>JAODKS010000014.1:5121079-5131513 GCA_028877415.1 Sciades dowii | reverse complement strand
CGCTGTACTTAGCGGTGGGCACTCTGCAAAGTGAAAAGGCATCACTTCTACACAAGTCTATATATATATATATATATTTGGTTTGAGGGTTTGATGTTCTACAACTAGGAGCTAAGAGCCAGTTTGTGCTCACTGTAGTTTAACTGAACGTGTCTTAGACAGAGAATGTTTAGTTACTTGCTCAAGTTTTTCTTCTATACCTTTCAGTTGGGGAAAGGTAGAGAGCGGTTAGGGGTTTGTTCTATCAGGGTTTTCTGTGTTTCTGTGGTCTTTTTTTGTTTTTTCTTAAATACGTGAATCTGTCAAGACCCATGCTCAGTGCTTTGCTTTTCTTTTCTTCTAATTCGGATTATGGCTAGTTTGACTGAAACAAGGAGGGAAAGTTTGGTGCAATTTACTACATGGAACTGCAAGGGCCTAAATGGGGCAGTAAAGCGTGGGAATATATTTGCTCATCTTAAGAAGTTGGGGACAAAAATTGCCTTCTTGCAGGAGACGCATTTAAAGAATCGAGATCATACTCTCCTGCGAAAAAACTGGGTCGGCCAGGTATTCCACTCCTCTTTTAATTCAAAATCCAGAGGCACTGCTATAATTATTAGTAAAGATGTTCCTTTTATATCATATGATATTATTCCAGATACAAATGGCAGATATATTATTGTCACTGGCAAACTTTATAATATCCCTGTAGTTTTAGCCAATATATATGCTCCTAACCATGATGATGAACAGTTTATCTCTTCTTTCTTAGCCACCTTGCCAAAACTGGATACCCACAAATTGATTTTAGGTGGGGACTTTAATTTAGTTCTCAATCCATGGTTAGATAGATCATCCAACAAAACACAGACTCTTACTAAGTCAGCAAAAGTGATAAACACATTTATAGACACCTATAGAATATCAGATCCCTGGCGATTTCTATACCCAAATCAACGTACATATTCTTTTTTCTCACCCGTCCATCACACCTACACAAGGATAGATTATTTTCTCATTGATTGTGAACTCCTCTCTGTAGTGAGACACTGTGATTATGAAGCAATGGTATTATCGGATCACAGCCCTCTTGTTCTTAAATTAGCATTCCTTAACAAACATATGCCCAGGACCTGGAAATTCGATAATTCTTTATTGTCTAGCAAAGGTTTAGTGCAGGACATAAAATCCCAAATACAGTTCCATCTGCTGACGAATGACTCACCGGAGGTCTCTAAAAGCACTCTTTGGGAAGCCCTTAAAGCGTATATCCGAGGCCAGATTATTTCTTTAAAAGCCTTAGCCATAAGAACGCGAAATGAGCAGCAAAATGTTCTGTCTGATAAAATTCTCGACTTAGATCGGCAATACGCAATCTCTCCCTCATCTGATCTATACAGGGAAAGACTCTCACTCCAAACTGAGTTCAATATTCTTTCTACTTCGGAGACAACTAATTTAATGACACGAGCCCGTCACAGATTTTATGAACATGGGGACAAGGCGGGTAAAGTTCTGGCACGCCAAGTCAGGGAATCAGCGGCTTCTAGATTAATCACAGAGATTCGCACTTGTTCTGGGCTATTAACGGTAAATCAACAAGAAATTAATGACGAATTTAAACAGTTTTATTCCAAATTATATTCTACAGAATCAGCCGGTGACCCCATATTAATTGATGGCTTTCTCGATAAATTGGATATACCTTCTATAACTCCAGAAGATAAAGAGCATCTTGAGGAAGCTATTACCCTGGACGAAATACGACAAGCTATACGTAACATGCAGAGCTCAAAAGCCCCGGGCCCAGATGGGTACACAGCAGAATTTTACAAAACATTTATAGAACTTATCTCTCCTTTATTACTTGAAGTATTTAATGAATCCCTGAGAACAGGTCTTCTCCCACCAACTTTTTATCAAGCCAGCATCTCTCTAATCTCTCTCAGCATCTCTCTTAAAAAAGATAAAGATCCACTCAGTCCAGGTTCGTATAGACCTGTGAGCCTTCTGGATGTAGATGTGAAATTGTTGGCCAAGATTTTAGCTACACGTCTGGAGAAAGTGCTCCCGACAGTGATATCTGGGGACCAAACAGGTTTTATTAAAGACAGACATTTATTTTTTAACCTCCGGTGTTTATTAAATATTATTTATTCTTCCAGCTCAAATTCGCATATTCCCGAAGTGCTAATATCTCTCGACGCAGAGAAGGCTTTTGACAGGGTCGAGTGGGACTTTCTCTTTGCGACTCTGCCAAAATTTGGATTCGGCACAAAATGTATTGCCTGGATAAGATTACTTTATGCCTCACCCTTAGCCTCTGTCCACACAAACAAGTTCAGATCTGAATATTTCCCTCTAAACCGCTCCACCAGACAAGGTTGCCCTCTATCTCCACTTCTCTTCGCTTTGGCTATCGAGCCACTTGCAATATCTTTACGTACCGCAGATATTTATACAGGAATTACCAGGGGAGAGAGGGAGCATAAGGTGTCGTTATACGCAGATGATTTATTACTGTATATCACCAACCCTTCAACATCCATTCCCAACATCTTGTCTATACTAGATGACTTTGGTAAGGTATCGGGGTACAAGCTCAACCTTTCCAAAAGTGTTTTATTTCCTATTAATGCTAGTGCCCGGGGACATACATTTAGTTCTCTCCCATTTAAGGTCGTAAATCAGTTTTGTTACCTAGGGATCATTATCACGGAAACTTTCTCTTCTTTATTCAAACAAAACTTTGCAGAACTTCTAGAACGTACAGAACAGGATTTTAAAAAGTGGTTGACTCTGCCTATTTCACTTGCTGGATGAATCAATGTAATTAAAATGAACATCCTTCCTAAATTTCTATTTCTCTTTCAGAGTATTCCAATTTTTATTAATAATGCCTTTTTTAAAAAACTAGATAAATTAATTTCCAGCTTTATATGGAATAAAAAGACCCCTCGGAGAAGGAAGGACTTCTTGCAAAGACCCAAGTCGGAGGGGGGAATGGGTCTACCTCATTTCAAATTCTACTATTGGGCATGCAACTTACGGGCACTCTCCTTTTGGCCCCAAGATTATATACCTGCTTGGCTTCAAATTGAGAAAAAATGCTGCTCCCCAACTTCTTTATCAGCTCTACTTTTTTCGGCTTTACCCACCACATATTCGTATTCTGTAAACAATCCAATAGTCTCACAATCACTCAGAATTTGGTCTTCAATAAGAAAGTACTTTGGGTGGCACTTTGGATCACTTCGGGCCCCTCTAATCGCAAATCATTTATTTGCTCCTTCTCTCTCTGATACAAAGTTTTGTGAGTGGTACAATAAAGGGATTCACTCCTTTCGGGACCTTTTTATTGTGGATAAATTCCCATCATTCCAACAATTACGAATTAAATTTGATCTACCTCAATCACATCATTTTAGGTATTTGCAGTTGCGAGATTTTGTCAGAAAAAAACACCAAATCCTTCCCTAACATACCAGATAGTACACCAATGGATTCTATATTCTCATTGAATCCATTGACAAAAGGAGGAATCTCAACTCTTTACAATGCACTTTCATGTTTAAATAGTGCCACCTCCTTAGATCATTTGAAAACAGCCTGGACAAATGACCTGGGAACAGTCATAACTGATGAACTTTGGACAGAAGCTTTGGAGCGGGTGCACTCCTCTTCGGTCTGTGCAAGACATGGGCTCTTGCAGTTTAAAGTACTTCATCGATTACATTTATCAAAGGTAAAGCTCTGTAGAATGTATCCAAATATAAATCCTGCATGTGACAGATGTGGTCAATCACCAGCCTCGTTAGCCCATATGTTCTGGCACTGTCCGAGAATAATTATATACTGGCAAAAGATTTTCCAATCTTTCTCGGACATCATAGGAAGAGTGATTGATCCTAACCCACTGACAGCTATCTTTGGAGTTAAAGAACCTGGTCTCGTACTGTCTAGCTCTCAATATAGCATGATAACATTTATATCTCTTCTAGCACGCAGACTGATTTTACTGAACTGGAAGCAGGCTCGACCCCCGACTCACTCTGCCCTTTTGAAAGACGTTATGCAACATCTACAGTTAGAAAAAAATAAATTCTCATTGAGAGGGTGTGAAGATAAATTCCATCAAATCTGGAACCCTTTTATAGATCACTTCAACAGAAGTAAACCAACACTTCCTGCAATTTAGCCTGATGTTAATATGAAGACAGCACTGAACTACTCGATATCCTCTTTTATTTCTGTCGCTTCTCATGGGTTTTTTTTTTCTTGTTTGTTTGTTTTTGTTTTCTTTGGTGTATATATGTGTCATTGATGTATATCGGTATGTCAGATATGTCAAATATTGTGTGTATGTTAAACTCTGAAAACCCCAATAAAAAGAGTGTTAAAAAAAAAAAAGACCCACATAATTAGGGGTTCCAAGGTTGTCATAGCCAGGGGTGGTCGTGGAGATAAACTCCCACTGTCTAAAAAGTGCTCCCATTCGGACTGACTCAAATAGCCTCTGACAACCGAGTCCAACTCCTGGCCTGCTCATGTGGCTTAGCCTCTAAGACTGGCGGAACTGCTCTTACTGACAGGAGAAGGGGGTGAAGGCTGGTCTCTGGCACCTTAAAACCAGTAGCTTTGGGTAGGTGGATCTCATTAGCCTGGGAAGGCAGTCCACCTAGGAGAAGGAAAGCTCTAATCTCAAACCTCTACTGCCTTGTAGCATACCCGTTCAAGGGAAAGGCTTCAAGAGTCGACCCTGTGAAAAAAAACCTGGAGCTGGAGTCCTTAAGGTGGTTTACAGCTGTTTTTAGCTGCACTCTGGCAACTCCTGTGATGACACTGTTGCCAAGCTTGATCGGCGATTGCCTTTCCCTTGGATCACATTGGTGGCACGGAGAGGGGGGGACCTACTGCATGGGCAACAGTTGGTTCTCCATCCAGTCAGCCCAGGCTTGCGCCCTGGAGAGGACACTCTAGTGTTGCTTGACAATGTTGATACAACACGGGAAGTAGCATTTACTGGTTCTAAGCCTACTACTTGATTGATGTAGAGTGAGGTGCCAGGGGTCACTTCCAATGGTGCGACAAATCCCAGGATTTCACTGGACATCTACCACCTGCTTCAAGCTGCGCAGCCCCCATCCAATAAGGCAATGTATCACCACGGTCCACCTGCTTCACTGGGTGCGTGGGGCATAGGGCAAACCCAATAAATGGATCATCAACTGTGCACCAGGCAAAAGTAAGCAAAAACACAACAGACTAGTTCTCAGACTGGGCACCTGGAATGTAAGGACCATGACACCTGGCCTCTCAGAAGATCTACAGGAAGTGAATGATGCTCATAAGACCGCTGTGATCAACAACGAACTGAGCAAGCTCAAGATGGACATTGTCACCCTTCAGGATACAAGACTTTCCTCATCTGGCAGCATCAGGGAAAAAGGACTTTACTTTCTTCTGGCAAGGCAAACCACCTGAAGAGACCAGGGAGCATGGCGTTGGCTTTGCCATCAGGAACAAACTGCTTGGCTCCATTGTACCACCCACAGAGGGCTCTGAAAGGATCCTCAAGATCCAGCTCCAAACAGCAGCAGGAATGGTCAGCCTTTTCAGTGCCTATGCACCAACTCTGACCTCCTTAGTAGAAGCAAAGCACAAATTTTATGACTGTCTCTGTTCCATCATCAGCAAAGTTCCCCAGCAGGAGCCAGTGTTCCTCCTCAGAGACTTCAATGCCAGGGTTGGTCCCAATCACAGCTTTTGGCCTTCTTGCATGGGTCAGTTTGGGGTTGGGAAGATGAACAAAAATGGACAGTGGCTTCTGGAGTTCTGCTGCCATCACAGCCTGTGCATCACAAGCACCTTCTTCAACACCAAGCCCCAGCATAGGGCCTCCTGGACACATGCCAGGTCCAAGCATTGGCACCAGATCAACTGGGTGCTTACGAGACATGGCAACTTCAGCACTGTCAAACTGACCCATAGCTTCCATTATGCAGAGAGTGACACTGACCACTCTCTTGTGGTCAGCAAAGTAAAGTTCCAGCCCCAGAAAATACACAGAGCAAAGAAGGAGGGCAGTTCACGCATTGACACCAGCAAGACTCGCAATCCTGACAAAGTGGAAGAGTTCACTCAGGCACTGGAGGATGCCCTCTCTGGGCCGCCCAGTGGCACCAACAATGAAAGACAGTCATACTTGAGGGATACCAGCTACAATGCTGGTTCACCTTCGGAAAGAGGCAGGTCAAATCAGCTGACTGGTTTGAGGCCCATACAGAAGAATTGTTACCCCTGATTGAAGAAAAGAGATGAGCCGTCTTGGCCTACAAGAATCTGCCATCAGAGAGGAACCTGCAGGTACTCCGTACTGCCAGAAACAAAGTTCAACAGGTTGCAAGGCACTGCGCCAATGATTACTGGCTCCAGCTCTGCTCCAGCATACAGACTGCTGCTAACTTTGGCAACATAAGGGGCATGTATCAAGGGATCAAGCAGGCAATAGGACCCACCCAGAACAAGACAGCTCGTCTGAAGTAAGCCACTGGAGAAGTTCTCGAGGACTGTGAACAACAGATGAACCGCTTGGTGGAGCACTACTCAGAACTGTACACCAGAGAGAATTTGGTCAGCACAGAAGCCTTGGATGCTGTGGTGAGCCTGCCTACCATGATCAAACTTGACTGCGAACCTACATTGGAAGAAGCTGAGAAAGCACTGGATGCACTTTCCTCTGGGAAAGCCCCAGGAGGCGATGGCATTCTATCCAAAGTTCTCAAGTATGCCAAGGAGACACTCACCAAGGAGCTGCATGAACTTCTGTGCCTATGCTGAAGAGAAGGCTCAGTGCCCCAAGACATGAGAAATGTGAACATCATCACTCTCTACAAAAACAAAGGCAACAGATGCGATTGCAACAACTATCGCGGCATCTCACTACTCAGCTTTGTGGGGAAACTCTTCGCCAGAGTCATCTTGGCCAGACTTCAGATCCTCTCTGAAAGAGTATACCCTGAGTCACAGTGTGGCTTCAGAGCTGAGAGATCGACCATCAGCATGGTGTTCTCCCTGAGACAACTCCAAAAAAAGTGCAGAGAGCAGAGAAAGGCCTTGTACATCGTCTTTATTGATCTTACCAAAGCTTTTGGCCTCATGAGTAGGGATGGTCTCTTTAAGATCTTGGCAAAGATTGGAGGTCTTCACACCTTGTTCAGCTTGGTAAGATCTTTTCATTAGGACATGAAGGGAACCATCGTGTATAACGGCACAACATCTGAGCCATTGGACATTTGTAGCAGACTCAAGCAGGGCTGTGTCCTTGCTCCAACCCTGTTTGGCATTTTCTTCTCTGTCCTGCTGAAACACACCTTTGGAACAGCCACAGAGGGCATCTACCTTCACACAAGGTCTGACAGTAACCTTTTCAACTTGTCCAGATTTCATGCCAAGACAAAAGTACAGTTGAGACTCCTCAAGGACCTCCTCTTCGCTGATGATGTGGCACTCACCACTCACACAATGGAAGACCTGCAGCAGATCCTGAATAGCTTTGCTGCAGCCTGCAATGTGTTCGGCCTCACCATCAGCCTAGAGAAAATGCAGGTAATGGGGCAGGACATCGACAAACCGCCATCTGTCAGCATTACTGACTACGAGTTAGAGGCAGTCCATGAGTCCATGGGTTCTACAATCTCCGACACCCTGTCCCTGGAGGCTGAGCTCAACAGATGCATTGGAAAGGCTGCAACCACACTGTCCAGGATGACAAAACGAGTCTGGGCAAACAGCAAGCTGATAGAGCACACCAAAGCCCAGGTTTACATGGCATGTGTGGTGAGCACACTCCTTTATTGCAGCGAATCATGGTCTCTGCACTCCTGCCAGGAAAGAAGACTCAGCGCATGTCATATGTGCTGCCTGAGGCCTATCCTGGGCATCTCATGGAGAGACCATGTACCCAACAGCACAGTGCTTGAGAGAGCAGGGGTCCCTTCTATGTTTATCCTCTTGAAACAGAGATGCATGCGTTGCTTGGGACACGTCACTCGCATGAAGGATGGCCCTATCCCCAAGGACCTCCTCTATGGAGAGTTGGCAGCAGGGAAACGACCAAGAGGAAGACCCCAGGTGCACTTCAAAGACACTTACAAATGTGACCTCAAGGCACTTGGCATCAACAGCAAGTTGATGCCAAGTGCCTTGGGAGGAAACACTTGGGAGGCAGTTGCTGCAGACAGAGACGCCTGGAAGTGCTAAGTGCAAAAGGGACTCACACTGTTCGAAACCAAGCTGATGCGGCAAGCTGAGGAGAAATGACTCCAGAGGAAGTTCCTGCCACCAGCGGAGAGACCTGCCTCAGCTTTCACCTGCACCCGCTGCATCAGGGACTGTCAGTCCCACATCATATTCCACAGTCACAGTGCTGTTCCCGGACAGACACCTAGGGCATAACTCCATAATCCCCCTGGATTAATGGATGCCTACTACTACATAATTGGGATAAATGGCTTGAGCCCCTGTTATTCACAGTACGAGAGATCCCACAAGCCTCCATGGGGTAATATGGGCATAAACCTCATGGCATTTTGGATGTGCTGTGGGAGGAGGGGCCTTCAAACAGTAAAAATGAAATTCAGTAAATTCTCAATCTGTGCGCAAAGCTCCACACACTCAGTCATTTAACCCAGGAGAATTTGCGGCAGGCACAAGAACATCAAGCCCAGCTGTACAACAGGGGCGCATGCCTTAGAGAATTCACACCAGGAGATAAAGTGCTCATATTATTGCCCACTTCGAGCTCAAAATTACTTGTTAAGTGGCAAAGACCCTTTGAGGTCACACGGCGAATCGGGGACTACTATGAGGTGAGGCTAACAGATAGGGGCGGGGCACTACAGATATACCACCTCAACCTACTAAAATCTTGGAGCAAGGGGGTCCCTGTGGCATTGGTGTTGGTAGTTCTGAAGAGGACGGAGCTGAGGCTGGAGGTAAAAACAAAAGTAACCACTCAAGCCACTCCAGTTCCCTGTGGAGATCACCTCTCAGCAGCTCACGAAGGTTGCCAAGTTGTAAGTAGAGTTTTCCAATGTGTTCTCGCCCCTTCCCAGCTGCACTCATCTCATAGAACGCCACATTAAGACATCTCCAGGGTTGGTGGTGTGTAGCCACCCATACCGCTTGCCTGAACACAAGGAGGCTGTGGTTCGGGACAAACTCAAAGCCATGCTTGAAATGGGGATAATTGAGGAGTCCCACAGTAATTGGAGCAGCCCGGTAGTCTTGGTCCCCAAGACCGATGGGTCGGTCTGGTTCTGTGTGGACCATAGAAAAGTCAGCATGGTGTCTAAATTTGACGCATACCCAATGCCTCGCATTGATGAGTTGCTTGACTGTTTAAGTGCTGCTTGCTTTTATTCAACACTGGATTTGACAAAAGGATATTGGCAGATCCTTTTTACTTCTCTATCCTGAGAAAAAAACGGCCTTTTCCATACCGATGGGTGTATCTAATAAAGTGGTCGGTGAGTGTACAATCTACATCTAGACCAAAAAGAACAATCTTCTGGATCTCACAATCCAAAATACTCTGTTAGCTTGAAAACTGATCTGGCTTAAGAGAACCTGTTAAACTCACTCACAGAGCTGTTAATATTCATACTACAAAATATTTCTACAAAGTACTGTAACATGACTGCTGTTATCTAAGGTGGTTGATAGGGTAGTGCGACTTGGTTGCTAAGTACTGTATGTACATAGTAGCTGTGGTAATGAAGGTGGTTTCTACAGAGTTGATTCAATTGCTATGGTATTTCAGGTGCTTGCTAGGCAGTTGCTATGGAGCCTTAGGTGGTTCTAGGTTTGAGGGTGTTGCGCTGTGGTTTTTGAAGCAGGTGCTAGACTGTAATTAGGCATTTGATGTTTTTGACCAGGTGGCTGCAAAGCAGGTTGTCCCAGGTTGTTGCTATGTAGTTACTAGGTTATTGTTATGGTACATTTGTGAGTGGTTCAAGTATTGCTTGGGTGGTGATAGATCATTGGTAAAGTGATCCCTATGGTTGCATGTTATTGTTAGGTAGATATTATGGTGCTGTAGGTGGTTGCAGTGGTATCGGTAGGTTGATGCTATATTAACTCAGGTTGTTGCTAGGGTGTTACAAGGTGGTTGTTATAACAGGTTGATATGCAGGTGGATGGTATGATGTTGATAAATGGCATCTGAGTTATCCCAGGTTGTTGCGACAGTGTTGCCAGATAATTCCTGTGGTATTCCAGGTGATTCCTAGGTGTTAATTGAGAGAGTGACGGAAGTGGTGCTCTACAGACATCCTCCACACCAAGCTCACCCAGCTCACTGTGCCCTCCTCCACCTGTCAGTGGATCACAAACTTCCTGACTGACAGGAAGCAGCAAGTGAGGATGGGGAGCATCATATCCAGCACTCGG
>JAODKS010000014.1:3160876-3172560 GCA_028877415.1 Sciades dowii | reverse complement strand
TTTTTATTTTATTTTTTTTTTTTTTTTTTTTTTTTACCATAAAATCAGATTGTGCTTGGGTGGATGGGTCATCTCCATGTTAACAGCAAAATGATAAAACATTCTGATTGAACTGAATCTGCTGCATGGATTCATAAGCAACCAGCGGAGTGTCGAAACTTACTTCATAAATGTGTCCTAATTCTTAATGTGTCTGTCTTGTGAGGTAGCAGAGATAGTTACACATGCAGGGAAAAAAAAAAAAAAAAACCTTTCCTGACAATCCAGTCAGACAGAACCAAATCCAAAACAGCACCAAAAAAAAAAAACTATCTAGGTCAGGCAATCAGGAAACAATGGTGCAAGGGATGAAAACCAGAGACATGGTCAAGAAACCAGAACAACAACAACAACAACTAGAGGTACTGTGGTATCTGTCAAGGTCACTCCAGGCCAAGACCAATGTTCCCAAAAGAAAGCTCATAAATGACTTCCTATTTGTGGTTAATAGTAACTATGGCCTTATCCTGGTCTGTTTTTGAGATATAGCCCATTGAAAATATGTGACCTAATACTGACCTAGGTCAAAGGTCAATAGGTCAAAACTATAAATATTCATGAAAAGATTTATGGAGCAAGGCTAGCTCAAAGACCATGAAAAATAGACAAAACTCTGACTTTTTGCTATAGAGTTACCTAACTGACAAGTTCAAGGTCTCATAACTTAGTGAAAATAGGCCAAATCGCTTAACCGATGTAAACTATTTTGAAGCCCCTGAAATGGGTTCTCCATATCCAATTTGGTAAAAATTCATGAAAAAATGAGAGAGGAGGAGCGATTTAACACATAAATGACCTTTGACCTAATTCTGACAAAGGGTCAAGGTCAGAGGTCAAGTGAGTGCAAAAAAGTATTAATGTATAAGGGCCATGGAAGACGGCATGAACCTAGTTGAAGTGGTACCTCAACTGAAGCTAGTTTTGTCTAGCTTGTCCTGGTACTGTACCAGATGGTCCCATTCATAGCTATGCCTGGAAATTATATGATGTCATAAAATGATGTCATGACATTGTGTGATGTCATGCACGATATGGAGATCACAGATGGTCACTACCTATAAGCACACCAAGTTTCATCCAGGTATCTTGAAAACTAAGCAAGAAATGGCCCTTGTCTAACTACTACTATGACGTGTACACTAAACCTAAGCAATTTCAAGATCCCATGTCCAGTGAGGTGGAAATGGGATCTTGTTTATTTATTTATTTATTTATTTTAATTAATTATTCTATTTAATAAAAGTTAAATAGAAACACAGGATACTCAAAGCCTTGACAGGTTGAGAGATCGACTTCGAGCAGTACTTCTTATCAGGTGATGATTGAGTCCAGGTGAGTGTAATTAGCAATCAGGTGACATTGAATGTAGGTGTGAGTGTGTTTGTTGGGGAGTGTGGTCCGAGGCAGCCATGTTTGGAGGGTATGAGGGATTCTGGGAATCAGAATTCATGGCTGCCTCAAAAGTGGAGTTGAGAGGAATTGTACATAACACACTATCGAGAATAATCATGAGTGATATTTACTGAAAACACACTGCAGATATTTGTAGATCTGAGCATCAGTACACTGCAAAATTGGGCTTTACAGTTTGGAACACGTCAAACAAATCAAACAATTTGTCAACCCAAAACACAACAGAAACACAATACGTAATATTTTAAGAAAAGAAAAATACTAGCCTACATACTGAAAGAAAATACTATGCAGCGACTCACAGCACATGGACCTTGTTTCTTAAAATGGAAATGAAAAATATGAAATATAAATATAATAACGTATAGTATATTAATATATTATTAACATTGTGGTTGCTACTTCATAATTAGAAGCATTAGCTTTTGTTTTACTGACCATACAGACCATAGTTCTGCCTTCTGGTTTTCTATCAGCTCACAGGAAAAGGTTTGTGAACTCACAGGTCAAAGTTCATCTAAATAAAGGTAATGCATAAACTAAAAGTAAACATTACCTTCAACAAAGGTGTGTTTTTATTGTCCTGTTTCCTTTAGCTAACTTTCAGAATAACTATCCTTAAATCTTATAAAGTTTATAAAATCACAGCTTTTGTGAAATGTTCACAGCATGCAATAGTTGTGTGAGAAGGGTCTCTGTGTTCTTCTTTGTGTGGAAAAAGAGCTGGACAGTCTTTTTCAGTGGTACCTCAATGTTCAAGCGCTGTCTGGCAAATTACAGACACAGGCAAAGAGAGAGTGAGGACGAGAATTCCAGGGTTTGGGGGCCATGGTTCAAAGAAAGGTGGGAAACAAGCCGCGATGTGAGCATGTTAACATCCTTGAAATGGAATCTGTGTGGCATGTTTATAGAGATAAATGTTCAAGATACAAATTGTTACTTACATTAAATAATCTTTTCCCTGTAGATTCTTCAGTGAATATACAGACAACAACAACAGTTCATTGTTGATGTTGTTGTTTTTGCCTCAGGAAGTAGTTTATGGATTAAACCGCTAACACTGTTTCTCACTGCTCATCTCAGCAGATGTTAGGACCATGTTAAGAGCTGTTAGCAAGAAAACCACAATTTCTAAATGCCCTGTTAAAATCAAGTTTGGACCAGATCAGATGTGGGAATTCAATTTGAAAGTCATGTTGATACGTAGGGCGGCAAGGTGGTGTAGCACTGTCACGTCACAGCAAGAAGGTTCTGGGTTCGAGTCCAGTGGCCGATGGGGGCCTTTCTGTGTGGAGTTTGCATGTTCTGTCTGTGTCTGAGTGGGTTTGCTCTGGTTTCCCCCACAGTCCAAAGACATGCAGATTAGGTTAATTGGTGGCTCTAAATTGACCGTAGGTGTGAATGTGAATGGTTGTTTGTCTCTATGTATCAGCCCTGCAACGATCTGGCGACTTGTCCAGGGTGTACCCTGCCTCTCGCCCATAGTCAGCTGTGATAGGCTCCAGTTTGCCTGTGACCCTGCACAGGATAAGCTGTTACGGATAATGGATGGATGGATGGATGGATAAATGTGGCTTTTTCACACATGGACATTCGCCTTTAATGTGAAAGTGTTCATTTATGGGATAGAAATTTGAAAAAAAAATTGGACAAAAAAATAATAATGGCATATCATGCTGCATATGTAAAGACTTTAAGTCTATAATAAAGAGATCTACAAGCAACCAGTCATATACAGCACAATACAGAAATAGCTGTCTCGCTGAGGGCAAGGTGAGGCAAAAGAGGATGTTTTCTGTTTTACATTTTGTCACTGACTCAGACTGATCATTTATTTATCTTCTCTTATTATTTATTTTATTCCCATGCTCAGAGACATGTCAACAGAGAAGCAGCTCATCCATCCACTTGGGATAAGATCTTGGGGTCAGCTTAGTTACTGATGCTCTTTTATCTCATCTTCTTTCCTTTCTTATTCCATGAGAGATTGATTTTGTTTTTGACCAGTAAGACATGCAGCATTCAAAAACGTTTGGGTTATTTTGATAGTTTAGGCCTCAATGATTATTTCAGAATATATTTTGCTTTTCTTGGTTAGATGACTTTGAAACATATTTCAGTAGTCATAGTTCATATTTCATAATTGCAGTTAAAAATACAAAAACACATTTCTGATTCATTTCACTATTATGGCAACAAGATACACACACCAGCTATTTTAATAGGAACTTGTTTTTGATTCTNNNCTGTGATGACCTGGCGACTTGTCCAGGGTGTACCCCGCCTTTCGCCCGTAGTCAGCTGGGATAGGCTCCACCTTGCCTGCAACCCTGTAGAACAGGATAAAGCGGCTAGAGATAATGAGATGAGATGAGATAGTCGGGTTTCAGACTATTTTTGAAATGCTAAAAATGGATCAAGTCAACATTTGAATTAATCACTAAAAGCATTAATATAACACCAGATCTTTTCACATTTATTTTGCAAACAGCTTAATTTCCGATCTTCTCAGCTCTCTATAGTTAGCTTTGTTGTTGTGGATTACTGCGCTGTTGCTATTTCAGTCCCATCAAAACAAACATGTGTTTACCAGTAACCATACAATCTGATGAAAATACAAGGTATCACTCTCAGCTTTATTCATTCTTTCCTCTTCAGCTGTGTCTTTCTGATTGGTAGAACCAATTCATTCCAGTTCTGGGTTTCTGTAACACCGTATTATGTGCTTTCTTGATGCTTTTCCACTGAGGCAGTGTGTGAGCCAGAGCTGTTCCACACTTCTCCACTGCATAAACCACTGGGCTCCAACCAGTCAAAATAGTTCAGTTATTTCACCAAAAGTACTAGAACTGAGGGACCAGTTCATAAGTGCTGACAATAACTCATAGCTTCCTTCAGAGAAAGACGTGTGAGTGGGTCGCCTTTCCTCTCTTCTTGTAATAGTGCAGAATTCTCCCATGTACAGCAGGAAGCTGAGTGTTATTCATTTCTGTGGCACCTGTGTGCCCTTTCTCTTTCCCTTTTTCCAAGCAATGTGGAAAAGAAATTACTCCTGCAAGCCTGGGTGTGCTCAGCAAATGATGCCTTCTTCCCAATTAAAAAGAGCATGGTAGAATAAATTAATTGAGCTGTAGCATGAAAGAGACAACAATACATGTTGGATTGAGTCATTTTCACCTGATAATACACCAACATTCTCCTGACTGAGACTGATGTGGCATTTAAGATGATTTTATTCTGTGCTGTCTTCCAGGAAGTGCAGGGACTCCAGTTTCCTTCAATCAAAATGGTGATGCACCTGGACGCTACGACATCTTCCAGTATCAGATAAGCAAGAGTTCAGTGGCGGAATATAAAGTGATTGGGAGCTGGACAAATAAGCTACACCTAGATGTGAGTGAAGAGATTACTGCCATATGAATATGGTTGAAGATGATAGGCTATGCCCAAAGCGACAAAACAAACCAGTACATTTATAAATGAGAATGATTTTCATGCAATTTACTTTCAATGTATTATTATTGTTAGTATTTTAATTGAGCTGCATTGTTTTGGAGAGTGAGATGAAACATAGTCTCCCATTGTGAATAAGGCTTTGTTCAGACACCAGGAAAAAGTGGCTTTTCTTCAAATATGATGCAATGTGATCTCTGCTGGAACAGGAAGTTCAGAATTCATGCGACTTTTGCATCAATCCAACTCGACATTCATCATAATTTTAGCATTAAAACATGCTTAAGCACCCTGTGTATGCTGTAGCTCATTTTATAATGGACCTTAAATTAAAAGTTGAATTAAAAGGCAGTAAACATGACTAAAGCTTTATACTGAAAACAGAATTAGAGAGTTATATAATAAACTGTGCTTTTGTCTATAAATATGCACTAAAATGTGCCCACTGTACCTTGAATCTCTTCTGTGCCAAGGCAAAAGACTATCGTGTAACTGTTTTGCTGTTTTTAATTGATTAGTGAGTTCTGTACAATGTGCCCGTGTAATTGTGCCTGTGGATTCAGGTGGATGCCATGCACTGGAGGACAGGTGACCCCACACTACCGGTGTCTGTGTGCAGCGTGCCGTGTCGGATGGGTGAAAGGAAGAAGACTGTAAAGGGTGTCCCATGTTGTTGGCACTGTGAGCGCTGCGAGGGCTACCACTACCAGGCAAGCGAGTTCAACTGTGAGATGTGTCCCTATGAACAGCGACCTGACCGCAACCGTACTGGCTGCCAGCCTATTCCCATCATTAAGCTGGAGTGGTACTCACCTTGGGCATCTGTGCCTGTCTTCATCTCAGTGCTGGGCATTCTGGCCACCAGTTTTGTGGTGCTCACGTTCATGCGCCACAACGATACACCCATTGTGCGGGCATCAGGCCGTGAGATGAGCTACGTGTTACTGACAGGCATCTTCTTGTGCTATGCCATCACCTTCCTGATGATTGCTACACCAACTGTTGCTGTCTGTTCTCTGCGACGTATATTCCTGGGCCTGGGCATGTGCTTCAGCCATGCAGCACTGCTCACGAAGACCAACCGGATCCATCGTATCTTCGAGCAGGGCAAGAAATCTGTTGCAGCTCCACGCTTCATCAGTCCTGCCTCACAGTTGGCAATCACCTTTAGTCTAATCTCTGTGCAGCTGTTTGGCGTGTTTGTATGGTTTGCTGTTGACCCGCCTCACACAGTGGTGGACTATGGTGAGCAGCGCACTGCTGACCCAGACAAGGCACGGGGTGTACTCAAGTGTGACATTTCAGACCTTTCTCTCATTTGCTCATTGGGTTACAGCATCCTCTTAATGGTCACATGCACTGTTTATGCCATCAAGACCCGGGGGGTGCCAGAGACCTTCAACGAGGCCAAGCCTATAGGATTTACAATGTACACAACCTGCATCATTTGGTTAGCTTTTATACCCATCTTCTTTGGCACAGCACAATCAGCAGAGAGGGTGAGTTCTTTTAAACTCTTTTCTCAACTATCATTTCTTGCCATGTTTATTTCATCTATAACTGCATTACTAAAGGTTATAATGTTCTCTTGGTTAATCCATTGTCTCATCAGACCCAGAGGGGTTTCTCAGTCATAAAATTCCCCAGGATGGAAGGCTCAGAAAGCCCCCTAGTGACAGCTCTGGATGCAGTCTAGGATCCAGGCATATGGTCTTACTTGATCACTTAAAGAGTGATCTTTGAGGTTGAAAATTAAGCCGGGAAGGTAGAAGTTTCTAGCTGGTTTTGGCATTTGCAAAATATCAAATTTTTGAGGAATGACTGTGCAGAAAATAAGAAGATAAAGAAAGCCTGCCATAGAGTTACCCTTATATGCTAGCTAGCTACTTCCTCAACCAACACTCTTATGGTTTATTTGTTTGGTTACTGCTACTAAAACAGTTAACTCAGTAAACAGTTCCTGACATTAACCTCTTTATTGTCAACCATCCATCCATTTTCTTCCACTTATACGAAGTTGGGTCATGGTGGCAGCAGGCTAAGCAGGATATTCCAGGTGTCCCTCTCCCCAGCAATGCTTTCCAGTTCCTCCTGGGGGAATCCCAATGTGCTCCCAGGCCAGATGAGATATATAATCTCTCCAACGTGTTCTGGGTCTACCCCAAGGTCTCCTTCCAGTTGGGGGTGCCTGGAAAACCTCCAAAGGAAGGTGCCCAGGAGGCATCCTAATCAGATGCCCGAACCACATCAGCTGACTCCTTTCAACATGAAGGAGCAGCGGCTTGACTCCGAGATCCCTCCGGAGGGATCACCCTTAGATCTATCTCTAAGAGCGAGCCCAGCCATCCTACGCAGAAAGCTTATTTCAGCCACTCCTGTCATGGTGAAGAAGGAGCTGAGCCAGAAGGCAAAGATTTTGATTTACCAGTCAATCTATGTTCCAACCCTCACCTATGGTCATGAGCTTTGGGTAGTGACCAAAAGGATGAGATCACAGATACAAGTGGCTGAAATGAGCTTTCTCCGGAAGGTGGCTGGGCTCACCCTTAGAGATAGGGTGAGGAGCGCAGACTTCCAGAAGGATCTCTGAGTATAGCCACTGCTCCTTCATGTTAAAAGGAGTCAACTGAGGTGGTTTGGGCATCTGATTAGGATGCCTCCTGGGTGTCTTCTTTTGGAGGTCTTCCAGGCATGTCCAACTGGGAGAAGACCTCAGGGTAGACCCAGAATATGCTGCATAGATTATATATCTCATCTGACCTAGGATTCCCCCAGGAGGAACTGGAAAGCATTACTGGGGAGAGGGCTGCTTGGAATACCCTGCTTAGGGTATTCCACTGCTGCCACCGCAACCTGACCTTGGATAAGCAGAAGAAAATGGATGGATAAAATTCACGAGAATTTTAACATCAAATAATTGATATATTGTTTTGAGTGCAATACAAGTCAAAGGTTATTTAGAAGCCATCGTTTTCAGGTTTAATTTCAACATGCTATCCCAACTTTTTCTGACTTGGCATTGTAGAATGAAAGCTAGATTGAAAAAGTACTTAGACACGCATGTCAGTGGACCTGCCCCTCTGTGTAGAATATACACCAAGGTTCCTGGGTTGTGAGGCAAGCACCGTCTCCAGCAGAGGAGTAGACAGAGGCCAGGATTGTGGGAACACAGGTGGGGCAATGTTCTTGCTCGGCTTGGGTGAGGTCTTGATGTCTGCCAAGATATCTGGTTCCTGGGGCAGGCACTGTCTGAAGTGGAGGAGCAGGACAAGAGCATGATGGCAGGAACACAGATGAGGGATTTCCTCAGCAAAAGCAGGAAGGTAGTGTGAATGATTATGCCCTCACCGGAGTCAGGTGGCAGAGCAATATTCTCAGCTGGAGGGGTCACTTTGCTGACCTCCGGCAGGAGCATGGCATCAGAGGTCAGCCTCTGGAGGAATCTCCAGGGTGAAGGCCACCATGTCAGCCTCAGAAGGGAGCTCCAGGATGGAGGCTGCCAGGTCTGCTTCTGGGCTGTGCTCCAGCAAGAAGGCCACTAGCATGGCCTCTGGAGGGAGCTCCACAGTGGAGACTGCCCTATTAGCTTCTGGAGGGAGCTCTTCAGTGTAGACAGTCCTCTCAGCCTTTGGAGGGAGCTCTTTGGTGAAGGCTGCCCTGTCAGCCTCGGGTGACAGTGCTGGAGAGATAGCCGTTTTGTTAGCCTCTGGAGAGAGCTCTGGGATGGAGCCCGCCCTGAAGGCATCTGGCATGAGCTATAGGATAGAGGCCACCACAGTGGCCTCTGGAAAAAGCTCTTCAGTGGAGTCTGCCCAGTCAGCCTCTAGAGGCTACCCTGTCAAAAGAAGTCTTGGGGTTTTAACTTCTTGAGAGCTTGGAAGAGCCACTTCAACATGTCACCAAGCCTTTCAGAGTCTATGAGGCACAGCTGCTCAATGTTAGTGAGGTAATTAGCCCACCAGCATGTTGGTCCAGTATGCTGTGTCATACACCTCACCCACACCATCTCTTGAGGCTTGTGCTCTACCAGGCTCTTGCAGAAAAAAATGGCACTAGTGCAAGAACCCTTTCGGAGGGTATTTAACACTATCGTAGGCAGTCAGGATCTCTCTCTGCCAGTGTTGGAGGAAATATGTCAGCATGGTGCTCCTGTTGTAATGCTGTTCAATCTTTCCTGTTGCATCCATTCGATACAGTGAAGTATACCATTATAAACTAGAGACGGATGCAAGTGCAGTTGAGCTAGTTTATTGAAAAGGCAAGCAAACCGATCCAAAACAGCAGGCAGAGATGCGGTCAAAACACAACGATTGGGCGATCTACAAACATTATACACTCAGACAGACACAGAGCTAAACAAAGAAATCATTACATCAATGGCATTTAGCATACACTCTTATCCAGCGTGACATACAACATACCCAGAGCAGCCTGGGAGTAGCTGGGGTTAGGTGCAAGGGAGGAGATAAAACAAACACACATATGGCTATGTAAACAAGGGAGGAGATAAAACAAACACATATGGCTATGTAAACAAGTCCAGTGCAGTGTGCTGCAAGCCGCAGTGTGTGGAGCTCAGCATGAGGAAGCTTTATGTGATACATGCAAAGTAATAAGTATAGATATATTTATGTCACTACATATCTTTTTTTTTTGGCCATTTATAGTAAATATGCAGCAAAAGTTTTAGAAAATAATTAATTAGTAAAAGATTTACTGCTAAGAATCTTATGTTAAATTCATTACCATTTCTACTTGACATTTCAACTGATCTGATTTAGATGTCAATTCAAATGTCAAGGTAGCCATACAAGCGCTGAAAACACAAACAGTAAGGAGATATTCATTTAAATACTGACAATTCATCATCCAGAAGGTCAAAGGTCAGGAGAAAGCATACAGGAGGAAAGTGCTGGAGATTAGATATGGAGGCCAAATGGCTGGTTGGATGGAAGTCAAGTTTCTGTTGGTGCTATTTTTTTTCATCAGGTTTACAGTCTGGGGTTCTTACCGCTACAGATATCCTCACACGCTTAAGTTTCCTGTGCCCAGGAGCCACCGAGTTCTCCAAGTTATACATCTTCCATCAGAAAACAGGGGCAAACGTTAAGACAAGGTAAAGAGAATGTGATAAAAAAAACCTAATAATGAACAGCTGAAGAGCATCACTGTGAGAGATGTGGGAGAAAATCAGGACTTGAGTAAGTGATGTAACCGGTTTAAAGCAGGGGTTTGGTGTGTGCGCGCGTGTGTGTGTGTGTGTGTGTACCTCTGCCGTCTCCGTGTCTGGGTGGGCGCAGAAGAGACTCTTTAAGGCGATGCCAGTGTCCTGACCTGGTGGAAACAGAAAGCTTCTGTGTGTAGTCACTCACATGTGTGCGTGTGCGCGCATGTGTGTGTATACATGCATACCTGAAGGTATCTGTGAGCCTCTCTCCACCGTTGATGGTCTCTTCAGTGCGGGTTTCAGTGGTTTTGGTGAGACAGAGCGAGGAGGAGGGAATGAAGATTCCTCTGTAGAGATCTAAAATAAAATAAAATAAAATAAAATAAATAAAAAAAATTAGGAACATATTTTGCATTTTTCAATTTCACAGTGCAGTAATAATTTGAAAGCTCCTTTAAATAATGAACACATTATTTGGAACTAATCAATACAAATTTAGTCCTTCAACAGCTAAATACCATAACCTTTTATTTATATATTTAAAAAAAAAAAAAAAATCTCCGCCAAGATGAAAGCATTGAGCCAAAACAAAATTCAAATTCAATTTTTAAAAATATAACTTACATGAGATTTCTTCTACAGGAAACATAACAGAACATAGATTTATCTTTTGATATTTAAAATGTAAAATACATTTTAAATTTTACTTTTTCCCCCCCGAAGTTTTTGAATTTTAAAAATTTGCATGATAAAATGATTAAACCAATGTCCAACATGTCTAAAATGTCATGCTAAAAATGAAAACTAAGCAAAACAGATTTTACAAAATACAAACTTACTGCAATAAATAAAAAGGTGTAAATTTTGTGCTTTGTAATACACTTCTGTGATTGTTAAACCTGGCTGTGATCCTTATCCTTTGACCCAGCACTGACCTGGAAACGGACTTCCTGGCTGACCTTGTGAATACTCTCCTCACTACTGTGTGTCCCTGAGTGTTTCTTTTCGTTCTGAGAGCGTTGGTGGAGGTACTCGAGTCTCCGCGACCGGCTGAGCTGATTGGATAGTAGCACCTGTAACTGAGCACGCTCAATCGAGCCCAATAAGATCATCGACTCTGCAGGGAAATTTTTAAAGAATTATTATACAACAAACCATGAATCAATTACACTGTTATAATAAAGTTTTATTTAAAAAAAAAAAAAATAATAAAATAAATTTATCCAACTTCCATTTAAACGAAGTTATCATAGCTAACCATAATGTAGACTTCTGGGATTTGAACAATAAAATAAATAAATAAATAAAAATTTAAAAAACAAACAAACAAAGTCAGTTGTTTGGGGGATTCCTGTTTTGTTTGTGGTAGAAAAAAACAGCAGCTGACGGTCGTACAAGAAGATCTACTGCTAATTTGTCAAATATGACTGCCAATTTTATACAACATGATACTACTATTGAAAATGTTTTGCGCTTAAAAAAAAAATCCTATGTTAAAAAAAAAATTTAACATCACGACACACATGCGTGCACATAGCGACTCGGCAAAATGGCGTCCGATCGCTTCGTCACCGTAAGTGAGGAAGAATTACAGATGATGAAAGAAAATGCT
>JAODKS010000014.1:969737-987532 GCA_028877415.1 Sciades dowii | reverse complement strand
CACCAACACACACTAATGCTCACCAACACGCACTAACACACAATTCCTTTAATTATATACAGATGACCAACACACACCTCTCTCAGGTATGTGACAAATAATTCCCTCAGACACACACCGAGGTGTGAACGTTTCACTTGACTGGGCCATCTCACACACACACACGCACGCACACACACACACACACACACACACACACACACACACACACACACACCATCTGCTTTCAATCCCCAACAATACAGAAGAACTCCAGAGGCTCTGAGAGGCTTTAATACTGCGCTTTTAAAAGCACCAGCACATTTCTGGCCCTGATTTTCTCTCTGAGTGAGAAATTTAAATTAGCCTGTTAATTAATTAGGCACGGACGAGTGGAGTGACCATAATGACAGAGAGAGAGAGAGAGAGAGAGAGAGAGAGAGAGAGGTGGTGGTATATCGATAGAAGGGACTGGGGGAAAAACAGGATATTTTCTGTCTCATCCTTTGACAAATCTTGTGTCTAAGGTAGAACCTGGAGAGAGAGTGTGTGTGTGTGTGTGTGTGTGTGTGTGTGTGTGTGTGTGTGTGTGTGTTTGGGATTATTTGGGGGGTAGCTGCCACTATTATTAATTCATTACATCGTTAAGATTTAGACACTAAAATAGTTTACATGCACAATTTCTCTGAAAGATGTTGTTTAGAGCAGTTCATAAGAAATCTTTTTTCGTATCGTCCCTAACCAAAGTCAAAGCCCCTCCTGTACCAGGGCCTGCTCTTCCCAGGCGGTCTCCTGTCCTGGTACTAACCAGGCCCTTAAGGCACATTGGGCATCACTGATCTCCATTTCGATAGCCCTCGGCCTCTCGCCTGTTATAGAGCTGGGGTTACAGTGGGGGCGGGTCCTCCGGTAACCACAAAAGTTTGACTTCCCACTTACATCTGTATTGCGGCGCATCGCCAGATGGCAGCGGTATCATCCCTAATAAATACTGTTCACTGACCTGATGTTAGCTATAAACTCATCTAATGTTCTCTAAACACACTAATAGATTTTATTTCATATCAATAAACCAAAAACATTCTCCCTTTACCCTGACAGGAAAGTGAGGATCCTTTGACGAAATGAGAGATTACTTATGCGAAGTAGGGAAGGGGCGGAGCTTTGGAGAATTCAGCTCTCTCACTGTGGTTCCGAGGAATCATTCCGGATTCATATGTCGATTGGCTCAAGGCCCTTTTTTATTTAGGGGGAAAAACAGACTTGGCGTGTTTTTGAGAGACAGATTGTATTCGCGTACTCCGATGTTACAGTGAGGTCTTGCGCAAAACAGGTGAAGACTGACAGGTCTGGATACGGCTAATAAATACTTTAATAACATTTTATTAGTGAGCTGCTGAGTGCACAGTGTGAAACTGCAAAGTAAAAAAAAATGAGTAAAGGAAACACGGGAATTGCAAAAAAAACCCCACCCCAAAACAAAAAGCTCTCAAATATCATAAAGTTTTTCCGCTCGCATGAGGTGGTTTTTCAGCCGATTCAATAAAGCAATATTTTGCCAAACTGAAACGGAAACGCATTTTCCGCATTTAAGCCACATGACATGAAGAGCAAACTTATTACTCAGCAGAAACACAGACCATTCGCAATTTGTCCACATTTTTAAAATATTGTTTCTATTTTGCACAAAACCGCAATGGAAATGCGGCTAATAACAGATCTGAACTCACACTCATCAGAGTCATGCAACACCAAATCATCTCAACTCAAGCGACATTAATGACCTTTGGTTTTTAGAGGTCAGAGGTTAAAAATAGACAGAGGCTCATTTATTTTAAAAGGGAACAGAACGAACGTCATCACACCAGGAAAAGGATTTCATAGTCTCGCACTTGAGCTAGCATGGCTAACGTGTACTGCTACAGCTAAACCCGAACAAACTCGACAAGAGCAACATCAAAATCAAGGGAAAAATGTCAGTGATGTGAAATTCAGGAAGAGAAAGAGTGCTGCGTAGAGACGAATGAGATCATCCGAGTTACCCATTATCGCTGTATTGTGGGTGAATTATAGGAGGTGAAAGCTGTAATTATTATAAACACAGAATCTGCATGTGGAAAAGAAAAATACACAACGACCCCCTGCACCCTGACTCAAAACGCCTGATTGAGTTTTGTTTCTTTGTGAAAAGAAATGAAAATGAAGACAGAGGTCAAGTAGGACGAACAGGAAGTGGAGAGAAAGAGAAAAGAGGCGGGACTTTTCCATTATGAGAAAATCACCCACGAAGCGTTCCCAATTGACCCCGCGGTGACGAGGCCCTCCGTCTGTGAGAGAGCAGAGTGGCTTTCAATCAGAGATCATTGTTCTTCCAGGAAGCTGGAGCTCCAGCAGCACTGTGCTCGTTAAGCAGATGCTGAGAACTGCACGCGCTTTACTTCATTCTGCTCATTAAAATGATGCTTCAGGAGGGAAAAATCAATTTTACACAAATGTTCCACTTAAGTATAATCGATGAGCCAAACTGTTCTGGAGTTAAGAAAAGAAATACACTTTTTAAGGTGTAAGAGCTTTGAGGCTAGCATGAGGAATTAGAAAAGACAGAAGATGCCATATAAGGACATATGGGCGTGTCATTGAGCCAACAGATGCAAACTAATGCATGACTGAGTAGATATGGCTTGAACATCACAGGTAGAAAATGTGGGTGTGTACTTAAGACCATACATGGGGAATGTGGGTGTGTCATTAACACCATATACAGGGAATGTGGGTGTGTCCTTTAGGCCATACATTGAGAATGTGGGTGTGTGCTTTAGACCATATATAGGGAATGTGGGTGTGTCCTTAATACCATACATGGGGAATGTGGGTGTGTTCTTAAGGCCATACATGGCGAATCTGGGTGTGTCCTTAAGACCATACACGGGGAATGTAGGCGTGTCCTTAAGCCCATACACGGGGAATGTGGGTGTGTCCTTAAGACCATACACGGGGAATGTGGGTGTGTCCTTAAGCACATACAAGGGGAATGTGGATGTGTCCTTAACCCCATACACGTGGAACGTGTGTGTGTCCGTAAGACCATACACAGGGAATGTGGGTGTGTCCTTAAGCCCATACACGGGGAATGTGGCTGTGTCCTTAAAACCATACATGGGTAATGTGGATGCGTCCTTAAACCCATACACAGGAATGTGGGTGTGTCCTTAAGACCATACACGGGGAATATGGGTGTTTCCTTAAGCCCATACATGGGGAATGTGGATGTGTCCTTAAGGCCAAACACGGGGAATGTGGCTGTGTCCTTAAAAGCATACATGGGCAATGTGGATGTGTCCTTAAGCCCATACACAGGGAATGTGGATGTGTCCTTAAGCCCATACACGTGGAATGTGAGTGCATCCTTAAGACCATACACAGGTAATGTGGGGGCATCCTTAAGGCCATACACTGGGAATGTGGGTGTGTGATTAAGACCATATATACGGAATGTGGGTGTGTCATTAAGACCATATATAGGAAATGTGGGTGTGTCATATAGGCCATATATTGGGAATGTGGGTGTGTCATCAAGACAATATATAGGGAATGTGGGTGTGTCCTTAAGACCATACACAGGGAATGTGGGTGTGTCCTTAAGGCCATACACAGGGAATGTGGGTGTGTCCTGAAGACCAAACATGGCGAATGTGGGTGTGTCCTGAAGACCAAACATGGGGAATGTGGGTACGTCCTTAAGACCATACACAGGTAATGCGGGTGCATCCTTAAGGCCATACACAGGGAATGTGGGTGTGTCCTTCAGACCATACATGGGGAATGTAGATGTGGCCTTAAGACCATACACTGGGAATGTGGGTGTGTCCTTTAGGCCATACATCAGGAATGTGGGTGTGTCCTTAAGACCATACATGGGGAATGTGGGTGTGTCCTTAAGACCATACATGGGGAATGTGGGTGTGTCCTTAAGACCATACACGTGGAATGTGTGTGTGTTTCCTTAAGCCCATACTCAGGCAATTTCGGAGTGTCCTTAAGACCGTACATGGGGAATGTGGGTGTGTCCTTCAGACCATTCAAGGGGATTGTGGGTGTGTCCCTCACACCATACATGGGGAATTTGGGTGTGTCCCTCAGACCATACATGGGGAATGTGGGTTTGTCCTTCAGGCCATATATAGGGAATGTGGGCGTATCCCTAAGACCATGCACGGGGAATGCGGGTGTGTCCTAAAAACCATACACGGGGAATGTGGGTATGTCGTTAAGACCATGCACAGGGAATGTGGGTGTGTCCCCAAGACCATGCACAGGGAATGTGGGTGTGTCCTTAAGACCATACATGGACAATGTTCATTTGTCCCTCAGACCAGACATGGGGAATGTGGGTGTGTCCTTCAGACCATACATGGGGAATGTGGGTGTGTCCTTAAGACCATACATGGGGAATGTGGGTGTGTCCCTCAGACCATACTTGGGGAATGTGGGTGTGTCCCTCAGACCATATGTGGGGAATGTGGGTTTGTCCTTAAGGCCATATATAGGGAATGTGGGCGTGTCCCTAAGACCATGCACGGGGAATGCGGGTGTGTCCTTAAGACCATACATGGGGAATGTGGGTATGTCGTTAAGACCATATATAGGGAATGTGGGTAACCTTCAAGTCCATATAAGAAAATGAGAGCAGCTTGGTTGTTTGGGTGACTTTAAGACAATAAGAAATAGAATGTGGGTGTGTCATTGAGTCTATCTACAGAAATAAGAGGTGCTCTCAGTGGGCGTGTCTGCGAGGTAATACATGTGGGTTACATGGGCATATCACTCAATCCATGTATGGAAATGAGAACGGTTCTTAGGAGCTATATCTTAGACAATACATGGGAATGTGGGCGTGTCATTTTGTCTGTCTATGGATATATGAGTATGGCATGAAATCTGCATGTGGAAATGAGGACAGCTTGAAGTGGGTCATACATGGAGATTGGGGGGGGGGGCTTTAAATCCATATCAGGAAATGAGAGCAGCTCTGATAAACTGGGTCTTTCAGATCATACAGGAGGAATGTGGGCGTGTCACTGAGTCCACATATGGAAACGTCGGTGTGTCACTGAACCCACGTATGGCGATGAGAGTGACGGGGTGGGTGCAATAAAAGCATCAAAAAAAAAAAAAACTGCTTATGCAATGTTTTTTTCTGAAATGCAGTGAGGTGTGGACCTCGACGCGACAGAATTGTTGTTCCCTGCAGCTGTAATTCCTCTCTTAGTCAACAGAGGGAGTACAATCAGTAAAATTACAAACCGCTCCTTTATAATTGGGATATTTTTTCTCATTTTTTAAACCCTCACAGAGATTTTTATCATTGTCTCCCAACAGAGAACACGTGATTGATGTCCTCTGTTTGCTGTACATTACACCCCCTGCTGATTTTGTTGGAATTTTCAGTTTTCCGGCTCCGGAATTCAGTCAGCAGGGTGATGTTTTAATCCTGTGATCCCTCGACTCAGACTTGGATCCAAACCCAGGGCCTTTATTTCCTGCCAAACTCTTCTGCTATTGTGCACAAATCCTGCTGGAGAAACTGTTTTCTCCTGATAGTTCAGAGAGACGAATTGTGTAACACATCGATTAACGTCACGTTCTTATCTCCTTCCCGAAGCACACGTTCCGTATGCTTGCTTGGTTTTTTTTTCCTTAAATTTTCATTTTGAATCAGAGAGCTCTCTTCAGTAATAACGACTAAAAAGCCTTAATAACTCAAGAGCCTGCTGAGGAGGCGAGCTGTTGGATTGGATGTGATTAGCAACCCCATTCTGGCTGCTGATTGGTCAGAGATAAACATGATAAATCACCATTAGTTTGCAGAGCATCAATTAACGGAAAGGAGCGGGAAATGGGCGTGAATCAAGGGATGGATCAGGCTCATTAAAGTGAGAAAGGATGTTGGATAGAAATGCCTGAGAGCTCGACAAAAGGCTGCTTTGATTTCAGACACTAATACCGTATTTTGTCCAATCACTTTTCTCAGATGAGACTCCATCATTCTTCACTAATATCCATCCAGAACTGTTTCGGACTGAGTATCCAACCCTAAACAGGACGCTAGTTTCTCTATTAGCATGCAGATTGGACCTCTCCTGATAACACTCCTCAAAGCCATCGAGTTGATTTTTCAATTTCGTGCTGCTTATCTCCCCCTCGCTTCTCGCCCCGTCATGAACATTTCCACCACTGAAGAACAAGAGGGCGACTAAAGCAGGGGTTTTAGCTACTTTGTCTAATGAGCACTCTTTTCTCCTTCTTAAAGTGCTGGTCTTTCACAAAATAAGGCACACAATCATGGCTCGGACATGCTGGGCTGTGATTACAGTATGATGTAGACGTCTGGAAATTGTCCTGTTGTCCCACAGAGCTCCAGAATCGAGGTGTAAACAAAAGCAATTCCTGTTTGCGACTGTAAAAGTCCCCTGAAACCCACTGAGTTCAGCACTATGGAGGACGAACGGAGGGCGGAGCCACGACACCCACGCCCACATTTCCTAGACAGTTTAAATCACGTTATGAAAAACGATCTTGGGTACAAACTGAGGATGTGACGTGTACGTGTAGACATGCCATACTCTCATACGTAAATATACACTCACTGGCCACTTTATTAGGAACACCCCGACACCCACCTGCTGTTTTCTGCCGTTCTCTAAATCAGCCAATCACGATGCATCAAATCATGCAGATACAAGTCAGTTAGCATTCACGATTTTCAAACATCAGAACGGGAAAAATTGAGATCTCAACTTTTGTGTGACTTTCTTTCTTTCACTGCGGCATGGGTGTCGGTTTGAGCCAGATGAGTATGAGGATCGAATATCTCAGAAGCTGCTGATCTCCTGGGGTTTTCACACACAGCAGTCTCTACACAGAATGGTGCGGAAAACGAAAAAAAAAAAACATCACAGAGTGAGTGAGCGACAGTTCTGTGGGTGGAAAATAAACAAACGCCTTGTTGATAAGAGAGGCTCAGAGATCAGAAAATGGACAGATTCGAGGTGGTTCGAGCTTTTTTGCCAGGAAGGATATAGCAACTCGTATAAATCACTCTTTACAACCGTGGTGAGCAGAAAGGCATCTCAGCATGCAACAGCAGAGCAGAACACCACACTGGGTTCCACTCCTGCAGCCAAGAACAGGGATCTTAGACTCAACAACAACAACAAGTTCCTATTAAAGTGGCCGGTGAGGGTATTTTCCGAATTTTCCGTAATCAGCAGCATTCTGGTTTGTTGTGTCCTTGGTTTGTTTACTAGAGTCTAACCTTTTAAGGTTACACGCTTTTATGTTTTGCTTGAATTTCCCAGTGCTTCCCAGCATTCCTTATTTTAAATGTTTTCCCATTTCGGAATCTCTTTATTTTCAGTGTTATCCAGTTTACAGTGTCGCACAGATTCAATATTTGTCATTTCCATGTTTTATAGTGGTCAATGATCCTAACTATCCCTAATTTCTAACCGTCTTCGGTTTCCACAGTTTATTCCTTCCGACTGTTTTCTGTTTTCCCGTGCGTACTAACTTCCTTCCTGATTTCCAGGTCAGTCGCAGCTTCCTGTGTCCTCTAGTTTCTAATATTTCAGTTTCCTGATTGCCTAGTTGTTTGTGAGTCTTCAACGTTCTTCAGGTTCCAGTTTCAGAGTTCTCTTGTTGCCAGGTTTCTCTACATTTCAGCGTTTACTGTTTGGTTGTAAAACCTGTTGATTAAGCTGCACCTAGTGACTCGTTCCCATGCTCCCAGTGTACGCGCTCTCTTCCTGATCAGAGTAACGGGAGCAGACCTGCGGTATGATTATGTGCTGAAGCACCAGCAGCATTGTTTCAGCGAGAAAGGAAGACGCTTGGTCTCAAAGGCGTCACCTGGCAGGAGGAAGGAATCAGCTTTGCATCAGATCAGGAGAAATGCAAAAGCAAACAGATACGTAGAGGCTCAGCGTGTATACGACGACTGTCATAATATAAATTTAAAAAAAAAATCAGAAAAGTGGTGTATTTGAGATAAGCAGTGTGTGAAGCCATTTATCTGAAAACAGAGTGTCATTCGACTGTGAGTGTGATATCCTCATTCAGAGACATGTGCTAAGGAAAAGGCGAGTCTCTTCCTGTGTCTCAGCAGTGTTTTAGCCGCCGCAGTGTCGTGTGTGTGCGCGCTGATGGATCCATTTTAAAGCACGGCTGATTTCTCTCCCTCGACTCCCCCTTGGCCCGGCTAACAGCTTGTTCAGTCAAGGGTTATCAGCTGCAGATGGTTTCAGACAATAAACATGCTCAAATACGGGGGTGGAAACTGAAATATGATTACGATTCTCTCTGCACTTCCTCACCATTTCTCTTCCTCACACTTTGCGTTTGCTTTTTCTTCATAAATCAGAACGATTGCCGCATTATATATACATTTATTCTATCCACATTCACTGGATATGAGCAATTGCGCACTCCGATTGGCTACTCTACTACTAGGATATCAGCTCATAGACCGTGAGTAGACAAAAACAAAATGGCGGAGTGTGTTGCGGAACCAACCGAAGACGAAATAAAAACTCTACTCGAAAACAAAACCCCCCAAAATGTTATCAAGTATTTAACAGAAATAGCTAAAATAATTAGCTGGAGTGTGTGTATATACGTATAATGTGCATTAAAGTGTTACTAATAAAACCTCCTGAAATTATTTGTAATTTTTCTGACTCATGCAAAATAAATTAATTGTTTTCATGGAAAGTGCTGTTTAAAGTAGAACTGCGTCAAACTCCAGAAACAGACCAAACCATACTCCAACTCCACTCATGCACCGCTCCCTGTGTGTGTGTGTGTGTGTGTGTGTTCATCACCCGGAGTGAGTGTGTCCGCGTGGACCTGAAATAGCTCCCTCCCTCCATGGAGCAATCTGCCACTTCATGCATCTCGCCCTCCTCATTTCCCTCCATCAGTGTGCATCTGTGTCGGGCCGTGACGCATCACCACATCCCAGCATGCCGAGCGCCTGCTCCACCCGCTTCAGAGCTGGAGTGTGGATTTACACACAACAAGAGAACACGCCTGGAAGGACACTTTAACACCAGATGCCTGAGTCTACCAGTGCCCACCAATTTACAAACGTCTTCATTTCCAGTGTTTCCCAATTTCCAGTGTTCCATATATTCTCGTCTTCTCCAGTTTACAGGGTTCTCCACTTTCCGGTTCTCCTTCCTTTCAAATGCTCTCCAGTGTCTTGTCATTCTTAACATTCGGTTTTGCTTTCTCTATATTCTTGTGTGCTCCAGTTTCTCGTGTTTCCCACTCTTCTATCATCCTTAATATTCTCTGGTTCCCAGTATCCAGGATCCTCTAGTTTCCAGTACTCCTTTCTTTCAAATGTTCTCCAGAGTCTTGTCTTTTCCAATTTCAGGATTTTCCATATCTTCAGTGTTGCCTACTTTAGAAACTGATGTTCTCCCATTTGTAGTATTCAGTACATTCCAGTGTTCTTCAGTTTCAAGAATTTCTAGTTTCCCATGTCCTTTCTTTTAAAGTATTTTCTAGATTCCAGTGTTCTCCAGCTCCCAGTGTTCCCCAGTTTTCAGTGTTCCCCAGTTTTTGGTGTTCCCAAGTTTCCGGTGTTCTCCAGCTTCCAGTGTTCCCCAATTTCCAGTATTCTCCACTTTCCAGTGTTCCTCACTTTCCAGTGTTCCCTGTTTTTCCAGTGCTCTCCAGCTTCCAGTGTTCCCCACTTTCCAGTTGTGGCAGCAGGGGCGTGGCCAAGCATCAGTTTGTGAATGGAGGGCAGGGTCGGGGAAGGTGAGTGGCCAAGTCATTACACCTGGTGTCAATTAATGTGTGTGTGTGTGTGTTTGTTGCAGGGATGGTGGAGCATTAAAGGAGGGGGAGAGCAGAGAAGAGGGCTCTCCCGACCAGAACACGTGTGTGTGTGTGTGTGTGTGTGTGTGTGTGTGTGTGGCATGTGTGACTGTGTGTGAGTAACAAGCGAGTAAAGCTGAAAAGCCAAGAAAAGAAGGAAAACAGTGTGTGTGAAATCAACTCCCACCTGCTGTGTGTCTGTGCTCCACCCACATCGGGGCTCTGTTACACCAGCATTCCCCACTTTCCAGTGTTCTCCAGCTTCCAGTGTTCCCCAGTTTCCAGTGTTCTCCAGCTTCCAGTGTTCTCCAGTTTCCAGTGTTCCCCAGCTTCCAGTGTTTCCCAGTTTCCAGTGTTCTCCAGTTTCCAGTGTTCCCCAGCTTCCAGTGCTATCCAGATCACGATGTTCCTGATTGTCCATGACACCTAGTTTCTAATTTTCCACAGTTTTCCATCTGTAGATTTTGTTCCCTAGTTTCCTTGTCCACCACTTTCTCATTCTCCCTTGCAGTGAAACCATATCCTCGCGATGAAATTTCAGTTTGTTCATGCTGTAAAAACAATTCTAAAGATGACCTCGTCATAACACTGTGGTTGACTTTCGGGTGTTCATGATCTCTCTCTCTCTCTCTCTCTCTCTCTCTCTCTGTGTTGATAAAAACAATAGATCAGTTAGAGAAGAGGAAAGTGAAGTGTGAATGATTTTTAGAGAGCTGGTATTTTCACCGTAGTGTGTTTGACTCATGTGCAGGGACACACACTGATACACACACTCATATACACACACTTTATCTCATCACTCATCATCTTGTTAATCCCATAATTATGCACATGGACACCAATTTCCCAGCAGGGACAACACTGTGCGTGTTTGTGACTGAGGATAAGTCCTCACTAATGCTGCGTTCAAACTCAGTCGTGTCTCGCCATGTTTACAAAAAGATTCCACATGAACGGTTCACTGCTGTGATACCCATCGCTCCTGAAACCAGAACGTCACCATGACACACAGTCTGACTCCAGCCCTTTACTGACAGATCTTAGGGAAAGGCTCGTTCTTCTGACAGTGGCTCTCGTTTTCCAGCACATTTCCTGTGTTCATAATCAGCTAAATGATCATTTTACTCACACAGATCCTTTTCTTTCTTTCTTTCCACCAAATCAGAGGAAAATATTGATATCCCTCATGGATTTGCATCATTTACATTTTCTCTGTGTCTTAAGTCGCCCGTATAAAAGACTTTTATCTCTGTGCTAACTCTCTAAATAGTCATTTTACTCTCTCACAGCCCTTTCACACGAATTTACCAACAAATCTGAGGAAAATGCTGATGTTCAGAATAGTTTTGTGTCATTTACACTTTCTCTTCATCTAAGGGTGTCCATAATAATGACTTTTATCTCTGTGCTAGGAGGCTAAATCGTGAATATTCATACACAGGGGTTTTTTATTTTATTTATTTATTTTTATTAGCAATTTAGCCCCAAATCTGAGGGAAATGTTGACATTCCAAGCTGCTTTCAATTATTTACATTTTCTGTCCATCTTATATTCTCTGTATAAAAGTCTTCATGTATGTGCTAGCTAGCTATATCATACGTTTACTCACATAGAGAGTTAGTTTTATTATTTTACCACCAAAAATATCGATATTCCCGATGGCTGTGTGTCGTTTACTTTTTCTGCGCATCTCATATTACCACTATAAAGATATTATCGCAATGTGCTAGCTTGCTAAGTCATGATTTTAATCATACGGCGCCTTTTTTTTTTTTGTAATTTACAACCAAGTCTGAGGAAAATGTTGATATTCTGAACACTTTTATATCACATCCAAAGAAATTACTTTTTATGGACTTGCTAGCAAGCTAGCTTATCAAGTCTTTTTTTTTTTAATACAATTTTCCAACACATCTGAGGAAAATGTTGATATTCCTGTCTCATTTATATTGCCACTATATCATTATTTTGTCCATATAAAAGACTTCATGTGCATGCTAGTTAGCTAGATTGTAATTTTACCCTCGTGAAGCATTTTCTTAAAATTTTATTGACACATTTGAGGAAAATGTTGATGTTCTCAATAGTCCTGTTTCATGTTGACGACCAGTGTGCCTTTACCAGACTTATAAGAGATGTAAAATATATATGCTAGCATGCTAACTCATTAGCCTTAGTATTAGCTAGATTGTGCTTGGCTTCTATGTTTCCCAGTTGCCTAGCAACAGTGTTTTCATGACTTTTACCACCCGAATGGTGAGTGCATAACCTGTTTTCATGTTTCTTGTTAGTGTTGATCCAAATATAAGTCCGTATTTTAGTCCATTTCCACTGATATGGTGTATTTCTACCAGTTACAGAGCCGAACAGAGAGACAGACAGATGTTTAGCTAGATGAACATGTGTTTTTGAGATAGCGGAAGGACAGTACACGCATTAGGAAGCATCTCAAATCAAATTCTGTGGTTTTTTTTTTTGTTGTTGGTGGTCATCAGAAAGAAGAAGGAAGTGACAGAACGTAAATCTGATTACAGCGCTGCTGGTTTTCCTCCAAGCAGATGAGATCTAATTCTCTCTGAGAGGACATCTGTCTTCTCTTCAAGACATGGACACGAGACATCTCCCTCTCTCAGTATCCATCAAGCCGTATGACTGAAATTACGCCTCATTCACGTTCTATTTTTGTAGAGTACGCTCATCAAATCCCATGATGCACCACGGCAGGTTGGTTCCGTCAGTGTTGTTTGTAGACTAGCAGGCATCAGATACGTATAATGGACCTCGCTGTTTGTAGGCAGCTGTATTTAATGTGTTTTATTTGGTGTGGCTCCACCCCCTGACCACGCCCTGATTAAATACTGAGACAGTTCTAAGCTGCGTGTCTTTCAAGAGCTCATGACAACATTTATACGCTTGATTTATACGCTGGATATAAACTCGTTTATTTGTAAATGGTTGTAAACATAGGAGCATTTACACAGGAAATGTGGTGTTCGGGAAAATCTAATTAGTTCGGGAAAATGCGTTAGGGATGGTATATTCGAAATTTGCCTCCTGAGTTTGCGTAAATTGCATAAAAAGAGCTTCATTAAGGTGAACCTGGACTGAGCTTTAAATCGTGTCATTGTCAATGAGATGTTTTATACTGATTACACCGTCACGTCTAAAATCACATTTATTTCAAATATACACAAATTTAATGAACATTTTGTGAAAATCAGTCGCTTCATATTAACGCAATCCAACACAAATCGATCAATGAACACAAATAAGACTAGCTGTACATTTAGAACAATAGTAATGGCACCCTGTAAAAGACAAGTAAGAGTCAGCGCTCTTTGACTGTTTAGTTGTCATTTTCTCGCTTTCAACTCTGTGAGCTTTGCCTTTTATGGGGTTTTGTGGGCGTGGTTAAATGAAATATCAGCTGTGCTGTGAACAAGCTCAATAATTTTAGAGCTCACTGGCTGATCAACACACACGCACACACGATTATGAAAAAAACGAAGGAAACTTTTGTGCTTTAACAGATTAATAAATGAAATGAAGCTCAGGGTGTTTTGCCCTTCGTCCTTTTGTCTCCTCAGATGTGTATTAGCTAACAGCTCTTTTTCTTGTTTTTCACGCCTTTTAATCAGGACAGGAAGTTTCCTCACACACTCACACAAAACACCATCTTCTCCGTCTTTCTGCTCCACATCTCTCTCTCTCACACACACACACACACACACACACACACACACACACACACACGCCATGCGGTGGGTTCAAGCTTGACAAATAGGAAAATAAAACACTTGAAGAATCTTTAAAAAAAAAAAAAGGCACCGTGTCGAAAACTTATGAGTTGTGAACGTACACTGATGTACCTAAGATTCATCGTGAAATGTTTAACATTTCCTGCCTAAAGAAAGAAAATAACAATTTGGAGGATTAGGGAAAAAAAAACAACAAACAACAAATAAAAGATGAGCTTCTCCTCACAGTTACAGCGGGAAACCGCAGTTACCATGGCAACCGGGCGTTGAGGCTTATATATAGCTTCTCGCTTTACACATTCCAGCAGAAGGAGGAGATCATATGGGAACGTGAGAAACGCACTGGCACACGCTGGCGTGCGCTGAAACATGCTCTCAGATGGTCCTACAGGCAGACGCGGGTCTGAAGAGCGAGCGCCGTACGTACACGCGCGCACAGACGACAGACAGGGGACGGACAGACCGCCGGACAGCGGGCGTTATAAACGCCACACATACGGTCACCACAGGCTTCCTTACACCACACGCTCCGATTAATCCGGCTAGACAAATCTGATCAACTCTGAAGCATCACTACGGCTTTAAGAGACTCTTCTCTGTGACACAGGATTAACGATCGAGATCAGGAAGATCTTATTTATTTATTTATTTATTTAATTTAGCTGAAGCTTTACAGGAATGATACGGCACTGCAAAATTATCAGGCTTGTGAACGCAGCACAGAGCATGAATAATGCAAAACATCTATCTGCTGATCATTAATCACAGAGAGAGAGAGAGAGAGAGAGAGAGAGGGAGTAAAACGTGAACCAGGAGGAGAGAGAAAAATGAGAATAAGGAAAAGCAAGACGGAGGAGATGAGGTGAGGGAAGGATGGAGATGGAGAGAGTGAGACAGATAGAGGAAAATAAAAACTGATGGACAAAATGAGTGAAAGTTTAAAAGATTCTCAGGGACAGAAAGACAGGAAATAGCATGAGAGAAAGAATGGAGGAGTAAAAATATTTTTAAAAAATGAACAGACAAAGATGGAAACAGAGAGCGAAGGAGAGGAGAAGGAGAAATAAATGAAACCTGGGAGACAGAAAGAAAGTGTGAGAGAATAAAAGATGAAGCAGGATGAAGAGAGAAAATGAGAATAAGAAAAAAAGGAGAGAGAGAGGAGGATAGAAAGAGAAAGAGAACTATAATGAGAAAGAAAGAGGGATACAGAGAATGAAAAAAGAGTATAAAATAACGAATGGGGGAATAAACTATAAACATGGGATAGACAGAGAAGAAGAGTGAAGAGAGAGAGAAAGATAAAGCTGGATTGAGAGAGAGGGCAGGATGGGTAGAAAGACAAAAAGACTGATGGGGACAGAAGCTGAGAAAATCAAAACATAAAAAAAAAGTTTGATGTTAAAGTGATGGACATGGAAAGAGGGACTAAAGGCTGTGAGAGGGAGAGAAAGGGGAAGAAAGGAGAGATCGAAAAAAAAGAAAAGAAATAGAGACGGGGAGAGGGAGAAAAACAGGGTGTGGGAATAAATATTTTTTAAAAAGGATTGACGGAAAAAGATAGAGAGGAAGAAAAAAGTAGAAGCTTGAGAAAGATAGATAGAAAGGGGTACAGAATGAGAGAAAGACGGAAACAGAAAGGAATGGAAGAAGAAATTGAGAGAAAGAGGTACAGAATTAAAAAGGGTCAGAAATAAAGATAACGAGGAAAAGGGAGGAGAGAGTGAAAAGAGAAAGAAAGAGAAACGAATAGAAAGAAGGGAGAGAAAGAAGACAGCTTGTGAGGGAAAAGAAGAGAAAGGCAGATAGGCAGATGAGAGGAGGGAAGGAGAAGGGAAAGTGACAAAGAAAAGTAAGGGAGTAAATGATAAAGGGGATAGAGAGAGAAAGCAGAAAGAAAGAAAGAAGAATGATAATATTATAGAGAAGGAGAGAAAGAGGGACAAGGAGAAAGAAAAAGGAGAATAGAGAGAGGGAGAAGAGGAAAAGAAGGCATGAGAAAGAGAGAGATTTGTAATGCTGAGTACTGGAAGTACAGTAGTCCCCTAGGTGATGTAGTGCACTACATAGTGAGCGAGTTAATGAGACCCATTCAGTCTCCGCTGAAGAGCTGCACAGAGGACAAAAGCACCTGATTGGCGCTGCGTTCTGAACGACAGAAAGAAAAAGAAAGAAAGAAAAACTTCTATCAAACACCATCCTCGACACGCCCGACACGCTGCGCTCTGATTGGCCGAGAGCTGGCCAGCGTGCGTTAGAGCTCACACGGCCAATCACTGTTTAACTCCTGAAGAATAAAAATCAAACACCTCACGCTATTACAGTCTGAGAACGTTGGCTTGGGGTTTGTTGCTAGGCAACCTGCCAAACTCCTCCTATTAGCTCCTGATTAGAGTCCATGTGGGCGATTAGCGAGCTAGCACCTCGCTGTAAAGTCTTTAATGGATCAGTGAAATGTCAAGAATGTCATCATTTCTCTCAGACGTGTTGGTCAACGACAGAAAAAAGCTCCGGTAGCTTTACGTCAGACAGCATAAACAATTTATACAACAGCTCCACTCGTCTGATTGGCTGATCGCTGTTTATAGTTTGTCTAACCGCACCACGAGGTCTCACTTCTCACTCACTTGAAAGCGTGAGTGTTAGCGACATCGCCAGCGGATGGGGAAAACGTTACTTTTCAGGAATGTCACGTTGAACACGTTCTGATAAAGACGAGCTGTTACCGTAGAAACGGGAACATATGCACTACTGTCAGAGCTGCTGTTACAGAACATTAATCAACACCTTCTGACCAATCAGGATCCAGAGTCCTTGATTTCATCTCGGTTATTATTCACCGATATTCTCTTCACCTTCAGTGAATGTTTGTTTATTAATCTCTTGTTTATAGGAAGCTCACACTCGGGCGGTTACACCGGATATCAGCACGGCTGTGATTAGCGTCGACGCTCTTTATTCAGTATAAACCCCACACTCGTGCGATATTGCTTCATGACATGTAATAAATGACTGAAATGAAAAGCGTTTTACTGACATTTTGTTTTATCTTGTTAGCAAACAACACCGTGAATGAAAACCCTGTACCGTTATTACACCTCACTTCCTCTTCCTTCGACAGAACAAACCTTTTCTTTCTCAGTCTACTGCTTTTTCTATTCCTCCTCTCTCTTATCCTCACTTCCTGTCCTGTTTCCTTCCCTTCTTTTCCCTTCCCATCACTTTAATCATCAGCGTTTTCCATCCTTCATCGCTCGTTCACGTTACGTGGTGCCGTGTTTATTTCTTTCCTTCGGGACGTGCACGTCTACTTTCATCACTTATTAAGCACTTATCTGGCGTGTCACTGATGGCGTCGCAGTCTGGCCTGTGATTGGCTGAGGATAATGAAATGGCTCTGATTGGTTGGCGTGAATGGGCAGGGACGGAGAAAGCTGATTGGCTGAGGAGGAAGAGAAAGAAAAGCTGCTGGTGTACAGTACGCGAGGCGGAATTAAAGACCCCGCCAGTCCAAAACAACCCCCACCCACAGTATCCCTCCTCCTCCTCCTCCTCCTCACCACACCCACCTCTCTCTCTCCTCCCATCTGCCTGACACGCCCACTGCACCAGATTCTACGTATTCAATCGTATATCCTGTGATACAGTATCACTGAAGGATCTTGTTCATGTTAGTGCAAAAAAACAAACAAAAAAAAAGAATTTAACTGGATTTTTCATGTGTCACGTGTTCAAGTGAAGGATAAACTCATACCACTGAGAAAAATGCTTGGACCCCTTCATCGCTGTTTGCAGCTATATTTTAAGCTTAGAGTGTGAACTCATTAATCTATGAATTCAATCAACTCTATAGGTGTTAAACTCTAATCAGTTCAGCCGTTTTGGAGGTGTTTACTGAGGTGATTTCATTTCATTTTATTTCATTATTTACATTTGTATATTTTCAAACCCTGCGAGATCTGGTTTATCATGACACCAGGGAAATTCACTGAAATTGAATCGAATATTTGCTCAGAACACAGTGACGATGAAAACTAGCGGCTGTGTCTCTAATGAAATTTGAGGCCTACATAGTGACTTATGGTTCTGTTTAGTGAGGCGGAAACAAGCAAGAACTGTGCTGTGCCCTGCTCCGAGTCCATCAGGAACAAGGACGAAACGGAGAGAAAAAT
>JAODKS010000013.1:41338712-41349437 GCA_028877415.1 Sciades dowii | reverse complement strand
CGAACAGCCAGAGGTGGCACTACTTCTCAAAGAAAGATCAAAGCTAGTCTCAGCGTCTAACAAGCAAGCGGAGTGTGATGGCGATGATATAATTTCACAAACCATTAAGCCTGTTTTGTATGGCTGAGCGGTTGTTAAATTTGCACGAGTGAGGATTGCTTATTTGGATCATGATATGGACAAGATCAGAGCATCGTCGCGTGGAGGAGTCTGTTTCACGGAGATGTGTAGACGTATAAATGGCTTTTCATTGGACGGACAGCTGGTTCTTCTCTGAGAATATAATCAGGCACTTGTGTTGCCAAGATTTCAGGATTGTATAGTGTTATTTTATGTTTTAGGGTATAATGTTCTCAACACCTGAACCTTTTTTTTTTTTTTTCTTTTTTCCTCTTTCCCAGGTATTGTGGCTGCTGAGTTTTGATGATAAGAACACACTGGCAGATGCTGTGGATAAGTATTGCATTGGAGTGCCGCCAATCCAGTGGCTCGCATGGATTCCTCAACTCCTCACCTGCCTGGTGGGCTCTGAAGGCAAGCCTCTTCTCAACCTCATCAGCCAGGTGTGTACCTTCATTATCCTGCTGTTTTATTACGATGCTGATGTGGCCCTGGGTATATTTTGCATTATTTGTTGGCAGACACAGGCAAGAGCCTGGCATGATCGCTTGTCGTGTTCGATAAAGCAAAACAAGAGATGTGTGCTGGTGTGTTGTCTCATTTGTAGATGTTAAGACTCGGGAGTATTGCCTGTCCCTGTAAACCTGCGCGTTGGTAAACTAATCAGACTCGGTCCTGTAAATTTAATTCCTCAGTTTTAGTTCCCTCTACCTCTTTTTAAATATTTATGCAGAATATTACTGCCGAGTTCATATCAAACACGCAGGACATGTTGGTACAAAGCAAATTAAATGAAGGCCTTTCCCTTGCTTGATGGATTTTTTTTTTTTTTTGTGAGCCTTTTTAAAGCACCTCCACTTCAAAGAGCAAGCAACGGCTCCAGGGGCCCTTCAGACTGCAGCAGAGCGAGCGCTTTGAGTTTTTAACTTGTACCTAAATGCCTCTCTCTTTCTTATTTCCCTCCTCGCTTTAGATGTTTAGAATGCAGCTGGACCTCTCTTCTTTCTTGTGTGGATATACAAGGGCAGTGCCTCTTAATCTCCCACTTTCACCCCTGCATTCAAGATGCTTTTCTGGGGAATTAAGGCCACTTAAACCAATAATCAAGTGAAACGGAGACGTTTGCACACTGCAGTCCCAATTAAGAAGAGTTGTCGGAGATCGTCTAGCCTCGCAGCGTTGTCCGTGCCGGAGGATGTTTTGAGTTTGATCTTAAGCGCCATCGCTGCTGATTGAAGGGTGAACGCGGAAGCTCTCTGCATTGTGAAGTCTCCGTCGAATCGAGCACCTTAATCTCGGGCGCTGAATTATTTAGCTTTACTTCAGTTGGTGGGACGTTTTTAAAACGTTTGCTGAAAAATTGATGAAGGTGAGCTATGAAGTATTCACAGATGAAACAGAAGCAAAGGGAACCCAACACCTTGCTGTACACTCGCGTAGCGCATACACATTTTATAACCTAACAAGTAGTGCCTCCGATTATTGGGGTGTTCTTTTCTCCTTCTTCCTTTTTAATTTTTAATGCAAGCTCTTAAAGGCAGATCTTCTCTGTACTTATTGGTTATTTTCATATTAAGTCCTTTCCAGGCACCGAGGTGTCTTTTTACACCTAGCTAGCACTCGGCCTGTGGTCAGCTTGGTTGCGGATCCGGTGTCCACTCTAATGGCTGTTTATCCAGGAAAGACACGAGGACTAGAGGGGCTGCTGGAGGAGGAGAAGCACTCTTCCTGTTAGCTACAGTCTCACGCTAACAGACCAGTCAACATTCATAGTGTTTATACCCCATCATACTATCTGTCAGGTATTGATGGCATACGAGCTGACGTTCCCCGAAGGTGCTTTAAAGCAGCACAAAGACAAAGCGTGCGATCCGGGGAGGGTTTTTTTTTTTTCATTAGAGCCGGGAATCAGGTGTTCCCACAAGCAAGTGGAAAATGCTGATGATCATCAAGGTGTGAAGTAAAATTGTTTCATGACCTTGAGCTCTGATTACACACAGATATTGTTCTTAGCCGCTTTAGTGTAAATGGCCGAGTAGAGTTTTGATGAATAGGCTTTGCTCTCCAAGCGCTCTTTGAGGCTGTTCAAGGGCACTGCAGATCTCAAAGGGAAAGGGGCCCGTCCAGACATGACAAGCTTTTTACAAAATGTCATATTGAGCCATGGTTTTAATCTGCCCTTGATGTTTGTCTATTTTTATTGCTTCTCCTCGCTGCGGTTTCATTTTCAAAATCCCATGCTATCGCGGAGCAGTTTGAAGACACGTCAGCGACGTGCTACTCCAGCACCGGCCCTGCAGGGACCGTCTTAAGTGTAATCTGCGCCTGTGTCTTTCAGGTGGGACGTGTGTACCCTCAGGCTGTGTACTTTCCCATCCGAACTCTGTACCTGACACTGAAGATCGAGCAGCGGGAGCGCTACAAGAGCGGTGAGTTAGACTTTCAGGAGCGCCTCCTGGTTCTTGCGTTTATAGTAACGGTACCGTACGTGAGAAATCTATACGCGCCGTATTATTACTGCAGCGTTGTGTGCACTCTCAAACGCAAAGGTTCCTAGTCAAATAGTAATGTGGTTCCTGCATCCATCATAACCGAGACATTTGAGTTTACACTATGCTAGATCTCCTTTAAAATATACCATTACTGCAGCATAATGAAGGTTTACAGTAGTGTGTGTATGCTATTACTGATTTTGTGCTCGCTTGTGCATATCCCGTAGATTCCGGACAGCAGCAGCCGAGCTCCATGGGAGCTCAGAGCCACTCTGCATCAGATCCAGGCCCCATCCGGGCCACGGCACCCATGTGGCGCTGCAGTCGCATCATGCACATGCAGCGAGAGCTGCACCCCACACTGCTCTCATCTCTGGAGGGCATCGTGGACCAGATGGTGTGGTTCCGAGAGAACTGGCATGAGGAGGTAGGCTATACCACCAACTGTGCGATGCGTTGGTCCCAAGAGAGCTTGATGGCTTTATTTCAGTCGAGTGCGAATATGTGATTGATGTATGATGCACACGGTTATTTTCCACATATAATGGTTGCAGTAAGAACCTTTTTAGCACCTGATGGGTTTTTGGTTTAGATTACAATAGGCCGATTCAAAATGTATATTAAACAAGGAGCAAATTCCCCCCCCCTTCTTTTTATCTCAAGTTCCGGTGTCTTAACATTAAGTACGGAATAAAAAAAAAAAAAAAAAAACAGTTTGGCGTGCTGTTAGGAAAATAACGCCACAGTGGGTGGTATGATCTGGCTCCATGCAAAGCAGAGCTGCTGTTACCACCTTACAGGTGGATTATTTTTCTATAACGCTCTCCACTGAGCTTTAGTCCTCTTATACCAGAGATTTGCCAATGAGTTACAGGTTTTTTTATTTATGAATAAATGACGCATTTTTTTTTTTTTTTTTTCAATGGTTTACGTTTTGGAACATCCATCAAGAGAAGTTAATTCCTGTTATCACTTGCATTATAGAAGCTATTAACAGGCATTCCCTTACCGGCCTTTTCTCTCTCGTCCCACTATTGAATATAATAAATATATTTTTTTTTTTTTTTTTTTTTAAATATGCCTGTCCAGTTCTAATTATAGGTGACGTTACACTGAGGATTAAGCTTAAATTCTGAGATTCAAAGGCACAGAGGAAGGAAGAAAATGTACAAAGGGAAATGCACAACCTAGACATTAAAAAAAAAAAAAATTAAAATAAACCTTGAGAAGGAACGCATTCTCTCTCAAGATTTCTCGATCGGTGTTATGGACGATTTAATTTCGGACAATTAGGCTGTTAATGCTAGTTTATGCTAAATTGTAAAATCTGTATGCTTTCATTGTGCAATTCTGTTTTAAGATCTAATCTTCCTTGATCTGACTTACTGAACGACTTTGGGAGGATTTTTTTTTTTTTTGTCAGATAGCAGACTGCCTTTGATTAACCTACACTATTAAAGCCATCTATAATCAAAGGGCTATACTCCGTAAGACTTAGATGGGTCAGGGTGATACACAAGGCACATAAAAACACCGTAGAGTGCCACAGGGATTTCTCCCACTACAGTTTTAGTCCTAACGGAATGGCATGCCGCATGAGTCTCTACACATTTCTTCCTCAGCCTTAGATTATAAAAATGTCTGCCACTTTATAACTCGGAAAAGAAAAGGGGGGGGAAAAAAAAAATCCCATGTAAATTTTGCAGAGTACAACCTGGGCTTCACCCTTAATTCACAATGGCTTTAACAGAGGTTGACCCCAGACATCCGCTCCCTAAGCCTACCCTACAACAAGGAACGTTCATGGACCAAAAGTAGCCTGAAAAAGGGGAGGGGGGAGAAAATAGCCTCTTGGTAATTTGGTCGAATGAACGTGTGCCTTGTCGGAGCCTAGAAGTAGATGAGGGTGTAAAGAAATCTTACCCATCATACAAACCCATCATACCAACCATATACTGAGCTGTGGTAGTAGGGTGTAGATGTATCAAAACCATCATCATGATCTGCAAGCCAGCTCTGGCCAATAGCCATCAGAGATAGGCGGCTGCAGTAGCAACGAGAACAACACACAATTAATACACGGCATGGACTTGCGCTTGCAACACTTCACTCAGCAACAGACTCGTCTGGGCTAAGGTATACAAAAAGCCTTCTTCAGGTTGTTCGACAGATAGACAGGTGTGCAGGGTTTTAAAAAAAGTCACCTTGGCGCTAAAGAAGGCTCGGCCTTTAGCTTACCATCGCCGCTCCGACTGGAACACATACACACACTCCTGTGTGTCTCACTGCCTAAACATTAGAGATGCCGTAGAGCGGCGACATTCATCAGAACGCACGTGTAGTGGACTAATGCATAGTCATATCGACTTGTATGTAACCCCCCCCCACTGCCAGCCAGCCCGCCCGCTCCCTTCAACATTCACACCAGGTACAACACAGACGTGAGAAGAAACAACACACAGACACGATCTTTGTGCAAGTTATATTAACTATTCATCATACTGGTTTAAACCAGTTTCTCTGAGTGGGCACAGACAAACACGGATTTAAAAAAAAAAAAAAAAAAAAAAAAACTGAGCCTGGTGAAGATATTTAAGAGGAGTTTACTCACAGTGCATGTCTCGCTCGTGCTCGTATTCGATGAAAGCATAGCCGCGTGGCTTTCCCGTCCTCTTGTTGTACACAATGTAGATCTAAAAATGAACATCACAGCTGTTAGAGGGGAAGGGGGGGGAACCCCACCCACACCAGCAAAATGACCATCGCTTAAAAGTGAACAGTCAGTTTTTATTGTGCATGGCATTTTCCTAAGTCTTGTAAGAACAATATCATGTGCAGCATACATGAGATGAGATCATTTTGATGTCCTGAGGGTCGCTTTTCTCCGTTTTGGGAGGTAAACTGTACGGTCCTCCGGAAACAGCCGAACGCAAGGGGAGGAGCTTTAACTAATTAGCATAACTATGTCACACCAAGAAAACACTGCAACTCTGCATCGACCTCGGAGAGTTTTGAGTCATGGCTGATATTCACGAATAGATCCGTGAAACAAAAGACAAATAAATAAAATACACACACACACTTACTGCTTTTAAAACAATAGGTGCATAACTCCATACTCACTACCATGGAGTGGAGCTTATGCATTCTAAGGCTAAGATAGCTAAGCGCTAGCTAGAATGATTTCGTTATCGGTCCAGAAAAAATGACGTCATCTGACTTTGCTCTATCTTGCAGTTGCACTCACTAGGCAGATTTTCCGTTTCTTTTCTGCTGGAAGGAGAGCCGAGTTCGCCATGTTTGCCCACGCCAACTTGTTCTGATTAACAGTCGGTCTAACAGACATGCCCCACGGTGGCCACGTGATACTGTTGCTTACTTGCTTCGGCATCGTAAAAACGCGGGACGCTTTTTATCTCGGCAAAACATTTATACACAACACACTGCGTGCAGCAGCAAAACATCTCGAAACTCCAACAACTATAGAAATAGACCAGAATTCAACTTTGCAGTCAGAACCTTTAAGACAGAAAAATCAGAGTATACACGTCACTATAGGTTGTTTGCGGTCACATGATTCCGATGACATGCAAAATCAAAGCAGAATGGACACGATGGAGAAAAACTGGTACTGTACTAGCTCTGAGGAGATTAAACAGAAAAAAATATATATATCACAGCATAAGCGCATCGTGCTTTAATTGATTTGAGAGCTTGAAGCCTATGTAGAAAATCACTTCCTGACTCCAATCTGCAGTGGCATCACATCGTATGCAAACAAACTACTGGAGAACGATGTCTGATTAATCAGCATGTACGGATGATTACTTTAAACGAGGGCTATTCAGCGTCACCCTGGGAAATCGTATACTTGTACGTTTGGCTTGGTGCACGGTGAGAAAATCTTTTTACATAATTTCAGAAAATCTGGAAGATTAGGAATGAACAAACTCTGACTACTCACTCGTTTGATGGGGCCGTAGACCTCAAACTCACGACGCAGCTTGGACTCCGTAGTATCGTAATTCTGTCAAAAAAAACACACAAGTAAATAAAAAGGCAGAGGAATACGTTAGGATATTCAAGTCGGATACAAATCAAGGAACTCACAATCCGAGCCACGAATAAGGTCTTGAAAGCGTCTCCTTGTGCGTTCTGGTCGTTGTGAGGATCCCCTGTTTAAAAGAAAAGAAAAAAAAGTAGCAAAGATGACCGTTTTGCGGTTAGGACAACAAAATGCTTGCAACTTAATAATAAAAAAAAATAATAAAATTAAAAAAAAAAAAAAAAAAGCGTGTGTTTCGGCTGCACTTACACAACTTCAGCTCGGTTTCTACGACCGCTTGCCTTCTCTCCATCTTCTCGCGCCTCTGTGATTCAAGTAGTAGTTTAGAATATAAGACAGCATACCCAAAAATACTCTGAGAACATCACAAATCTTTCCACCTTTCTTTCCAGTCTCTCCTCTCGCGTTTCAGCTCTTGTTGGTGGCGGCGCATCGCGAGGATCCTGATCATTTAGAAGAAAGAAAGGAAAACAATGAGCACAATCCATAGATGAATGCGTCACGAACCTGTACAACTATACAGGAATCTAGACAAGAACATGAGGTACAATTAATACTAAATCGAGGAGAGTTCTACTAAGGTCACTCATAGCCGGCTGACCTGTGAGAACTATGGCTGGGGCTACCGTGGTCATTCTGGCAGATTTTGGAGGCAATCTGTTGTATAAATTTGGGCGGGGCAAATATACAGTACAAACAAAGCCATGGAAGCTGGAACAGTAGTGAAGGAAGACCAATGGCAAAAGCGACATACGGCTTTACGGCAACGTGTACGGTTTTCACGACGGCAGTACAGCATAGCTATGGCAAGACGAAATAAGCCACGCCCCCTGATCAAGCTTTTCACTTTACGCAGAATGCTGTCCCGGGAACATTTTGAACTTGATGGTTGCAACAGAATGCTACGGTAACCACATGGAGCCCCTGAGCACGCCTTCACAGTTGCGAAGGATGGACTCATCCACCGCTAGACTCAACAATTTTCAACATGACAACGCCAAGCCCTCCAGGTTGTCAAGATAACTCCACAGCGCTCACATATTCTGCCAGAAGGGCCCAGAACACGTGTCTGATGATCCCCAGGAGGCTCAATCTCATCTACCGTGAAGTGATTCCGGCTATGCAAGACCTTTGCTTTAATGAAAATAATTTGGCCTAAATTTAATGTACACACGCTCTGGAACAACAAAACTAATACGGATAAAATTAAAGAAGCTTGTATACATGCCAATCATCACACTCAAACAAGACAGAGCTGCTTGTATGGTTTCCAATACATTGTGACTGTTAAAAACAATCATAACATGACATGTGGAAGTCAGAAGCGCATCGCAATCCTCTAATTCAGTGCTCCTCAATCCACATCACGCACATTTTAACATTTATCAGGTTCGATAATTAGCTGATGAGATGAAATTGACTAAATGTGAGGAGGGAAACCTCAAATACGCAAGATAACATTTATATAAAACACGGAAATAATTAAAATATTGGAGAAGGCAGTTAAATATAATGTTTGCCCCTTGTGTCTCAAGCTTTGTTTACTTTTTTTTTTTTCCTGTGAAAAAGGAGTTAAATAGTGAGGAAATGAAAGAATTACAGAAACGAGAAGCACTCAGTGTCAGCTTCAGCACATACTTCTGAGACAGGCTCGGATCTCTATTTAGAAGGGGAAGTGACTCGGATCATTATATTCCCAGCATTTATACATCCTTTTAAAATATCTGTAATTTATGTGCCATTTTAAACAAGGCCAATAATTTTTCATTTTAGTTTGGGCAGAAAATATAAAAGAAAAAAAAAAAAAAAAAATTACCCGCCTTCTGGAGTATTGGAAGCAAAAGCAACACACTTCTTTTTCTGACATGTCAGTTCAGAAATGATATCCATGACCTGCGGTTATTCCAAGTGACCATTTTAGAGCACAACGTAAACATTCCCGTCACGGTGAAAGCTGCACAATCTGAAATCAGCGTACCTCAAAGTGCTTGATGAAAGGAGCGATGCCGGAGTAAGGCTGGTTGTGATGCTTTTCATGGGGAAGTTTCTCCAGCTGCGGCAGGAATGGGATCGGATCCCGTGGGGCAAACAGTGCCAGCAGGTTCGGGGGCAGAAACTGAGTCATCGTTCACCTGAAGAGAAATACAAGGCAGTATTTAACATTATGGCATCTGAGTTTTGTTCACACACTTCATTCGGCTGGGGAAAAAAAAAACCCAAAAACACAGGAACATCTCAGTATGAGATTACAGTGGTTTAAAGGGTATATTCTGGACCAGTTATGAAAGTATGTCCCTTTACACACTCATCCAGAAGGGTAATTTTGCACAAGGCCATCTGTCTACAGCAGAAAAAAAATAAAACAACAAAACGCCTGTTCTCTCGAACACGGAGATGTCAAACTGAGTGAGCTGAGCATTTTTAACTTTCTGGAAACTTTATGAAAAGGTTACGGATATCTGTTTTGGACAAATAAATGCATCATTATGGAAATGTGCTTCAGTTCAGAAGTGTAAGCCAGCCTTTAGACTGTGTGCTCTCATCTCGCCACAATGATCAAAATACTAATTTGAAGAAATGTCTGGCGTGGAAGAAGTGTGAGCTATTCCTCAACAGGCACAGATATTAACGCCACGTCTGAGCAATGTTCTCAAAGAGCCAAAATAAAAGGCAGTACCAAATAGAAGTTCTGTTTTAGAAGTAATACAGATTTGAAATAAGTGTATGATACATTAACATGACTTGAATGAAGCAACATGCATGGATCAATTTCTCTTGACAAAATTTATGTCTGGTTTTATACTCTTATTTCTTATTTAGAAAATTCAGTTCAGGGTTGAATCTTTTTGCAGATAATAGATTAGTGGGAATAAATGGATGCAGATGTGAGGATTATGCTGGTGTGTGTGTGGGTTTTTTTTTTTTTTTTTTTAAAGACTGAAGAGATCATGCTTGGAGACCCATGCCTGAAGGACTTGAAGAAGGGTGACATCATCCAGCTGCAGAGGAGGGGCTTCTATATCTGTGACCAGCCCTATGAACCAGTCAGGTTAATATAGTTCACTGCTCAGAAATGACATTTAGCATGTTTGTAGTAATTCTGTCACGCAAATGAAGCTGCTGGCATGTGAATTATTGTAACAGTTGTTATAAATCAATCATAAACCAGAAGCTTTATTCCAGCTTATTTACATTTATTTTTGTAATGAATTATAATACTGTAGTTTGAAGATTTGGGCTGTACTGAACTAATAGAGTCAACCTACTTGTCCAGTCCTCACAGCTGTAAGGAGAGCCCCTGTATCCTGCTGTATATTCCAGATGGCCACACCAAGGAGATGCCCACATCTGGCTCCAAGGACAAAAGCAAGAGCCAGCCAACCACTAAGCCTGTGAGTGCAACATTTTTTTTTTTTTTTTTTTTTATTATTATCCTCCGAATACTTTTCGTTGCTCTATGGAAATAATCGTTCTATTTATATGTATTTGTCCTCAGGTAAGTGCTGAGCCTGAAGTGTCTGCAGCCAAAAACCTGAGCATATCTTCATCCTGTCCATACACACGCGTAGCAGAGCAAGGCGAGGTGGTGCGGAAACTGAAGGCTGAGAAAGCACCCAAGGTGTGCCTCTGTCTGAATTAATAGATTCTTTGAATAACCCAATTATTTTTCTTTTTGTATTAATGATTTTTTTTTTTTTCTACTTGTCTTTTACAGGACAAAATAGATGCAGCTGTAAAAGAGCTTTTGGCTCTGAAAGCGGAGTTTAAGCAGCTCACGGGTCAGGAGTACAAACCAGGCATGGCTTCTCCCTCTGCAGCACCAACACAGCCGACCACATCATCTAGCTCCTCCCCTACTGACCTCTACGCACAAGTGGCAGCACAGGGAGAGGTGGTCAGGACACTCAAAACAGAGAAGGCAGCAAAGGTGAGCCTCTGGAACTGATGCTAGGTTCAATTTACACTAATGATCTCCTCTCATCTCATTATCTCTAGCCGCTTTATCCTGTTCTACAGGGTCGCAGGCAAGCTGGAGCCTATCCCAGC
>JAODKS010000013.1:31451527-31463365 GCA_028877415.1 Sciades dowii | reverse complement strand
TTAATTTTCAAGAATTATCAAGTTTTTCACAAATTGCTACTGTTATTTTGTCGGTTTGTTTACATTCTACACCTTTAAGCATTGAATTTTTTTTTTTTTTTTTTTTAAAGACTGGTTCAAAAGCTCAAAGAAGTTTGAAAATTACATAACTGAAGTGTCCAAGGAAGACTTAAATAAATGTCTAAAACTACAGCAGCAAGATGGCACTTTCTACAAAAAACCTAAAAACACTAAAGTCAATTCATACAGCCATCGATAGGTTTTTAAGAAGTCCGCCTAAGCGGAAATGACTTTGTCTGATGTTTTGTATAAAGTTTTTATTTACTGAATTTGCGAAAAATAAAAATGCTCTGTTTCTCAAAATCCAGTGAATGTGGATAGAATAACAGTTATTCCACTGAATCTCGTCGTACATGGCTTATAGCCAACTTGGAGCTATGTGCCTCGTCGGCTATCAGCTGTTGTACGACTCGTTTTCGTAGAATAATTGTTAAATATTTTAATGCAAGGAAAGGAAACCTGACCTTTCACTATGTCACAATGTTCAGGGTTCTTGGGCTTCCCTCAGGTTTACTAGTTGGACCTTACTGTATATATCGAGTGACATTCCATGGCTCTTTTCTTCGCAGAAGGTTGACCATAGCATTAGACTGTCATTTTGTATAACTGAATATTGAGGTTATGTTCTGTATTTATAGATGTGATCATTTCATTCCCCAGTATAAATCTTGTAATGCTACATGGCACTGCCGACTGAATTTACAGTGATCAGCGCTTGTGCCTTGACCATGGAATATCAACACGCTAGTGGTCTGGGAGATTCAGCTAATCATGGATGAACCTCAACGTTACAAACCAGTAGAGCTCAAATTTTCTAGCCAACCTCAGAAATGTTAGCAAACACTAGAACTCTGTGATAATTCCTATGGTATGTGCCTTTTGTACCAGGCCAATTTTTCTTCTAAGCTGAAATATAATGAAGCAATAATTAGGGTGTTCGACCTCAGTCTGAAATACGTGATTGATTGACAATTTTCTTGGTGGCTCTTAAATTCACAAAGCAGGATGTTCGGAGCAATCACAAAGAAAAGCTGGAAGCTCTGAATTCAAGAACCACTGTTGATTGGATGAGTTTTTAAAAATCTAAATTATTTGCATGTACAAAAAAGTGATAAATATGACACGTTTGATGTAGCAATGGTTAGGCATTTGATGTATTTTTACCTGAAAGGTATTGCTAATGGTAATGTGCTTTAATTTTGGGGTCAATAGCAGTGACCTGTAACTCTGTGTTTTTTGTTAATTTTTTGTTTCATATACCAGTTCAGTAGCATTCATCTGTTACTGGAGGTTTATCTTCATGTCTTCTTTCCTGCTCTGTCCATTGATATCAGAGTGTCGAATAAACCAGCAAGATATATGGAGACTCTGAGTGCTTCATAGGAACAGCAGAATGAAACTGCAGTTACTGGAGTAATCAGAGACCTATAAATGATCCTTCGTGGTCCAAGCTTTATTATAGTGAAACACGAGTTAACATTTACCTTTTTGTTGAAGCATTTATCCCAACTATCTTACAACTAAAACGGTATACAAATGATCAGTTTATGGATTAAGGGCCTTTTTCAACAGTTCAATAAATATGAATGGTTTTGGATTTCAGCTTGGCACCTTCTGATCAAAAGCCCAGCTGATGGCCTGAAGGGTATCAGGGCTTCGTTTATAAAGTCAGCATTTTGCAAAGTTTGAAAATATCCATCCAGCACAGTTACGTCATGGATGAATCATCAGGGTTTTTTATCTATATCCAGTGGAATGAAATGGTGTACCTGCAGGACCACACACTTAGTGTGCACTTAGACTGATTCTTTGAATAGGTAAAGGTTCCAGCTTTCTCAAAAGGACCCAGTGTTTTAGGGTTCTACATAAAACCTTTCAGGTATCACCAAGATGAATAATCTGAAGTGTACTGGTTGAAGTTTTCAGAACGTTTTTCTAACAAGACGCCACAGGTCAATCTGGATATGGGACTAAAGGCCAACTTGAAAATCAGAGAGCAGGTGGAAGCCATGGCCTAATGGTTAGAGGAGCAGCTTTGGGACCAAAAGGTCACTGGTTTGATTCTTTAAGTTTATCCAGTATGAAGAGCAAGCAATGAATATTTCTTAGACGTTCCAAGTCCGGTGTGAAACCTCTACAGTCACTTTTTTCCATTAAACTGCCCACTTGGAGGACCTGGGGGTCCTGTAGTACATGAAATGTCTCGTACTCAAATAATCTCATCAAACATACTCAACTTGTTGATAAGAAACTCTCGATCTAGGCACCAAATAACTATGTTCTTTGGAACTCTGGGTCTCTGTTGGTCTATGTCTATAAGACTTTTTTTTTTTTTTTTTTTTTGTCCGAAGAAGAAGGGAAAAAAAAGACAGGCAAAAGTCAGCAACTGTTTATTAAACAAGCACTACAGTCAGAACTTCTCTTTCCAGGTGTCTGTTGAACACTGGTTAAACATGTAACATGCTAACACAGCAAGAGAGGGGAAAAAAAAGAACATCCAAATGGGATTTCAGTAAACACTAAGACATTTTCATTGACGAGAACGGTGGCCATTTTTTCCTCCACAACCCCTGCTTGACCACATGAAGATCAATATAATCTCAGACATTTAAAGACAAGCTACATAAGACAAGGACGTAGAATAGAATGAAATAGAATAAAAAGGTTAAACCCTGAAATTGAATTAATAGTTGCTAGAACAGACATTTCAACCATAAATGACCATTACATTTTAGGGTAGCTATATAAATTAGTTCTTCAGGACTCTAAAACTTGATGTATCTGAAACCTACTGTGTTTCTTGGTCTGGTTTTCAGCTTGGTTGTCCCTGTCCCTTAACTCTCAGTTGCCAGACTGCGTTCTCCATTGAATTGTGCACTCGTGTGTATTGATCGGAGTTGCTATTTTTGCTGTTGTGTAGTGAAAGGACAAAGGTCATTTGCAGCTATGGGAAGGTCCGTTTGATGTGGCTTAATGTCTTTATATATATTGGGTGGGGCCAAACAGGTAGCTGTTTCAGTATTTTTAAGTAGTGCTAGTCAAAACAAAGGCCTTTCATTGCCCACAAAGCCTCTAGAGGGCAGTATGACACTGCTTTTTGATGAACCAACCAGCCCTGGTCCTGTAGAACTCTCGGTCCTGCACAATTTTGCGCTTTTCCTGCTCACTCGTGTCAACTTGGAGCTCTTTATTAGCTGACTAACTGATTTTGAGATGTATTGGGAGAAAAACAGAAAACACTAAAATGCACAGGACATAGGGTATTCCAAGGCTAGGGTTGGGAATATGTTCTAAAGGTGACATAGTGACGTGAAAAATTCATGCAAGTGCAATTGCACAATCATTTAAATGTGTGTTGTTTTTTTTTTTAAATAAATATGGGACAAATTTCCAAGCACCGCTGTCTAAACAGGTTCGTTGATCTGAAGAATGACTACACATGATGGCATTTTGTTTTGATGCTCAAAAACACAGTTGGTTTGACAGTAAGCCTTCACTTATTCTTGCCCAACCTGTTCGATCTGTGGTGGGTCAGCATTAATGTCTAAAGCATTAGTTATTATGTAGTTGTTGGTGTTCTTGTTGTTTTTACCCTTCTACTTTTCACACATTTCACAGACATAATCCACACTACACACAGTTTTACATGATGACATGGTTTACATTTACCTTTTCGAAATAAAACAAGTATTTTTAAGGTATTTCATCTGTATAGTGCCTTCCAGCACATTCTACAGAGGTGCATACTTCTGAAGTCATAGGTATGGACATGAAGAAACTGCGCTAACTGGGATCAGTTTTTGGCTTTCATTTCCCAATGTTATTTAGACAATGAGGGTGCTGATCATGTATCAGCTTGAGTCACTTTTATGTATGAAGTATTATGATCTCCATTGATATGACATGAATACAGTGATATAAAACACAACATAAGGACAGTAACACAGGAGTAAATGGTATCATCTTCATCACAGGGTGATCTGGGGGTTTTGCATGGGGCATGATGACTTCTGTTCCAGGTCAAAGTTGAGAGGTCAGAGTTCCAGCAGGTTTGAAGAAAGTCTTTGTTTTAAGTAAGTCTCCACATGTTTGAGGGCTGAATGAAAAATTGAATGACGTGATTTCAGCAAGAACGTCAAGAAAATATTTTGACCTTAGCATAAAATTAGTCCCGTCCCTGAATTCACTGATTCCTGGAGTTGCAAATAAGAGTGTAAGTTCAGGGAACAATGGCCCTTGCACAAAGCATTGTGTAAAGATGTTTAAAAAGACAAAGGCTCTTGTGGAAACTAGGCAGAAGTGCAGGCTGTTGAATAGAAGCAACAGGAGTAATTTGTCTTGTGTAAAAGGCTAATTCATGTGGCAGATGCTTAGGGAAGTTGGTGGTGGTGGCAGCATGTTCAACCTAAGAAAAATAAAGTTTTAACATTAATATTATAAATTTTTATTATTCATTTCTTATTGCGTTCTTGGGTTTTTCCTCCCATCACGAGGGAGAACCTGGGATTAAGCTTAGGAAGAAATGAATAGAAGGTATGAAACATGAGGTAACATGGTATCCAAAGTGAGCCACTTGTTATCTGGAGTGCCCTTCAGAGAAAGGGGCAAAGGCACGTCACTGCTGTGACTTGTTTCCTGCTCCACGCATCTCCTGCATCCCTCTTTTATTTTTGAAACAACAATTTGTGGTCACCAGGAAAGAGAGAGATTATTATTATTTTTTTTTAAATACAAAGTTCAGTCTCACTTTAAAGATTGCTGAATTAATTTGAGTGTGAGACCATTTACATGCAGTCACTATAATAACAATGTAGGTTAATTATAAGGCTAAACAAGAAAAAAAAATGAGTATGGAGTGGATCCAAACATATTTGTGTAAAGATTCATTATTCTTATAGTCTTCGTCCTTCAATCACATTTTTGTGTCCCCCCAACTGCTTGCTTTCTGAATTCCCTAATACTGACCTTTCGTCACTCTCTTCTCGACTCCACATTCAGTACAGGATGGTACACCCTCTAATCTCAGCCTCTGTCAACTCTCAGAATTTACATACGTTTGCCGTTTACTTATCACATGCAGTAGATACTTAACTTCGTCATACTTGATGGAAAACTGAATGTTGGATGTTATGGGCTTCATTGCCAAACTGATATACAGATGAATCAACTGAACTCGTGTGCATATATAGTTCCTGATCTGGTGTGGCCTTGGCATGTAATGGCAAAGATTTGGAGAAAAGTTTTAAATGCTGATCTTAGGTCTGCTGTTGAGCTTCAAGAATGGAGGCACTCCATAAAGTCAGCTGATCCTGCAAGTACTGGGGAAGAGAGACATATAGAGAAAGAAGAACAGGGAGGGGAAGGAAAAAGAAAAGTGTTATGAATATCAACTGAGAAATAGATAGATAGGGGAAGAACATGTGAAGGGTGGTGAGACATTTGCAGAAGAGAAGAAGAAGAAAGAGGGATGTCTATGTAGGAGATACAGTGAGCTACTATTGGAGAAGAGGAGAATGTGGTATAGAAACATTAAGGCAGCATGTCTAGACTGAGAATCATCACTTTAATGCTATTCGAGCAAATATGTGGAGGGCAGCTTCATTAAACGTCCATAAACTGTCTTTCTGAGGGACTCTTCCAAAGGGCCACAGCATGGTTTTCCCTTGGAATGCTGCCATGGTGGGCGAGAGCTAAGGCACAAAAGCCAGTTGTTGCGGCTGTACATTTGTTTGTCAGTGTCAAATCGTACCAAGAGCATCTTGCTGCCATTCAACAATTAGCATTTGAGGCATGCAAGTTCTGTCTTCTGCTAATGTCTCTTCAGAAAGACAAAGATTTAGCCATGCATTTGCCCACACTAGCTTGGAGCCCTACATTTTTTTTACGCCTCCATCACGTACATGAGATTAGGTGTGAATAATGGACTTCGTGCTTCGGAAAAAAAAAACCTCATCACTGTCTGAGTACACATGGCAAGAAAAATTCGCTGGAATTTTTTTTGGACTTCTTACAAAGTTTTTCTTTAGTGGTCTTCAATCTTGTCTATACAGGGCTAGTGAAGCTACAAGTTTTCATTCCAATCAAGAAATAGGCTCACCAGATTGAACTTGTGTAATCGGTGGTTTACAAACAACTATTCAGTGTGGTACCTATTTGGCTTGAATAAGAACTTGCAGCCATATTGCCTCTTTTCAGAGAAGAGTAACCATTGCTCTACTGTTCTAGCTTATTTTCAAGGGACAGATAATTGCTTTGATGAATGTTTTGTGCCTTTTGGTTTGTCCTTCTATCTGCAGCCCCAACAGCCTGATTATGCCAGGTTACCACTCAAATACTTTAATATTATACTTAATCCCATTAATCAAGTATGGGGGATAAAAAGAGCAAGAAATGTCAATTGTCTAGTTTAAATATTAAACTCTATCATTACTGTAGGACAAGCCAAAACAGCACCTGAACCTAAAAAAAAATCTTCAAGCAGTATACGTAAATGCTGTATATATATTGGCCTAAACAGATTTAATGGCTTATCCTGATCAGTATATTTCCATGAACGAGAGAACATGTTACACTGGAACCCACTTTGGCAGATATCTTGGCTCACTAACCTGCATCTTTGACTTAATCCAAAGCAGTTACTGGAACAGAAGAAACCATGATGTCAAATTCAATCCCACAGTTTCTGGTTGTCGAAAAAAAATGAATAAATCGATGCCCAAAATAACCCCCTCAGAATTCCATTGTGGTGGTGAGTTTGGCTTCAGTTTTCTTGGATATTTTCTGGATTTGATACACTGTAGAAAACTTCCCTCCACCTTCCTGGCACCCCACACCCTCCCCACACACCCTTGACCAGACAATTTGGCCCCACTCCCTGTTAAAGAGTCTTCCTTTTGGGCATGAATGCTTTTCGGAAGGATGTGGTCTTGGTGCCTCTGCTGAAGGAAGCACTCCCCAGGGAGATCTTGGTCTTGCCACTTGTAATGGTTGAGGAGCCTAGGGATGTGGTGCTCTTCCCACGAGAGATTGAGGTGTTGCCCATCAAAATCTTGCTCTTTTCCCTCTTGATGGATGTGCTTCCCAGGTTGAGGGCTGTCCTTCCCTCTGTGAAGCTGGTGTTACCCATGGTGGAGGAGAACCAAATCCTGGTAGAGGAGTAGCAGGGGATCTCCTCCCGCAGCAGCCAGCCTGGGAGATGTTGAGCACGTTGGGGTTAAATCTTGTATCCCTTGGGAAGTTAGGGATTTTTTTTTTTTTTTTTTTTGCTTCTTTGGTTTCACAGTCCAAAAATGTAATGGCTCATCACATACCCTTGTAGCAGCACACTCGCACAGACAATGCCTGGCAGGGTGTGACGGATCCACGCAGCAAGTGCTGGGATGGGACCAGAATGCTATGCGTTTTCGGTACAACCCCCACGTAGCAGCAAAAAGCCGTTGTTGAGAAGGACGACGTGGGCTCCGGAAGGCCACATACCTCCCCTGTACGAAGTGAATGGATAGAAACTGCTGTAGGAGGCCGCAGCCCTATCTGGGGGCCGGTTGGACAGTGGATTCCATTGTACCGCTGGCAATGCGAGGCCATGGACCAAACTGAAGGACACATTGTTGAAAGATACAATTGGTGGTGACATCACTAAGTTCCTTGGCATTGTTTTCTGGTAGAACTGTTCTCTAATGGTATCTCTGGTGATACTGTACATGGGTACTAAAAGTGTGGTTACAAATATATAAAATAACAAATAGTTTAGGGTTAGCTTAGGGTTAGTTTTGGGTTGATTTACACAATCGGCAAAGGACAACATTTGAGTGACGGAATGATAGATTTAAAAATTATTCAAAATGCAGTCAAACTCAAATCAAACTTTGGTGTCAAGTCTTCAGTCTTTTTTGTTCATTTTTCAAAATATAATCTCAACATGGAGAACTGTAATACTTTTTGTTACTGGGATTTTGTGTTGGTGAGTGATTCTCTCTTCTGAAGGCGGGAAAAAATGAAAGAAACAAAGTTTTCACCTATATTAAAGTACAATTTATTAATGTTTGTTACCCTCGCTGAGTTTTCCATTAGTTTGTTGACATTAATATAGCAGACATGATCCACATATAGTATCATACTTTCTGTATTGGTTATCTCATATAAGTCTTTTGCACTCTTCTCATATATGATGAGACTGCCTCTTAAAACAGAATCTTACATTATTGGTTCGCTTCAGACACGTGACTTCTTTCGTGTACACACATTACACCATACCAGCTGTTTCCTACTGGAATCCTGCCAGGACACCAACCATACAAACACTTGCTTCAAACAATCTACACACTCAAGACCTTATCAGCATTTTTGGCCGATTCCCATCACTACATAAATGAATGTTTTGTTTGTTTTTCTTTAAATCAGCTCAGACATTTCCATCATATTCCAACTTGGGAACAAAAATTTCATACAAGACTTCAACCTGATTTAAGGTACAATAACAACTGATTCTATATCATCGGATCAGACAGGCAATACACTTGCATCTTGCAGATCAACTAACTTGCATGAACATTCTTTATTCCGAAGTCTATTTGGTAAATGTATTTCAGTCAAAGATGAAAATCCCAGTAGAGGTTCCATTGAGTTTCTTTGCCTCTTTTGAGGAACGTTTTTACTACAGTTACAGACTTCTTTCCTTGACTTAAAGTGGCCTTGCTTAAGGAACTAGTGGTCTCCCCATGTGTAATTGTGGTTGTACCCACCGTAAATGCTGTCTTTCCCCTCCTCAGTTTTGTCTTGCTTCTTGAGACAGCGGTTTGTCCCCATGAGATGGCGTTCTTGCTTCTCAGCAGTTTCATCTTCCCTTTTATGAAAGAAGTCTTTCTTAACAAAATGGATGCCTTTTCTCCTGATCTCCTTCCAGTTGTTTCTTCCTGGATGTCCGTTGCCTCACTGTCTTCAACTGTCCTCGCCCTCGAAAACCTGCTCTTCATTCCAGCAGTTTTGGTGCTTTTTGCCATTTAAGTGGTTCGACGTTTGGACATCAGAGCCTTTCCGAAAGAGGTAGTGGTTTTGCCTCTGCTAAAACTTGCTCTGCCCAGGGAGATGGTAGTCTTGCCTCGTGTGATTGTGGAGTCCCCCATGGAGGTTGTGGTCACACCGCGAGTGATGGACGACTTGCCCATGGTGATGGAGGTCTTGCCACGAGCTATAGAGGAACCACCCAAAGACAGGGCCGTCTTGCCTTCAGTGATGCTGGTGTTCCCCATGAAGGCATGAATGGTGCTGGCTCCAGAGATGCTGCCAGCCCTGTTTCAGTCTCTCTCTCTTTCTTCTGTACTTTGGTTGCGTAGGAGTGGGTTAGTGCAGTCTTTGCATGCCAGTACCCTACAGGTTTTTCCTGTGCTATAAAACCTTGAGAGACTGAAGAGCTCCAGAGTAGCTGTGCTACTGCTGAACGCAGCACTAAATAGATCAGGCCATCACTTTTTCAGTGAGTGGGTGGAGACATGTAGTGTGTGGGTGTTTGTTTAGGGTATTCTGTCATTTTCTGACTGAAGCTGATCTTATAAAGAAGAGGGGGGGAACCTAGGCTGGAACCCAGGCAAATGGACAAAGGTCCTCACGCTGACAATAGCATTGCACGATTGGATAGGGCTACAAGGACTCTGATTGTAATCGCTGTCCTGCTAATAGAGGCAAGGCATTTGAAGAGGTGCATTGTGTAGTACACAGGACAATTAACAGTGACCTCAGTTGCCTGTTGTGGCACCATTCCCAAAGGCTCCTAGTCCTTCAGTTAGAGTGGAGAACTGAAGTCTGTGTGTGTATGTGGACATTATTTTACACCATTTCTCTGTGAATGCATGTTTATAATAAGAAAATAATGTGCAGTCATAAACTATTGTACAACTTTTCCTTGTTTATCTCCATGTTTAATTCAGGTTCTCAGTAAAGACTCTTTTGGAGAAGTACACAGCTGAGCCCATCGATGACTCCTCAGAAGAATTTGTTAACTTTGCTGCAATCTTGGAGCATATTCTCAGTCACCGCTTCAAAGGTGAAATATGTCCTCTTTTGTGTGCAGAAGTAAGTGCCTTTTAAGAATTGTGGGTCCTAAAATGATTTTTGTGTTTTGGTGTTTGATCAGGTCCAGGCAGTTGGTTCAGCTCAGATGGACAGAGGAGTTTCTGGGATTATGTTCGCCTGGCCTGCAGTAAAGTTCACAACAACTGCATCAGCAGCATCGAGAACATTGAAAACATCAGCATGTCCCGAGCCAAGGCAAGAGTCTTAAATATTAAAATACCTGGCCTCACATGATTTGAGTCGTGTAAATTTTCTGAACCCTAAATAACAAATTATCATCCATCCATCATCTGTAGCCGCTTATACAGGGTCGCAGGCAAGCTGGAGCCTATACAAATTATCATTTCTAGTATAATTCAATCCTAAATGTGACATAATTTTATAGTCTTAGTATATCTGAATGTTTTATCCTATGATAATGTGACAGCCATGGTGCTCTTGAAGCAATTCCTCATGGGAACTGGTTTATTTTACTTTTTGATAATTCCCCCCCCCCTTCAATAATTCTTTTGATCACTTCTGCAGGGCCGGGCATGGATTCGCATGGCCCTTATGGAGAAGCGTTTATCTGAATACATCGCCACAGCCTTAAGAGATACTCGTACCACAAGGTTAGATTGTGGCTTTAAATTAAAATTGTAGCTTAAAAACCTTGGCAGTGACTTAACACAAGAAAAACAAAAAAAAGTGGACAGCATTTCATGAATTTCATTCATAAAGAATTCTGTAGAACGTCCTTTAGACATGTGGCCTGATGTGATTTTTGGGCCTAGACCACTTTAGCCAGGTGTGTGTAATGGATACATGATATACTGTTTGTGTGTCTGTGCAGGAAGTTTTACGATGATGGTGCCATCATGCTGAGAGAGGAAGCTACAGTCCTGACAGGGATGCTGATTGGACTTAGTGCTATTGACTTCAGGTGAAAAACTAATCTACAGGAAGCCATGTATTTCCTCTCTGATCTCTATACTACAGGGAGAGACGGACAATAAAGGGATGCCTTTACTAACGCACGACAATTCTGATAATGCACTTTTTGAAATTCAAAACCAGTTCAAAGACTAGTATGGAGTACATATCTTGCATACCCCCCACCCCCATGTCTGATGTGTCACTCTTTTTACAGTTTCTGTTTGAAGGGAGAGGTACTGGATGGGAAGACACCAGCTGTCATTGATTACACACCATATTTGAAATTTACCCAGAGGTGAGGGAAGTTAACTTTAACATGGCAATAACTTGATGCTTTATGCAGGAATTTGTCTTTTTTTGCTAAACAAACTCCTACAGTGTGAACCAGCGAGACTTGATTAAGGGCTATACCTTCCAGCACTTATCACTATTTAATGGTTTAAAACACAGGCCTTAAGGACATACTGTAACTTACAGTAGACAAAATGTAACTCTGTGTGACTCAGTGTTCACATATTCACCGTTGCAAATTTCAGTTTCTAGTAGTAGGGTTAAATAAAGTAGGCCAAGGTTGCACACCACAAATCATGAAAAGATGGTCAAAGAAATGACCAAAACAACTGGCTAAGTGTGAACAGAACCAATTCACAGGCATGGCCTATAGTTTAAAAGAGAACTGAAGTCATTTTTAAACTTGCTTTATTCCTTAATTAACATCTTATTCAATTACGTTTTTGGTTTTAGTAACCTTATATCGTGACTCGTATTGGCAACTAATTGCAATTAAATATTATA
>JAODKS010000013.1:27962726-27972727 GCA_028877415.1 Sciades dowii | reverse complement strand
CAAGTACTTCAGTACTTTAACTTAAGTAAAAATTTGACTGGACAACTTTCACTTGTATTGGAGTAACATTTGACCAGCAGGATCGGTACTTTGAATTAAGAAATGAAGTTGGGTACTTTGTCCACCTCTGCACATACTTAGAGCACTATGTAGAGTCTAAAAGCCATTCTATTATACACTATATCATGCACTTATTGTGGAAATAAGGAGCCATTTGGGAGCACCAGTGCTGTATGTGCTGCTTAAACAGTGGCCATAAGACTAATAGATAGGCTACACAGTGTATTAAACAGACAAAGCCCTTACAAAAATGGATGTGTTGTGAAGATAAGCACACTTATACGAATGTATACAGGTTGAACATATTCATAGCAGTGTAAATGAGATATTACGGTGGGAAAGTACAGAATACCACATGAAATCAAAGCAGTCGAACAGCTCACATTTCAGCTAGCCCCCCACTATGAAAGCCTGCACATACCTAGCCACACAATGGCTTCCTTGTATCAAGCAAGACAAGCTTCCCTTCACCATGAAGATTTCTTCAGTACACGTTGGCGCACAGATCACTTCAGTACCCTACCAAGGCTGTGAGGTATCGGTAAAGGTGGAAGCCGAGTCTGGTAGATGATGAAAGTTGTCGACAAAGTGAGCCTGCATGGAGTGACCTGGATGACTCAGTTGGTCGGATGTACTTTTTTACTTTTGCGGAGATAAAATCTGAGAGCAAAGAAGTTTCTCCATGGATTTATGGTAGAGATTCTGCAGATGGATGGGACTGACAGTGGAGAATCAGTTGATCCCCCCCTTTTTTTGACTATATCAGGTTTTATACAAAGCAGCAGCAGACGACGACGATGCTCAGACCCAAAGCAGGTAATTACATTACAGGCATTTAGCAGACACTCTTATCCAGAGTGACATAGAACATACTCAGAGCAGCAGCTGGGAGTTAGGCACCTTGCTCAAGGGCACTTAAGCCTTTCCTGCTGGTCTAGGGAATTGAACCAGAAACCTTTTATTCCCAAAGCTGCATCTCTAACCATTAGGCCATAGCTGAACCTTTACAGAGTAGCATTAGGCAATGCTAGCCATTAAAACTTCACTGTTGGTCAAATTCAGTGACTCCGTGGGCATCTGTATGAGTAGAACAAACTAAAACTCGATTTTACGATTTTAATTTGTGAGTAAAAAAGAAGGTACAATTGTAAGACAATTCTGTTTGTTATTTTTCTTTAATCTTCCTTCCAGTCAAAACAACTGTAACAGGTGCAGGCTGTGCTTCATTAACGTCCATCGGGCACTTAGGGATGAGTCAAGACCACTTCTGACAAACATTAGATCGACCACTTAACATGCTTTATTTCAGCACTCAAAATAATTAAAAACATCTCAAATTATTATACATATACAAAATAGGTACAGATCATCTTGTTTTAACCCCCTATTGTGTGTATGCTTCTCTCACTAGTTTTGGGGATCCCTATTTCTCTTGCAATCTTTGAAAAGCCCTAGGTAAAACAAAACAAACAAACAAACAAACAAAAAAACCCCCCAAAAAACAAAAACTGAAAACCAAGAAATCCTGGTACAAAAGTGGTAGAATGGAAGCACTGAATGTAATCACTGGACAACATGGGGATGTATCGTAAAGAAATCAAGACAACAACCAAAAAGTGTCAAAAGGTTTTGGAAAAATAAAAGACCCCACCTGCTTATTTCTACACTTGAAAAGACGATGTGCATCAAAGCTTAATCATATTTCCCTAACAAAGGTTCTGCTACTGAAATTGAAGCAAAGTCCTTTCGCAAGAGAGACATGTGTTATAACTGGACAGCAAAAGAATATGATTTTAGCACCAAAGGCCCTGCGAGTAAGAGTGAAATAATACATTATTTTAGAAACTGCTCTAACACATCCCACTAACAGGACCTCATGAAATAGCACCTTTTGCAGCTGTTTCTTGCTTTCTTAAGCATACTTCTGTGTAAAATCCTAACCTGGTATTGGTCAACACTTGGTAATAATATAGGTTTCTTTTCTGAGGTAGACATAAGATATCAATACGAAGTTGAACCCTTGTCTCATATTAAATCTGTTCTGTCTGTGAACAATGATGGTTGTGCCTGTTGATCACTTGTTCTGATGGGTAGAACACAAAGACACTTAAATGTCATTTTACAGATTTATTTAACACCTGAACATGGTACAAAGCATTTGTTTTCTCTTTTTCATTGTCCTTCCACAGTGGTAAAAAAGTCACCTGTATCTCATATGGTTTTTTCCTTTTTCCAGGGGGATTTTACACTTTACAAGTATATATTATTTTCTTGTGGCCAGTGAAACAAATCGGTCTTCTAAAGTGTCCTTGGTGTTGGTGGTGGTAAAATAGTGGTCCCAAAAAAAGCTTGATAACACATAACCACTGTCTTCTGAAGCGTAGTTCTAAGCAAGTGGACCATTCAGACAGCCAAATCGAAGTCTAGGGTTTTTTTTTTTAATGCATAGAAAAGATTTTAGAGAGATGACTGCTAGAAAAAACACACACGCAACACACAAACAATTTCAAGTCCAGATTTCTTTTTTACAAGAAGCAGACTGGGCCAACTTCAATGCCAAATTCCTGATTGGGTGCACCAACGTCCATAGGAGCGATGTCAATAATGGGCAGCCGAGATGTTTTCGCTGTTTTGTAGTCGATGACTGTCTTGCCCCATGCACCAGTATGCGACTGCAGAGAATAAAAAGAAAAGTATAAGCACTGTGGTGTAACAGTTGACCATTAAAATAACAATAAAAACATGGGCCTATTTTTTAAGGTTTTGAACTAAACAGCTTTTTTTTTCCAAAGTAATGCTGTCACTAATTTTGCAGCTCAGTCCAAGACTAGGCTTAATTTGTGTCATAAAGATAAGCTCATTAATAAATTCATCTCTTAAAACTAAGTCACTTCTTTGCCCTTAATAACTGTCCTTTCAATATCAGCTACTTGCAGGTATTACTAGTGGTATGCCACCCAATCTAGGTTTTTAACTTTAAATTTCATGTTGGTGTGAACACAGCCCAGACATACACTGGAGCACATTATAAATAACCATTTACTGTGGACATACAGTGGGGATATACTTGGAAAATGACTCACCGTGCAGCCATCTTCAGTGACGCTGTATGTGAAGCGGCTGTTGCCTTCTGCTCTGATCTCAATCTCATTGGAGCCCTGCAGCAGCAGAGCCTTCTTAAGGTTGCCTGTGGCCTGATCCATGTAGGCAATGCTGTTCTTGCAGTGATATGTAATGTTCTGGGAGGCCTCAGTGGACATAAGGCGCAGGAAGGTAAGTTGGATGTTGACATCCTCAGGCTTGGAGCCCTCACTGCCATACTCGAACTGAAGAGAAGCGGAAGAAAGACAAAACGAGGTTGAGAACATGCTGCATATAACTAGTTATAATACTTTTTAAAAGGATGCACAAATTAAGAGGACCCTCACCTGGAAGCCATCAGTCATAGCCTCTCCGAACCAGACATGTTTCTTCTCCTTGATGTTCTTGCTTGTGTACCAGCTCTTCTTGGGAATGTCAGTCTGTGCTGGGTAGACGCAGGTCTCACCAGTCTCCATGTTGCAGTAGACCTTGATGGCATCCTGGTTGCAGCCCTGGTCAGGGTCAATCCAGTACTCACCTAGAACAGGTGTTACAAAACCACATATCAAATACCTGAACAAGAGCAGAATCATGTGGTGGTGTTGTTTTTACTAAACATACACTCTTTTGATTGAATTCCACTGTGGCCTGTTTTCATTATACCAAGGTGAAACACAAGTCTCTCTGCAGACCCAATATGCACTTGAATGGTAGGTTGAAATTGCCTATTTTTTAATCACAATTTGCAAAGAATGCTGAGTTTTGCATACCGCTCTTCCAGTCGGGATGGCACATCTTCAGGTCACGGCAAGTGCGGGCAGGATTCTTCTTGGTGCCATCAGGGCTGCGGATATTCTCAATCTGCTGGCTGAGGGACTTAAGGGTGGTGTCAACCTCCAGGTCACGGTCACGCATCACATTGGCATCATCAGCACGGTAGTGATGGAAAGGATCAGGGGCTTTCTCCTGGGGTGCAGCAATGAAGCCAATGTCGAATCCACCACCGGATGGTCCAGGAGGTCCAGGGGGTCCGGGAGGTCCAGGAGGTCCCTAAATCAAAGGATGGTGGAAAAACTAGTATAAAATGGCTGTCTTGTGTTTTGGTTGAAAACGTCAAATTAAAGTGAAAAAGAAAAGGCAACTCACAGCTGGTCCAATTTCACCAGTGCGACCACGAGGTCCAGGAGGTCCAATGGGTCCAGGATGTCCACTCATGCCATCCTTACCAGCAGCTCCAGCAGCTCCAGCAGGTCCCTATTATTACATAAGTTCAAAAAATGAGGGAACATCTGTTATAATAACATATAAATTTTCTATCGATGCAAAGTAAATTAGAAAAAACTTACTCTAGGTCCAGCAGGGCCAGAAGCTCCAGCAGGTCCAGGTTCTCCAGAAGGTCCCTATAGTAAAAGAACAAATCCTTCCAGTTCAGTCTTGTGACCCCACTACAGTGCTAGCGTTTTGTCTTCTTTGCGAATATTTAAACAAAAATATAAAACACCAGTTTGTGTGTGTGGAACCAGTGAATTTAGGTATTTTGGTTTTATGTACTAGTAAATATATAATATAAAGATATAATTTTTAAAGGTTGTGGATCTTCCATCAGGCAAATGGGTCATCACTTACGGAAGGTCCGGGTGGTCCCTGCATTCCAGTGAATCCTCTGTGTCCCTTCATGCCTCTTTCTCCAGCCTCACCAGTCTCACCTTTGTCTCCACGGGCTCCAGCAGGTCCCTACACAGAGTTATATATTGGCCTTAGAGTATTATGAACTACCCTACTGGGTCACATTTAATCAGATCTTTGTGTGGTAACAACAGAATAACTAAAGTATAAACTTACAGAAGGGCCACGGGGGCCAGTAGGGCCAGCAGGGCCAGCGGGACCAGCAGGACCCTAATGGAGTAAAGTGACAAATGATGCTGAGTGAACTCATTCAGACATTCATTCACTGTGTTCCAAGTTAATTAACAGTAGTTGCAGTTGTAACTAGATTATCTTTAATTCTGAAATAACCACTCACAGACTCTCCGCGATCACCAGTCTTTCCAGCAGGGCCAACAGGTCCAGGAGCTCCAGGGGGTCCGGGAGCACCAGCAGCACCAGCAGGACCAGTCTCACCACGGTCACCCTATGGGATATGCATAAAGAACTTGGTCAACACAAGCAAAAAACAGTCAGGAAAAGTCCATGTTTTAATTATTTTGTGGCAATAGGACTGATTTACTGTTAGTGTTTATTCATAGTGCAGTTTACCTTGGGACCAGCAGCACCATCACGGCCAGCAGTTCCCTCATTACCAGGAGTTCCCTAATGGTGAAATATTGAGCACTTAATTTTGCACTGTCTATAGACTCCAACAAACTTCAATGCACATTGCTAACTAAAGTCAAGATGGTACAAGGTCACTCATATTATGTCTGAATGAAGTTGGCGTGAACAGATGAATGTGCCCACCTCACGACCAGGCTCGCCTGGAGGTCCAGCCAGTCCTGGGGGTCCCATGGGTCCAGGAGGTCCACGCTCACCAGAGGGGCCACTAGGTCCCTGCTTACCAGGCTCTCCCTACAAGATGACAAGAGCAAGTGCTGGGTTGATGTCCATGCAATTCCACAACATATTAAGTACTCTGAATAACCGCAGTACCACTGATGGTTTTATCATGTAGAGGGCAAGGGATTTTTTTTTTTAGTCTGCTCAACCAGGCAAAACTGATGTTATCTCATATTTGTTTTTAACAAAACTTTGGATTCTTTGACACTGACTGGAGATATTAAGGGTATGTTTAAAGCGTTCACTTGGAATACTCACTGATGGTCCTGGGAGACCAGGGAAACCACGCTCTCCTTTCTGTCCTTGGAAACCAATAATACCGCGAGAGCCAGAAAGACCTCGAGGTCCAGGTAAACCAGGAGCTCCCTGTTAAGAAAAGCCAGTGCTGAAGAAAGTCTGGTACTTTATATTTGAATGAACATACACACTACATGAATACCAAAAATACTGCACTAAACCAGTAATTTTTCTGGGTTATAAGACTGAAGTTATTTTTAGACCCAGTAAGAGAAACTTACTAGGGGACCCTCAGCTCCAGGAGATCCTTTCTCACCAGCTGGGCCAGGAGGACCAGCAGGACCAACCTCACCAGTGCGACCAGCAGTTCCGGTCTCACCACGAATACCCTTTGCACCTTCCTTTCCAGGGGGTCCAGGGGGCCCAGAGGGTCCAGCGTTACCCTGGAAAGATAATAGCAAGGTTGGAACGGCAGCTAAATGTGTCGTCAAGAAGTTATACTAAAGCTACATTGTAGAAGTGGTTAAAGACCTTTGCCTTGTAGCTATACTAAATAACTTACAGCAGGGCCAGGAGGTCCAAGTCTTCCAGCAGCACCAGGGAAGCCAGTAGCTCCCTTAACAAAAGAAACAGAAATTGATCTGAATATAAAAAAAAATCCTGATCTTAGGAGAGTGATTAAGTAAATGTTGAAGCCTAGTATCTTTTAAGAAAGTGATACTTACAGGAGGACCAGCAGGACCACGGGCGCCTTTAGGACCAGTAGAACCAACAGGACCCTATACGAAAGCAATGTTGTATTTGCTGTATTGTAAATATATTCAGCTTAAATTTTAGAATTAGAGCTTTATAAGTTTATCAAGCAACAGGTTTATGGCTAAAGTATTCAAGGGAGAAATTAATTATAATGCTCCTATATACTAACTATTTCACATAATATACTTTTTTATATGTATGATACACTTTTGACAAAACATTTGAGCATTGTATGTGGCTTTCATTAGTTTCTACAAAAGTTGAATAGAAAATTAAACAAAGTTGAAAGAGAGCTCTGGATGTTGTATGTACCTGAGGTCCAGGTGCACCTGTAGCTCCAGCAGGTCCAGGAACACCAGCATCTCCCTTGGCACCAGTGTCTCCAGGCTCTCCCTTAGCACCAGGCTGACCATCAGTACCCTATGTGAGAAACATCGAGATCTTAAGTGCAACCTGTTCAAAAGCTAACTCAGATCCACAAGGACTCACATGATTCCTTCACTAAATAGCATACATATCATTAGTGATTTGAGTTTTAGAACACAATATGATTAATCTGGAATGGATTTTAGAGATACAATTGGATCATTGGTAAGGCTGAATTTTAAGTTAAATGCCCAGACAAATATGCTACATCGCGCATCAATATGGTTGATTTGGAATTTATATAGATACTCACAGGTGGTCCAGCAAATCCGGCAGGTCCAGGTGCACCGATCTCACCACGCTCTCCCTAGAAGTGGACATTAGTCACTCATGGGAACTAAGATAACATGCAGACATTCGCAATAAACACTATCAATAAAAATATCATAATTTGGAAATTCTTTGTATGGCATAATTAATGATCAGTGTCCATATTATCAAAATAAACCATGTTTGTATCCCTTGAGAGGAAATGATATTTGGTGATATCCATCTGGTATCTAGAGAAGAAAAAAAAAATACTCACAGGGGGTCCACGGGCACCAGTAGGTCCAACAGGTCCAGCAGCACCAGGCTCTCCCTTGGTAAAGATAGAACAAATTCAGTCAGCCTCAAATATGACAGGATATTTAGTGGTGAAAAACAATGGATATCAAGCTATAGATATATACACTGAAGAGACTAACCTTGTCACCCTGAGCGCCAGTTGGTCCAGGAGGTCCAATAGGTCCAGTCAAACCACGAGCGCCATCCTTACCAGGGGTACCATCAGCACCCTTAGCACCTTGGTCACCCTATGTAGAAAGACAGTGAGACATCAGGGTTTGCCTGATGCAATATATACTGAATCACACCTTTAACAATTTTATTGTGTAGAAATATTGCTATGCATTAATTACAAGAAAGGACTATTTTGTACTGACTAGTATGGCCCTTCTGGACATGTCTATTCTAGCACTGCCAGACTGATTGGCCAATTTTTACCCAGACATTCATGACATATCTGTTTCAACTCAGTCAGATGTGATATGCTTGCCTTCTTGTGGGATCACAACTTTGATTTCATTACTCTGGCTCTTTATTAACTAAGTTTGCCATATATTTTGGTGCAGTATTCAGGCTCATTTTTAACTGGTTGGAATTAAATATTATAGAGAGTGTTAAATGTACATTTTCCTCTTTTTTCCACTCAGAAGCCACTGAAATTGAGCATTTACAACCAACAAAATCATATCCTGAACATAGACAGGGAAGGAAATTGTGCACTGTAGTGAAGTAGTACTTTAATAATTTAGTGATAGACATGGCTTGACATAGTAAAAGCTTAAAGTTGATGGGGAAAGACTGTATGATGCCTCTGCAGTGCATAAAATTGGTTCAGTGTATACTTTCACACTGAAAGTATATCTTTTTCATTTATTTTGCTTTATACTGTTTATTTGGATTTAAAAAATTATGGCATAGCCACTGTGAAAATGCATTATCCATTATTCAGCTTTATTGTTATCTGTACTGTACAAAACCTAGTTTTATATCCTACTCTAGTGTTTGTCACATCCATGCCTTATAAAGTTTCGAGTCGTTCCAATAAGCTTGTAGCAATGAATGTGATAATGTGTGTGGCAGTTTTATTTGATTTCGAAGATCAATGGGAAGTGTAACAACTTCCCGCATATACTATACGTTTTTGAAGTGAAAGTTGGCGTGTGCAAGCCAATCCTGCTTTTTAGGCCCAGGGGCCTGTCCACAGTGGCTCAGCGAGCTGAGATAAACACTCAGGCTGTACCACTCACACACACATTCAGCCCTATGGACAATTTAGAGTAGCCAGTTAACCTAACTGCATGTCTTTGGACTGTGGAGGAAACCAGAGCACCCAGAGGAAACTCACGCAGACACGAGGAGAACATGCAAACTCCATACAGAAAGGGCCCTGTCAGCCGTGAGGCGACAGTGCTAACCACTGCACTACCATGCCACCTGTGATAATGAACACAGTGGACAAAATAATGTCACACTGTACAAAACCATTAACATTGTAGAACATAACTTGCGGAAATTCATGTTATTGAAATTAAATTAAACACAGTCCAGTTGAAAATCTCTGTGAAACATGGTGGCACTTACTCTGTCTCCCTTGAGGCCTGGCAGACCAGCAGCACCACGCTCACCAGGCATACCCTGAAGACCAGGAGGACCCTGAGCACCAGGGGCACCAGGAGCACCAGCCTCTCCCTTAAGAAAAAGAAATACAGAAAGAAAATAGACTAGTAATTAGCTCTGTATCAGTCCAGCTTATTGGTTTGCTAAACACTTAACTAGAGATCACATTTCTCTGATCTGACACCCAAGTTGGACATGTAGCTCTCACCTTAGCACCATCGTTTCCAACTGCACCAGGAGAACCACGTGTGCCAGCAGGACCAGCAATACCAGGGGCTCCACGCTCACCAGGGAATCCTCTTTCACCCTGAGCAGAGGGAAGAGAGAAAGAATGAGTATCATTCTGAGGACTGAAGTTTTGAGTGTTTTTAGGTCTGGTCTGCAGAATTATCAAATAAAATCCCATAAATTCCATAGCAATGGATACTTACTCTAGCGCCAGAAGGTCCGGGGGCACCAGCTTCACCAGGCAATCCCTGTAACAAAGAGGTTTTTACTTGTATCACAAAAATCAGTTTTGAAGTACAGGCAACCTTACTATTCTTTTCTGTTACTCCAACGCTGGTTGTAATTTTGTTGACTCATTTTAAGCTTGAGAGACATAGTCTGTTGTTGATTGAACAGTAGAACTATACAAGTGGAATAGATATCCATCCATCCATCCATCCATCCATTATCTGTAGCTGCTTATCCTGTTCTACAGGGTCGCAGGCAAGCTGGAGCCT
>JAODKS010000013.1:27181119-27191267 GCA_028877415.1 Sciades dowii | reverse complement strand
TGAGTGTAAGTTTTCCCACATTGAGTGCAGTGGTACGGCTTCTCTCCTGTGTGAATGCGCTGGTGTACTTGGAGATCGTGCTTTCGAATAAAGCCCTTTCCACACTGTAAGCAAAGATGAGGCTTTTGTTCTATGTGAATTAACTGGTGAGTGTGGAGATAACTCTTTGTTGTAAAATTCTTCCCACACACTAAGCAGTGGTATGGCTTCTCTTCTGTGTGAATGCCCAGGTGTTTTTGGAGATTACTCTGCTGGCTGAATTTTTTCCCACATTGAGAGCATTGATACGGCTTCTCTCCGGTGTGAATGCCCAAGTGTTTTTGTAGATTACACCGTTGACTGAAACTCTTCCCACACTGAGTGCAGTGGTACGGCTTCTCTCCTGTATGAGTTCCCATGTGTTTTTGAAGATTACTCTGCTGGCTGAATTTTTTCCCACATTGCGAGCATTGATATGGCTTCTCTCCGGTGTGAATGTGGTGGTGTCGTTGAAGTAAGCTGTGATGGGCAAAACTCTTGCCACACTGTCTGCATTGATGGGGTTTCTCTGTTGTGTGAATTTGCTGATGTCGTAGGAGACTTTTCTGGTTAGTAAAAGTCTTAATACACTGTGAGCAGGCATAGACTACTTTCTGCTTTTGCTTATTAGTTGTATTACCATTGAGGGAAGCAGGGACTGTTTGTGGAATACTGGAGCCATCTGTGGACATCACATTTTCCTGATTTTGTATGTCTCCTGACTTCATCAGTCTCTCATATTCCTCACAGTGGCATCTTCTGATGTGGTTGTAGAGGTAAATTTGAGATGTATACGAAAGTGAACACCAGGAGCAGGAGAAGACTCGAAACTCGGCACCACTCATTTCTGGGGCAGAAAATGAAGACTGTTAAAAAAAAAAAAAAAAACTTTGGGAAAAAGAACAAAAATATTTAAACTATTTTTAAAAAAGGAGTATGAATGAAACAAACTCTGAATTATGCATGATCAGAGACAGAGAATAAGCTAACTTTTGGTGAAAATGCACAGGCAGTGGCTAGGTCACACAATGCCAGCACTGCAAATAAGCTTTTTATTTAAATAATGTCCTCTAGTAATATGTTACTGGAGATTATAAGAGATACCATGAAAGGACTAGACTGCATTTCCACAGAGAAAATGCAAAGTGTGCTTGTTCAGCTGTAGCAGCGGGTCACCAACAGTAACTGGATTACACATGAGACTCCGCGCTCTAAAATCTTTGTGTTACATGATCTACAGCTGGTGCTGGCTTGATCTAAAGAAAGTCTGTTGGGTGTGGTTTAAAACAGAGATTTTAGAGTGCTGCACTTCATGTGTGGCTGTAGACACATCTACTAGTACTCTCCAGGTAATTTCTCCCAGTTGACCAGTTGCTCTTCATTGAGCTATGACTTGTCTGAGGCTCCCAAGTGTCATACCTTCTCCCCTTGCATTAAGGAACAGGGAATATATGCATAACCTTATATTCCACAGATGTAACTGAGGAAGGGTAATACCCATGCTGGAATGAAGTACATACTGGATTACAATGTCCAAGTACAAAAATCACCCAGAGGTATGTCAGAAAATCCCCTTTAAAAAGAGCAATGTCCACGTGTAACACTCCCAAAGTAACTATGGAGTGAGCCAGTGATAGGATCTGGGTGCTTGTAGGGTGCAGATGCAACACATGGAGATCACCTACAGACTATCCTGTGGCTAAGTGCTTTCTGAGGAATATGCTTTTTTCTTGTATGAGAGAAAGTTAGTATCCCCTTACTTAAGTTCAAACATGGAACCAGTGCCACGAGCACATTCTCTTTTCCTTTGCACCACTGCAGCACCCACCACCCATGGAAGTAAAATCTTCTCACAGGTTTAGGGTTTGTGTGCAGATAAACATGCAAGCAAATAATCTGCTAACAGATTGCATTTTGTTACCATATGACAGCTTTTCTCTCAGTTTAGGCAGACACATAGCCTGACAGGTCTACAAGCAGTGTGACTGAACTAAGTGTTCTGCTTCAAGGAGAGAACTAGCATGCCAAAGTTATTCCCTAGGTTGTGTGTGGGTAGTAGCGAGCGCCACAGTGGTGGAACAGTGGTTAAAAGCTCTGGGTTTCTGATCAAAAGTTTGGGGTTCAAGTCCCAGCTTGTCAAGCTGCCATTGTTGGGCCCTCCTTAAACCTCTCTGCTCCAGGGCCGCTGTATCATGGCTGACCCTGCACTCTGATGCCAGCTTCTTAACATGCTGGGATATGTAAATAAAAGAATTTCACTATTATGTACATGTTCCAAAATAAAGCCTACCTCTTCTCCAAAGAATATTTCAATGAGGTTTAGCAGAACTACTGTTTCAGCACCCTTCAAACTTTTACCCAACATCCTGCTTTTGAGCTGTATGGGTGATGAAATATGTTTGGCATGCTGGAAACTGTAAAATAAAAATGTGTGTTTTGGCATGCTTGAAACTCTCCTCCCAAGAATCGCCACCTTAATATGGTGGAGAGGTTTGAGTGTCCTGGTGATCCTGGGAGCTCTGTTGTCAGGAGCATTCGCCCCTGGTAGGATCTGCTGAGGCAAATTGGTTCTAGGGTAAGAGCCAGACTAAGAGCGATTCACAGACCCTGATGAAATGGCAAAGTAGGAGCTGGAGCACCTCACCCAAGACCAGGAAACCGGGGCCTCCTCCTGGAGCCAGCCCTGGGAGGGGAGCTCGCCGGCGAGTGTCTGGTGGCCAGGCCTTGGTTCAGGGGGCTCGGCGGGGCACAGCCCGAAGACATTACCAGGAGCTGCAGCCATGTGGGCTAAACAATCGCAAGGACAGGCACTGAGGTCAGGTGCATCATGAGCCAGGTAGCAGGCAAAGGCAGGAGACTGGGCGTACTGGTCCTTGGCAAGACAGACTAGTTCTTGGGACGTGGAATGTCACCTCACTGGTGGAGAATGAACCAGAGCTGGTGCGGGAGGCGGAGCGGTACCAACTAGATATAGTTGGGCTCGCCTCCACACATAGCACTGGTTATGGAACCAAACTCCTGGAGAGAGGTTGGTCTCTCTCCTTTTCCAGAGTTGCCCAGGCTTGTAGTACTCGACTCCAGGACTCCGACTTGAGTCCAACTCGCACATTAATTTTAAGCACTCCTGACTTGAATTTGATTTGAGCAGTAATGACTCCTGCATTAACTGCATTTGAACTCAAACTGGAGATGAGGACTCTGATTTTTTTCTTTAATTTTTTGTAACATGCCATAATAAATTGTTCATATGTCATTTTCAGGAACAAACTAACGTTAATGGCACTAAATTGCCTGGAGAGAATGCCCCTAGGATTGTCCACTTGGCTTATGCAGACTTCTCGTGCAATAGGAAAAAATGCACTGCTATGTGTTCCATAAGTAGAAGAGCTATCAAGGAGACGACGAGGACAACCTCGAACTTCAATCATCATTTGGCAAGACTACAACCAGAAAAGGAAGTGACATACTATGTTCATTGCCCTGTTGATAGCGGGGTTTGCTTGCTGACCGATGAACTAGCTAGTGTTAACTCTCTCTCAAATTAATTGCCCTGTTGATATCAGGGCTTGCTAAGCGATGAATGAATAAGCTTTTTATCTGTAGCCTATTAATTAAAATGGGTCAGTCGAGCAGTAACATTAGTCCAACACAGTAGCAGAGACAGTTCACATAAAGGTAGCAACAGCCAGTGTCAAATGGTGCAGTTGGAGTCTTGTTCTCAGACTCGACTCGGATCAATAGTGGACTCAACTCGGATTCGACTCAAAATTGACTTGGACTTTAACACCGGAGACTTGAGACTGAACTCAGACTTGAGGTGTAATGACTTGACTACAACACTGGTGAGAGGCGCCGGGTGGGTGTGGGGATACTCACAAGTCCCCAGCTGAGCGCCACTGTTGGAGTTCTCCCCAGAGAATGAGAGGGTAGCGTCTATGTGACTGCAAGTCACTAAGAGAAAAACTCTGACTGTTGTTTGTGCTAATGCAACAACATGCATAATATTTTTGCATGCAACATGTTTATGCTTATGCACGGGGGAAGCTGCTGGACAGACCTGGCAAACCCAAGCATGTAGTGAAGGTGAACTGGGAATGTCTGGCAGAGTCCTCTGTTTGTGGGGTCTTCAATTCCCACCACCAGAAGATCTTTTCATGCATCTCGGGGGAGGTTGGGGACATGGAATCTGAATTGACCCATGTTCAAAGCCTCCATTGAAGAGGCACCTGGTAGGAGCTGTGAGCAAAAGATCAACGGTGCCTGTCCATGGCAGTAGCACAAGAACCCGCTAGTGGACACCGGCAGTGAAGAAAGCCATCAAGCTGAAGAAAGAGGCCTTTTGGGCTTGGTTGGCCCAGGGGTCCCTTGAGGCAGCAGGCAGGTACCGGGAGGCCAGAAGGGCTGCAGCTTCAGCAGTTGCTGAAGAAAAACCCAGTGTGGGAGGAGTTCAGGGATGCCATGGAGGCCACTTTCGTTTGGCCTCAAGGAAGTTCTGGCAAACCATTCGGCAACTCAGGAAAGGGAAGCAGGGCTTGCCTTAGGCTGTGCGCAGCCAGGGAGAAGAACTGCTGACCCAAACTGGGGATATTATTGGGTGGTGGAAGGAGCACTTTGAGGAACGCCTGAACCCATCCTACACATCCTCCATAGAGGAGGTGGAGTCTGAAGACTCGGGGGAAGCTTCACCCATATCTCTGGCAGAGGTCACTGAGGCAGTCAACGAGCTCATCGATGGCAAGGCATCAGGGGTGGATGAGATTCGCCCTGAGATGCTGAAGGCTCTGGACATTGCTGGGCTATCTTGGCTGACACGCCTCTCCAATGTCACATGGAGGTCAGGTACAGTGCCTGTGGAGTGGCAGACTGGGCTGGTGGTTCCTCTTTTCAAAAAGGGGGGGCCGGAGAGTGTGCTCCAATTATAGGGGTATCACACTACTCAGTCTCCCAGGGAAAGTTTATTCCAGGGTGCTGGAAAGGAGGCTCTGACCGATTGTCGAACCTCAGATTCAGGAGGACCAATGCGGATTCCATCCTGGCTGTGGAAGGGTGGACCAGCTCTTTACCCTGGCACGGTTGTTAGGGGGTCCATGGGAGTATGACCAAACCAGTCTACATGTGTTTTGTAGATTTGAAAAAGGCTTACGACGGTGTCCCCTGGGGGCTCTTGTGGGGGCACTGTGGTAATATGGGGTATCGGGGCCATTGCTACTAGCCATCCGATCTTTGTACAACCAAAGTGTGAGCTGTGTCCGAATTCTTGGCATAAAGTCAAACACGTTCCTGGTGGGTGTTGGACTCCGCCAAGGCTGCCCCCTTGTCACCGACCCTGTTTGTGATATTCATGGATGGGATTTCAAGGTGCAGCTGGGGTGAGAGTGTCCGGTTTAGGAACCTCAAAATTGCATCTCTGCTCTTTGCAGTGATGTGGTTCTGTTGGCTTCTTCAGAGCGTAACCTTCAGCAAGCACTGGGACGGTTTGCAGCTGAGAGTGAAGCAGCTGGGATGAGAGTCAGCACCTCCAAGTCTGAGGCTATGGTTCTCTGCTGGAAAACAGTGGAGTGCTCTCTCTGGGTTGGGAGTGAGTTGCTGCCCCAAGTGAAGGAGTTCAAGGGGTCTTGGTTACAAGTGAGAGTAAAATGGAGCGTGAGATGGACAGGCAGATTGGGGCGGCGTTAGCAGTAATGCGGGCGTTGTACTGGTCTGTCATGGTGAAGAGGGAGCTGAAGGCAAATCTACGTTCCAGCTCTCACCTATGGTCATGAGCTTTGGGTAGTGACTGAAAGGATGAGATTGCAGACACAAGGGGCTGAAATGAGCTTTCTCTGTAGGGTGGCTGGGCTCACCCTTAGAGATCGGTTGAGGAGCTCAGACATCTGGACGGATCTCAGAGTAGGGCCGCTGAGTCAGCTGAGGTGGTTGGGATGCCTCCTGGGTGCCTTCCTTTGGAGGTCTTCCAGGCACGTCCAACTGGGAGAAGACCTTGGGGTAGACCCAGAACACGCTGGAGAGATTATATAGCTCATCTGGCCTGGGAGCGCCTTGGGATCTCCCAGGAGGAACTGGAAAGCATTGCTGGGGAGAGGGACACCTGTAATACCCTGCTTAGCCTGCTGTCACCGTGACCCGACTTTGGATAAGTGGAAGAAAATGAATGGATGGATGGATGGATGGATAGATGGCATCTCCCATGGTTTCTTTGTGAAAATTGTATTTTTTACATTTTAAATGTTTTATATTAATTTTACATCTTATCTACAAAGAAATATCAGAAGGTAAAGTTTTAAAATGTTGATGTCAATAAGACATCAAAAAAAAAGAAAAAAAAAAAAGCAACATCAGCAAGATAATATTCTTAAAAATTCTTTGCTGTAACTCTCTTGGCCTCCAGAGGTATAGATTGGCCAAGCATGCTAACAGTTCATCCTGAAAAACATTAGGAAGAACATGAGGGCAAATATTACAACTAGGAAAATAAAAAACAGCTCAAAGGACACAAGGAGTTACGCATAATAATAAAAGCACAAGGTGCATATTAAATATATTAGAGAATATCCATATTCAGGAAGGAAGATGCAAACTTTGGACTGATATCATTTTGATTTTCATTTTAATTTATCATATCTCAACACAGACTATTTGATTTTTCTGTATCATAAAAGCAGGTCCATCATCAGGTTGTAGGGAATTTGTAGACAGGTAGCTATAAATGAACAATGGTGGCATTTTTCAGCTCAATTTTCATTTTCATTTGAAAAGCTGTTGTTGGACCATATGTTTCAACCCAAATGAAATAAAAATATACACATACAAGCAAAACATGTGCCCTGATTTAATTTATTTAAGTGAGCAAGGTTATAGTGGCATTGTTAGTAGGAATATTATACTGAGAACACCAGAAAAGAAAAGTTGAAAAGATAAAATGTCTTCTTTGAGAAAGACAGAGCATAAATAGGCATGTAATTCTGAGTATGTTACCAAAATGCCAGAAAAGCCTTTGGAACCACTTTGATTATAATAGCTATAGCACGCACAGTCAAAGGATCATAGGAAATGCCAATATTCAAGACAACCAACCATACACCATGCTAGGCACAGGCATGGTTGTAAGCTCATATAAAAAATGTCTTAGTAAATGAAGGCAGTCACATATACACAAGTAACTGAGATGATTTGTACCATGATGAGTCATTCAGCAATATGTACTTGACTGAGAACTATACAGTATTCTCTCACCACCGTAAGTGTCCTTGTAAACATAAATGACAAAGTAAGAGGTTGTACCACAGATATGCTGTTATATTGAGAAAAACAATAACAAAGTACATTTCTGGCTGGCACGCAGATTTGAAAGGAATTCCAATCATAAGACTCACAAAACTAAGACATGGAAGAAGCGCTGGTTTGGCCTCGTTGATGCAACTGACAGTCTTTTATTCTCCTTTGTCCTAGATTGTTATCTGCAAACGGACTGCACCATTGAAATGCCTCTCAATGCTGACGGCTTCTTTCAGTTGTGGTTGTCTGACATTTCTCAGCCCAACGTTTATCTTCAGACTTTCACAATGTCTCCGTCCCAGTGGTACACAATTCCGATTTACACAGGGCTAAACTGGCATGGAGGAGAGGCACAGACATCATTCAGATTACATCCACATCTGATTCATAACACCACCAGAATACACTTTGATTTAACCCATATTTGAGACCCCAAGGTCCTTGTTGCCAAGAATGATGGCAGTGGAATAGCATTCGTCTTCAATTCATTCACTATAGAGGACACATAGGTGGTTTTCAACTGACAGCTAACGGCATATTATCAATGTTGTTATAAAAAATATAATATAAAGCTTCACAGTACTGAAATACCTTGTGCTTGCCTTGTATTTTCTCCTTTGTATCCTAATCACTCTGTAGTTTCAGTTGTGTAAGCCTAAATTATTTCTAGTTTCACAAATTAAACACAGTATACTCTGCAGTGACAATACCTACACAATAGATCAGCTAAAATTGCTGATCCTGATCAGCAGAGGCACACAGATTAGTTTCTGACACTTGTGTTTACAGACATGTGACATGGACAAGGCAATACAGGGTTCAATATATACAAAATACACAAGAAGGGGAAGGTTTAATCTGTGAGACTACTTCCTGTAGCACCATTTTATATTTGGACAGTCATATTTAAAATGGTGAATTTTGAATCTCCACTGCATCCAAGACTCATACAGAGAATAGACTTCCTATGAAAGTGGATTTGTTTGTTGAAATTTCACATTTTATATAATTCCACAATGCACTATTCAAAGATCGTTTGTAAAATGAAATTAGCTATACAGATCTCTCACAGCTCTTAAATCCTTTCTTACCAACACTGCAAGGAGGAAACACTTGGGCCAAAACACTGGTAGAACTGAAATTTAAGGATCAAATGCTGTCGTTGAAACACATTCAAATTCCCCCATCAAAGGTAGTAGTCCTTAGGTAGTTGAATCATCGCAATAATTGTACAAGTGCTTCTACTAAGCCTTTAGGCCTCAGTGGTGCTCCCAGGTTATATGGCCAAGACATTGTATTTCTATAACATTCTTGTCATTCAGTTCTCTCATACTGGTGTTGTCCTCCTGTTGATGCTGTCATTCAAGTCTTTGGGAAAACAGTTGTGCACCTGCAGGAACCCAGAGTCGTGTTCAGGGCTATAGGAACTGTCAGTGCCCGATTTCAGCGGGTCTCTGCTCAGTGTATACATGTTGATCTCACCCAGAGGCACGGAGCTCACCATCTTTATCCCGACTGGAGAGGCCTCACGGGATGCCTCTGTGGAGCGCGAGCTGGAACGTGAATGTCGCCGTCTGTAGCGGAAACTGGACATGCGTGAGTAAGGCGAGGAGGACGAGGTAGACTTGACAAACTCTCGTCGTGCTTGAAAGCGCATCTCTTTGTTCTTTTCAATGTAGATATTCACAGCTAGGACAGCAACCGCCTCCGCGAGGATAAATGAGAGAGCCCCAAAGTAGAACGACCAGCCGTAATTGTATTGGCTCTTCTTGTCCTCATCGCGCTTGTCGCTGGGATCACCAGTGTTGCTGGAGATGTAAACAATGATCCCAATAATGTTGCTCAAACCTAAAACATTATAGAGACATCAGTGCAAAGAACTGATATTGTATGCTCTTCTTGCTCAAACTGAATTGAAAATTTTTATTTCATTTTGTTCAAAAATTAAACTCACTGACATTCAATAAAAAAGTAAAAATTAGGGATACATCAATAACATTTATTTTTCCAGACCAAATACATGTTTATGGTACTTATCAATGCCAAAACTGATACCAAAACGAGTAACCTACTTAGTATTAAGCAATCATGGACTTCCTGGAACATTTTATTTTAGTTTTGTTATGATGGTTGCTATATGTGCTGCTTGCAATGAAAACAAAAATCCTGTAATACCTCGTCTTGATATTTTCGCAGAGTACAGTTTGTAGTCTGTAAAATACCTTCAGATCTTATGTAACACAGCATCATGTGGTATCAGATCTTGGTATTGTAGAATAATTTTACGAGTGGTATCAAACCAATACCTAATGCAAATATGAGTACTGTTGGCAAAAAAAAAAAATCTTCCATGCAGATGATTTATAGGCCACTATGTCACGCAAGAAAGACTTATACAGTGTCTTGCAAAAGTATTCATCCCCCCTTGGTGTTTGTCCCGTTTTGTCACATTACAATGATTAATTGCAAAATGGATTTTTGGGGGGTTAGCACCATTTGATTTACACAACATGCTGACAACTTTAAAGGTACAAATTGTTGTTTTATTGTGACACAAACAATAATTATGATGAAAAGACAGAACTCTGGAGTGTGCATAGGTATTCACCCCCTTTCGTATGAAACCCCTAAATAAGAACTGATCCAACCAATTCACTTCATAAGTCACATAACTTGTTGATTAAGATCCACCTGTGTGCAATCAAAGTGTCACATGACCTGTCACATGATATCTGTATAAATCAACCTGTTCTGGAAGGACCCTGACTCTGCAACACGACTAAGTAAGCAACATGAAAACCAAGGAGCCTCCAAACAGGTCAGAGACAAAGTTGTGGAGAAGTATAGATCAGGGT
>JAODKS010000013.1:21871612-21881863 GCA_028877415.1 Sciades dowii | reverse complement strand
AGCTATAAACAGCTTATCCCTTATCCACCTCTCTTTTTTCTCTTTCAGTAAGAAGAAACAAAACATCGCAGCTTGTCATGTCACTGCTGTACAGGTCCTTGTGAATGAGCTGCTACTGTAGAAATGATAACATATTAGACAGAGTGTGTTCATATAACCGTGATTTCGAGCTGCTGTTATAGAGAATTACTGAACACCAGTGGAAACCCAGAACTCCACCGTGCTGTGGTGTGTCCATCAGCTGTACACTGGAGTGGACTGTGTTCCAGATGCTCACATGGCTGGAGTGTTTATTCGTTATTGCACTGTTATCAGTGACATAATGCTCATGGGTCTTTAAAAAGGCTGTTCTTTTAAATCACTTTGCATTAAAAAACCCAACACAAAAACTTTTCGTGATCTGCTGAACTCCAAGCTGCCTCCAGAGGGGGAAAAAAGCAACATGAAAGAGCAAGCTAAGCGCATTTGTTCTTATCTCTGAGAGCAGAAATGAAAGACAGATCACTCCTTCACTGAGTGAGGGATGAGAGAAGCACTGATAGCGTAATCACTCTCAGAAATAAAACAGTTAATGATTACTGTTCCAGTTTCACAGCGAGGTTCATGGTGTAACAGTTAAAACTGTCGTTTAACCCATGTGTCCTGTTCACACCTTCTAATATTTGAAATAACCATAAGAGAGTGAATTTGTCTTGGGGGAAGCCATGGCCTAATGGCTAGAAAAGCAGCTTTGAGACCAAAAGGTTGCTAGTTTGATTCCCTGAACCAGCAGGAATGGCTGAAGTGCCTTTGAGCAAGACACCTAACCCCCAACTGCTCAGGGAACGTCATAGGTTGCTCTGGATAAGAGCTGAATTAATGTAATGTCTTACAGGCCAAAAGTATGTGCACCATCGCACCCATATGTGCTTGTTGAACATCCCATTCAGATTTGCTGCTATAATAAGCGCCACTCTTCTCTTCTGGGAAGGCTTTCCACTAGATTTTGGGGTATGGCTGTGGGGATTTGTGTTCATTCAGTCCACCTACAAGAGCATTACTGAGATCAGACACTGATGTTGGGATGTTGATGTTGAGGCTCCAGTTCCAGTTCATTCCAAAGATCTTCAGTGGAGTTGACTTCAGTTGGGGCTCTGTGCAGGACACTCGAGTTCTGCAGTCCAACCTTCACACACCATGTCTTCGTGGAGCACTGTGCTTTGTGCACAGGGGCATTATCATTCATGCTGGAACAGGTTTGGACCTGTTAGTTCCAGTGAATGGAAACTACAGCATACAAAGACATTCTATACTATTGTGTGCTTCCAACTTTGTGCTAACAGTTTGGAGAAGAACCTCATATAGGTGTGAAGGTCAGGGGGGCACATACTTTTGGCCAAACAGTGTGTTTCACCACTATTTGTGATCTGGGTTTTCCTGGGACAAAATGACCAAAACGTAACTGGTGTAATGTCATGAAATGAAATAAACGATATGGATATGAAGACAAGTAAATTTGTTTTTTGATGCAAAATTTCTGTAGCCACACAACTAGACCAGGTTTATAGGGTTCCATTATCATTGTGTGCTGTAACATTAAATAGAAATAAAATAAAATTTGGAACGTTTAATTTAACACTGTCCACTCTGTGAAGGCTGAGATAGTTTGTGTGAATCAACTCTGGAATCCTGTCGACTCCAACAGAAAAGCTTCAAGAGCGTGCAGTCAGATACGAAACTCGCAGGATAAAGAAAAAACACGTTGATTATAAACATCCCGAGTGCTTTCCGCAACGCAAAATGTGCGTTTTCATCTATAATCTGCTCTGATGGTGGACTTTTTCCACTGATGGATGGTTGGGATGTGTGTGTGTGTCGGGGGGGGAATACTTTTATGAAGAGTAACAGATGACATCCACATTGACATCCACATTTAAACTCATGCCCAAGTTTAATTCAAAAAAGGTTTGATCTAAAATGAGCTGCCAGCATTTTTTTTTTACAAAACAAACTTTTCTCCCGTATCATCTAAAAAAAATAAAGATAGTAAGAAACAATAAATAAAGATGAAGATATTGTGTTCTATCGGAGAGAAGGGCACTTGTTCTACACCGCTGATTATACAAAGGCAAAAAGTTCACACCTCTAAAATCGAACATTAAAAAAACAGAGAAGAAGAGTTCAGATAAAAACAAACAAACAAAAAGAACTTTGAATAGATTTTCTTCCTTTTGTCGTTTTACACTTCTGTACGCTTCACTTTGCTTGTTATGCGACAGTATTAGTGATTAAACAGAGATTCGTGTGATGATAATTGACCTGGTCAATTAATCATCCATTTTATCTTTTCATAGTTAGTTCCTTTTCTTACTTGTGTTTTATTGTAGTGATAAACAGTCGTTCTGTCTGTTTCATTATTTAATAAGACAAAAAAAAAGGAGTGTCAACACCTTCTGGCCAATCAAAATAGAGAATTCAATCAATTTACGTAACCACAGGACTGTGGGCTGTTTAATGACTAGGCATGTAAATGGTATAAATGTGACAATAAAGTGTAATGAAAGGGTTAATCTGCTGCGTCGTAGTGCTTTCAAAAGTCTTTAAGCCATTTGTATCATCAGAGTGCGAGAGCCAATCACCTTGAAGAGCAGCAGTCCTTATTTGCATATGCATGAGGTCATCTGCATGTTAAGCAATCACTTCGAACCATGACGAGTCTGATGGAGGAATAAGAGCGCTCTCATGGTCACGCTGTCGGTCCCGGTTAATCTACTGTAAATATTAAATCCTGTAGGTTATAATTTCACAGTACAGCCGCTAGCGTGGAATTAATGACGAATGCGTGGAGTTTAAACCATCATTAAGCACAAGAACGACAAAACAGTGCGGCTCTAAATGAGCTCTGGAGATGATGAGTGTGAAGATGCTCACGCTTTTACTCGCTACGATACACCACGATTGAAGCTGAACTACAGATGTTATTCGATTCTTAAAGGCTGAAAGAAGACACACAAATGTCCCAAATGTCCCTCGGACACTAAATCTCATCAGTTATCTTTATTAAGACACGCCCAGACACGTATGCAGCACCTGCTTTGGGATCGACTGAAAAAGACGAGCTCAGAGCAGCTCATAAAAACATTCGGAAGAAATGAACGTGAACTAGTTTGTGGTTTTTCATTTACACAACAAGCTGTTTTTGTTTTTTTTTTCCCCATAATGACTCCAAGGGATAGAAAATGAGAGGCTGGATATTAATAAAGATACTCCCCAAAATTTAAATGTAACTATAAATTTATAAAAATTAATCATTCATATCATTGGAAAATAGCTGTATTAAAAATAGAATAGCAACCTGTAGGATGTGCTGTTATAGAAAAATAATCAACTTGTGGATGGTAAAAGTAAAGGCGCTTCATCACACCACACCATCGCTGATTATTTTCCTGTAACAGCACAACACGGAGTGTTTCATTCCTGACTTAATCACAGATTGACCGAATTTTGGGTCCTTGTTCCGTCTCTCTCTCTCTCTGACGAGTGGATAAGTTGGAAAAAGAGAAGGCACACTGACACGTGGACCAACGCCAGCCGCCGAACCCTCTGCCAGCTTGGACAGAGATGACTCATGGAGCAGATGAGTCTGTGACATGATCAGTCTCACTCTCTTTCTCATCTTTTTATCAAGTCGTTTTTTTCACTTTTAACAAGCAGGCCAAACTTCAGTGTTTACACGGATCAGGGCAACGTTCAGTGTTGAATGTTGAAGGTTGAGGAACATTTCCATGAAGGTTATAGAACATCTAGAGTATAATGAACTATGAACACATTCATATCGTGTTATAATCTGTTCATAAGTCATGATACATACAGTATGTTGTTAAAATCAGTATATTATGTATTATATAGACACGAGTGTTTTACTGGGAAATACGCCACTCGTATTTTTCATCCGAGCTCCATCCGGGACATGGAGAACCAAAACCGGGACAGAAATCTCTATATGTCACTCATGAAGAAATCGATGAATTGTTTTGATAAATTTAGGTCCTTTTTGTTTGTGAATGCCTTGATATAATAAAAAGAAAATCACAGGTTGGCTTGAAGATATGAAGTTTATCTTCTCGTGTTGAAAAACTCGCATTTTTCATACGAAATACATTGTGGATCTGAGTGACCTATTTAAATAATATTGGCTGGCGTTGAGTGGTATATCAGATATATTCCATTCAGCGAGCATGATACTGAACGAGTCGAAGACGAGTAGCTGAATGGAATATATCTGATAGACCATGAAAAAATGTCAGCCAGTATTATTATTATTATTATTATTATTATTATTATTATACATTCCTTTCGGGTGTTCAATGTGTCTTTCTCTTTCAAAATTCTCTCAAAATCTTCCGTATTTAACAAAGCAAACCTGGCAGCCATGTTTGTTAACAAATTGTCTCAGTCGCTCGCTAGCATGGAAGTTTTACATCTCCGACGTGTGACGTCATGTTGTCTTGACAACCATGCAATATCGTAAACCATATTCGCCGCTCATTCCCCTTGTGTTAGAGTGATGTAATACACGTAGGATAAGCGATATGCTAACAATATTGCATGCTATCGAACCAAATGAATGAAACCCGCTAAAAGGGAATAGAACACGTTTTTATTCCATCAAAAAGTGTCCTGTATGTATAATAATTAATGATATTCCATCTAAACAATTCTTCTGCCACACAATGTAGTCTGTCAACAGCAAGCTTTGGTCGTTAAGCAACATAGTAGACAAAAATTAAGAACAATTGTTTATGTGTAACAGATGTATAGTTTTAAAATCTGCTGCATTAATACAGGATTCAGTTATTGTGATGAAGTCAAAGCTGTGTGTACATCAAGAATTTTACCATTTTTACTCAGCCCCTCAGATTTTTTTTTTACAATCCCTTTTATAACTCTGCTTTTATAACATTTTATACATATGATATATGATACATGAATAAACGTATTGAAGAAAATGTATTTTACTTTTGAAGCACTTGGTTTTCCACACCTCCAAACTTATCCATTACCCACGTCAGGTCCAAAGCTTGCAAAGGTCTCAGCCATTAGGAAGGCCAAGTACAGACCTTTCACCGCTCCACAAGCTTCATGAACACATTTCGGGTGGATGACCTTAAAATGCAGTATAATGCTTAAGGTAACGACTGAATGAATAAGGGAGATTTTCAGCATCAGTGAAAGACATGAAATACTGTAGGTATGTAAGAATATGTGAGGAATCTTTTCTATTTTTAATATGAAAAGGAATTTCCAGGTTTTAAAAAATTATATTTACATACATATGTCTATTTTTTGTGTACACACACACAAAACAGTTGTGCGATGTTTCCTTGCTGAAAAAAAAGTGTTTACACTATGATTTTACTGTAAAGAGTCTGTTCTTATGCTTGAGAGAGAGAGAGACTGCATTGCCAAATAATCTGAAGAAAGAAAAAATACTCCCTGAATAACTGAAAGTTTGGGTCATTGACACTCAAGTATAATCAATTTCCCCCTGCACCAGATCCATTATGGCCAAACGGAGATATTTCCCACAAATGAAAACAAGTCTGGGAAATAACATGAACAATTTGGGGAATTGTATGTAATCAAAACACTGGTAATTGGTTTCTCTTGAAGGACAATGTGCATGCATTTTAGAGGTTACTCAGAATCAATAAGCATGCTAAATTTGTCTCTTTATACGCCCATAAAATCCGCTTGGGCCTCTGACAACCAGTTTTCTGCACTACTACGATATCCCTATAGAACAGATAATATCTGTAACTCTAATCTACACTGCCCTTTGACAAGACCTGTGGCAATTTTTTTTCTTGATAGCTCAATCATCTGTTTTCAGTTTTCCACATGGACCATCCATGGAAAACCTCCTCACATGGATTGTCTTCCCTTCCAGCTTCCACAGTAAGTGTGATTTTATTGTTTAACCCAACCCAGAGCACCCCGCCCCGTATGGATTCCATCTCTGAACTTGGCAGGAAGCTTATGCTTTGACTGCACAACTGGTGAGCTGACATGCAGCCCCATTCACATGCCTATCATTACAGTACCTACATGCACGACTACACGGTGAGAAGAAACATGAGAAGGGAAAGAGGACGAGCAACACAAGAAGTGAGGGAAAAGAAGGAATAGGAAAACGCAAGAGTATGAGAGGTGCAATAACAGTATCCAGTTGGTTTTGGCCCAGTTGCGGCAGGCGACATGCTCGGGTAAACACAAATCCTAATGGGTGGTGAGCAGCACTGTCAGCGGACAGTTAGCAGAGATTGTTGATGAAAGCGTTTAAGGCTCTGTTATGTCACTCCAGCAAGAGTGACAAGACTCCACTGCTCCATGCAACCACTTATATATATATATATATATATATATACCATATGCATGAGTTATGTAGACGTAAGTGTATATGAATGTATTACTACACTGCCAATCTACACAGTTCATACCCATTTTGGTCAGACACCCAGTGCGGTTCACATTCCAAAAGATGAACTCATTTAGTACAAATCTGTACAGATCCACTGAGACATATAGGGTGCTTAGATAATAGCATAAACAACAAAAACCTTTTCGATGAGACAAAGTGTCTTGATTGAATTATGGCTTGGCACTGATACTGACATCAAAACTTGCATACTTTCGAGAGAAACACATCCTCGTGGAACATGGAAAAAAACCAGGCAGAGTCATCACAACCATGTCATCCAAATGGTAAACTGCCTGCGCATGGAATCGTTTTAGTGTCTTTACCCTATTAAATAAAATTCCATAAATGGGCCCTTGGGTTGCACTCTGACCCCTTTTCCTGTGTGGGTGTGTACGTGTGACACACAGCCGTCAAAGCAATGTGTTTCACCATGTTATCACACTCTCTCAGACGAAGCCAAATGACCCACAGCTTGTTAAGTTTACTTGAATCCGAATCTGACAGTTTCTTTGGAGAATGTGCTGGATAATGCATATGTTTTTGGTCCATGAAAAATGGAAGACAGACACTAACAAGGTGAAGGAGAAGAGCAGTGAGAAATCAATAGAATGTGAGACACTGATCTCTAGAGCTTTCCGAGGAAGAGTGCGACGCCTCTCCGGCTTTGATCCAGTTATGGAAGAAGTGATCCCGATGAATGCTGGCAGATAGGAAAAGGGTGGTGTCACTGTCTCCATGCTGTACCATGAGACTTGGCTAGCCTTGCAGTCAGTCAGGACTTTTTGGAATATTCCAGTTCCGCTTGCTAGATGGCATTAAGAGTATTTCTTCCTGGCTCAGTCCACTGTCCACTGGCTTACAGCAGGAAACGTGTTTCATTGAGAAAACACACATTAAGCTTCCTTCTCGGTTCTGCTTAATCCTAGGGCAGATCTCCTGGGATGCATTTATAAGTCAGTTAATAGCTACTACTTACTAATTATGTGAAGGTTTGTTTTCACTCATTTCCTCCCATTTGGACTTGTTTAATAGAGCAGAAGTCTGCACTGGCGAAGTGTTATAAGTAAGGCACTAAACGCCTTTAGCCACAGATTACAACCCAACTGCGTGCAACAGCTACAAAATCCCAAAAGTACGGTCTGAAGTGTGGGCCAACCCCAGAGTGTAAGAGACTTGCTTTTGTGTGGAAATGCTGACTTCTGAATGTGTAGCCAAACAGATTCATTCTGGAGACATGAAAAGAACCAGTGAGTGAGTTATAATGTGGTTATACAACATCTGAACTTTGGGAGAACTACTACACCTGAAACTTCTGCCTACTAGGTAATATTTTCCCTGCTCACTACTACTGTTCTCCATGATGGGTTTTCCTTCCCCACCACCTCACCAGCTCTTCCCTGTTCTCCATGACTTCTAAACTTCTGTTGGATCTTTAGCAAAGGGAATCCTGCCTTCTAGCACAAAGCAGAATTCGGCCAGAGCTCCAGCCCAAGTTCTGCGAGTTCTTTTCTCCTTCTACTGTTTTGCAATCGCTCTTGAAACCACAGTCATTAATTGAAGGTGTGGTCTGCACTCGCAAAAGTCACATTAATCCTGTCTATAAAGAGAAAGGAAAGTATGGCGATCCAGCCAGTTTAGAGCATGGTTTAGTTACAGAGTTTGCCCTGAAATACTTGTCACCTAGCATTTCTGAGATTACAGCAGCTGGCTATTGCCTTAATCCAACTTTGATTTTAGCCAGAGAGAACAAAAGAGAAACCATTTCCACAAGGTACAAAAGGGATAAAAACAAACCCAAAAGAATTATTAGTGCAGGCTAGACAAAGTGGAACAGAACTGATGGAAAGCATGAGGATGTCATAGCAGAAGCAGTTCCCATGTAGAGCCTTGCGCAAGAGCCAAAAGCACATTCAGTTTGATTGAGATCAACCCAAGCTTTGAATTTATTTCAACATCAGACCTTCACATTCGATCACCATGCTTCTTGCATGAAAACAGCAAATGATATGACATCAGTTGCGGACAAGAGACATTTTTTCTTTGATCTGAAGGTTTACAATAGAAGGAGTTAAGAAAATTACTTTACTTGTTCATGAATGTGATTTTTTTTTTTTTTTCAACAAATGGCCCTCAAGTTGCTTTCTACAATCCACAATCTTTAATATGATTTATGGCTCCACATGCTGGATGGTAATTATTAGGCAGACTGAATAAGATGTTAGTTTCATAGGGTCAGAGTACCATCAATAACACAATGTTGCCAGAGCACTGGGGTCTGTATGTGACTTTTACAGGGGTAAGCACATCATATGGAACAGATATATTTTGGTCTGAACTGAATTTATTGGAACAGCTCACCTCGCATACCAGATAAATGAAAGTAAGAATGGAATGTCCTTGTTGCTTTAGCAGCAGCTTGAGATGGGCATAAGTGTTTGTTCAAAAGAGAAAATAAATCTATGCGTGTGCACAAGGTCTGATGTTTCATGAATAAGTCATTAGATTGTCTTTCGCTCTCTCCAAAGATAGCCATAGTGTAAAAATTCCAGCACCCTTCTCCACCCCGCATCTGGCCTTCAGAAGTGTCTGCACACACATGGACCCATTAGTTCCACCTCCAGCAAGGCCCGGCCCTGATCCCGCTGATCTGTTCCCTCTCAGGTGCTTGGTGGGGTCCTCAGGAGTCTCCCCAAGGACTCATATCCGCACCAGCACCAGAACCAGAACGAATAGTTTGCTGCTTACTCACGCCTCGGCTGTTCTTTATGGCAAGTAATTTCTCCCCCTGTAACCCCACGCCCGTTCTTTAGAAAGTACTTCAAAGCCCCATACTGCTCATCGCCCTCCGCACTACCGCTGTTGCCTTCCTGTCCAGCCACGTAGCACTCCCTATACTCATAACAGGAGGTGAGGGAGAGAGAAAGGAAGAATGACAGAGTGAGAAATAATGATGTCTTTGAAGAAAGAGTCACTGAGGTGCTAGAACAGGAAACTGAACTTTAGTGAGGGGAAAACTGGAGGCGAGGCAGTGCCAAAGTGCTGGTCCAGCATCTGCTGCTTTTACTGTAAACCTTCCATCCATTGGTCACTGTAACTTTCACAGCTAAATAACTCACAGTGGAGCAACTCAATTTGCTTTAAAAGAAAGCGTTTTTACAAAGGTCAGGTGGGGCAGCGAAGTTGTAACCAACCACAACATCACAGGCCTGCGCAATTAATTTGATAAACTGTACGTGATTACGATATCATCTAAATAGAAAGCCTTGTAGGAAAAGTCTATTTACCAATTGAAGGCACTGTGGGAAACAGGAAACATTAAAATATATTCAAATCCTGTAAGACGTTTCTGAATCATCATCATTCTACTGTCCTCGTTTGCAAGGAATTACATGTAAAATGTGTGTGTGTTGGAAAAGCTACTATACAGATGTGTCAAGGTTAAGTACTTTTGACCTTTAACCTTATTCAAGTCAAGGCTATTTTTTATTTGAAACCAGTCCAACCAATATTCGAGGTAAGGTGACGTGCGCCTTCATGTGTTGTTCAAAAACGTATGATTTTTTTTTTCCATGTACTCTTAGTAGTGGTTTTAACCAGCAGAGATGTTGAGTGTGTGACCATAATTCTGTATGAGTAGATTTGTCTTTGGCACATGTTAGAAGGTTCTTTGAAACTATCCAGAACTATCCAAAAGCCAGAGGCCTGCAGTCCCTGCCCAACCCAACTCTACTATGTTCCCCTCCTGTTTTGTCTGAAACCTTTTTATTTTCTCTTGGTTTGCTGTTCAAAGA
>JAODKS010000013.1:17498026-17508848 GCA_028877415.1 Sciades dowii | reverse complement strand
GCAAACTCCGCACAGAAAGGCCCTCGCCGGCCACGGGGCTCGAACCCGGACCTTCTTGCTGTGAGGCGACAGCGCTATATATATTGATCGGTATGTGCATGAGTTTTCGCATTGCGCTGTTGCCACATGATTGGCTGATTAGATAACAGCATGAATGTTCAGGTGTATAAATGTCCCTAATAAAGTGAGCAGTGAGTGTCCATTCAATAATTAATAAGTAAATAAATTAATAAAAAAAAAGTGGTGAGATTCAAAGCAAATAAAGTAAAATGAAAATGTCTTTCTCACAGACTTGCCATCAGAAACCTCAGCATCCTTTGCCATTGGCCTGGTTCAGATGAGAAGCTGAAGTCACTATTTTCTGTTCACAAAAGATCATGCTGTGATAAGCCAAGTATGGTATTTTGAGCAGTTCATGTTATTTCTTCCAAAATACAGAATTATTTCTAACCATAACAGGTTTTTCACATCTCCATTTGTCTCCATCACATCTCCACTTGACACCTAGGGTGATCCAAAATCAACATTTAGTCTCAAAATTGTTGAATCAACAATACTTTTATTCATAGGAGTAGATCCTCACTGTGGGCCTGGCAACAGAGGTGACCAGAAGGAAGGAAGGAAAGAAATAAAGAAAGAAAGAAATAAAGAAAGACTCACTGACCAGAAAAAAAAGTGGAAAGTGTGTGTGTGTGGCTTCTAACTTTGACATGTCAGCACAACTCCCTTTACAGGAATAAGAAAAATCAGCAAGCCTCATGATGACTTTCCTTACGGTTCTATGTGCTTCTATGTACCTCTTCCTATAAATTTAGAGAATGATCTTGCAGAACAGGAAGCTGCTGATAGACTGGGTACACAAACAGGAGGAAGGTACTAAATCACTTCTGAAACCTCACTGTGCGACAGGGAACTTACAGTTAATGTAGTCATATATGGAAGAGATAATAAAGGACAACAAAACATAATCATTCAGAGAATCAGATCAGCACCAGCTGCGTAAGAGGTGTCATGCTACAGGGCTTAATAGCAGACATGGATCCAATGTTTGATCTAGCATTCTTCCTCTTGGACAAAGTGTATAGACCTTCCAATTTCCCTCAAACAACAGGGTTATCATGCTGTTCTGATGAGTTACCACCCTTAAATCTTAACTGGCTGCACGCCAATGAATAAAAATACAGGACCAAATTTTGAAGAGATTTAAATATTGTAGATCCATCTCCAATCTCTATGTTCTGTGGAACTCATCAGAGTACCAAACCTGCTCTCGGATAACCCATGATGTCTGTCTAAATAACACAAGTAACTCCTTAGGCAACTATTAGGTAAATAATTACGGGTGGGATGGTGTAATGTTGCTGACATGAAACAAAGTTACAGTTTCCACCCTGAACTGGATTATTTTCCTATAATAATGCATTCTGAAGTGTGTTATTCCTGTTATACCATAGAAATTGACCAACTACTACCATTTTTTAAATTTATTAAACGATGAGAATCAGTATTTTATAAGCCTTTGTGAAGAGGCATACACTAAAGTTATTCATTTTAAACATGTAATTATGAGCTAGTCGATCAATTATCACTATCACTTTTGATAATTGATCGACTAGCTCATAATGATAAAGGCTTTAAAAGTAGATCAGGATATTTCAAAGAGAGAAAAGGGCTAAAAGGGCTATTCAATCAGTCTAAATGTAATATTTCAGGCTAAATTCAGCTGTACACCTTGTAAGACAATGCATGGAAAATATATTTTTATTCTTTTACTTGAAATAAATGTTCCATCTTTATCATGTTATATGAAGAAAAACTGCACAGTTTTTGATTTAACTATGGAAAACATGGCTGGTCGATTAATCCAGTCCTTTATTTATTATTATTTTTTTAAATTAGACCAACTAGTCAACTACTGAAAATGAAGGGAAAATGAAAGTCATACAAACTCTTTAACAGTAGTCCCTCAAACCCATATACACTTCTACACTATATGGCCAAAAGTTTGCGGACTTCTGACAATCACACCTACAAACCTGTAATAAAGAAATAAAGGCTACATTCTAAGTAGACTATCAGATTATATTTAAACTGATAGTCTGCTTAGGAGGTAACCTTTGGGACTGCTTGTGAATCATTATTGTGTGAGTAGGTGTAAGGTAGTGGTTGTTGTAGAGTGACCACAGTTGATTAAAAAAACAAAAAACAATCACTAAGAAATATTGTCTGCCACTGAATTTAATTAACAGTAAAGAAACATGGTCATGTTTGCAAAAAAAATCCATAATATTTGTACAGAATAGCAGAACTTAATAGGCTAATTATAGAAAACAGCTGAATTTGAGGATGGAACTGTGGTGCAGTGGGTAGTGTTGCCAACTTAAAGGTCTAGGTATCATCCTGACTTTGGGTTACTGTTCTCCCTCCATGTTTGTGGGTTTCTTCTGGGTGCTTTGTTTTTTCCTACCTCTCAAAAACATGCCAGTAGGTGGATTGGCTAAAATAAATTACCTTTAGGAATAAAGGAGTGCGTGAATGTGTGCATGCATGGTACCTTTCAATGAACTGGCATCCCATCCAGTGTGTATTCCTGCCTCATTCCCAGTGTTCTCAGCCCCAGGTCCACTGTTATCCTAACCAGGATAAAGTGATACTTGAAAGGAGTCAACTGAATTTTCTTTTGAATTTTAGAAAATTAAAATAAGCCATAAACATAGTTGTTGCTCTCTGACACCAACAAATTCATCATATCAGGTTTCCAGAAAATGGCAAACTTTACACATGAACATGTTTAGGTGAAGTGAGCCAGAATATGAAGCACTGCAACATTTCATACAGAACAGCAAAGAAGAGTGTGAAAGAACACACCAGCTGGCACTGGCTAATTTTGGCCTGTGGTCTATGAGGTTAAAAGTTGTGAAATATGTTTTTCCTACTTTTAACACGATGACACATATACACCTGGAGAAAAAAGATCAGAAAAGGCTTTTCTTCTTGAGAAAGCTTTAAAAAAGCCAAACTTCCCTCTTGGTTCTTAGTAAACTTCTACAGGAGCACAATCCTTGTGCAAGTGATGTCAAAGCAAAATAGAAACCTGGATGTTGGCCATGTTGGTGGATATACAAGTGTAAGTGTGTGCGTGGGGGGTGTCAAGCAACTTTCCATACAAAACATAGTTACGCATGCGCAACTCTCTTTGTTTTTCTACTGCTTTAAGCGTTCTTTTAGCTATGCCATATCTTTGTGTCGTATATGGTTGTGGTCACAACAGTACTCGTGACCGTGGCACATTCCAATTTTTTAGAATTCTGTCTGTGATTCGGAAGGAGGGCAAGGAAACGCCGAGGCTTAGTATGGAGAGGAGACGAGCACGGCTGAACATCGGTAGGGCTGATCTAACAGAGGCTAAAACCAAAACAACTTGTGTCTGCAGTAAACATTTTATCTCAGGTGAGATTCAAAAGCTTTCTCAATAAGATAATGGAAGAATTTTATTTTGTGTTGCTAGACTTTTGCTATAAAATGAGTGTCCTTGTGTAATGGTTCACTTGGTCATTATAATTTTAACACGTATTACCATTTCGCTTCTAGGAGCACCAGCAAAATTATATGAAGAAACAATCCAGACTGGGCACCCACTCAGAAAATGGGCTATGTTTTGTCCAAGGTCTGACTTGATTCTTCGGCAGCCAAACTAGATAGAACGCGATATCTGGGTACTCGATGGTCTGTAGAAGTGTCTTATTTTCAGAAAAGTCTGACTTTTTTATGGGTCAAATATATGGGTCAAAACCACACATATCTATCTTCTCTTTGTATCGAATCTTTGCTTGATCATTCAAATTGTGGTAATACTGAAAAAAATTCAGCATTGTTTACAGACACGCTTTCAGCGGCTGCCGTCCTAGTTGCTTTGTATATCCATTATCAGGGCGGACACTCATGACATAGCACATTTTGATCACGTGGTTGCGAGTCATCTATACTGCAGAGAACTGGAGAGATTTGGAACGGATAGTTAAGACTACACAGAGGATTGTGGGGACTAAGCTACCAGACAGTTTATGCTAACTGTTTATGTAAGAGGGCTTAAAACATTATCAAGGACTCAACACACCAAGGTCATAAACTTTGTCACCCTCCCATCGGGCAAAAGATACAGGACCATCAGAACACGCACAAGTAGACTGAGGAACAACTTCTTCCCCAGAGCTGTAGCCTCCATTACACGCCTCCCCCCCCTCACACATACACCCTCAAGTTGCTGCTAACGCATTGATCACTTTACATTCAGGATTGTAATAATTGTATTTACAATCTGTGCAATATCTGCTTAGACTGCACTATTTTACTGACTTGATCACTTTACACATAGGAATGTAAACACACCTAGTACAATTTTGATAATGGCCTGACCACGAGTAGAACGCATGATCTCCCAGTTGAGAGGTGGACATGCTAACCACTAGGCCAGCTCATGGTACCACTACCGCTACTACCATGTAGCGGGATTCAGGTGTGGGTGGAGCACAGAAGCACGGCAGGCGGCTGTTTGTGTTGAAGAGGGGGTTTTATTTTATAGCTTTTCAGTATAGGGCTCCAAAAAACTCTCACTCTCTCACACATGTGCACACACATACAGGCTGTCAATGAGCCTTTGGCACCGACCTCCCCTTCTCGCTCTCCTTTTATCGGGCGTGGTCACTGAAGGAGACACACAAACACACGTTAATTGACAACAGGTGTAGTGACACGACCACTCACCTTCCCTGACTCTGCCCTCCATTCACAGACCACCGCTCGGCCACGCCCCTGCTACCACAGATCCCCACCACCCGACTCAGGCCCGGAAGCCGTCTGCCCTGAAGCTGACTCCCCCCCCCCCGACGGGAGAGGAAGTCCGCCACCACCATCTGTGCCCCTAGCCTGTGGACCACCTCAAATTTAAATGGCTGGAGTGCAAGATACCAATGGGTGATCTGCGCGTTGGCATCCTTCATGTGGTGGAGCCACTGGAGGGGTGCGTGGTCCGAACAGAGGGTGAAAAGGCACCCCAGCAGGTAGTACCAGAGGGTGAGGACCGCCCACTTGCTGGCTAGGCACTCTTTTTCGATCATGCTGTACCTGCCCTCTTGCATCGACAGCTTTTGGCTAATGTACAGCACGGGACGCTCCTCCCCCTCTGCCTTCTGGGACAGAACTGCCCCCAGCTCTCTGTCCGACATGTCTGTCTGTAAAATAAAGGGGAGAGAAAAGTCAGGGGAGCGTAACAGTGGCCCCCCACACAGTGCAGCCTTTACCCTAGAGAAAGCCTGTTAGCATTGCTCCATCCACTGGACCGGATCTGGTGATCCCTTTTTAGTGAGATCGGTCAGCGGGCTGGTGATGTCCGAATAATTAGGTATGAACCTCTAATAGTAGCCAGCCCCAGGAATTGTCTCACCCCCTTTTTGGTCTTGGGCCTCGAGCAGGCTTCAACCGCTGCTGTCTTATTAATTTGGGGACGCACCTGCCCATGGCCAAAATGGAAACCCAGATACCGCACTTCCACCCACCCAATCACACATTTCTTTGGGTTGGCTGTGAGACCCACCCGCCTCAGCGACTTTAGGACGGCTCTAAGGTGTTCAAGGTGCCACGGCTGGTCATTACTGTAGATGACAAAGTCATCCAGATACGCGGCTGTGTAGGTGGCGTGAGGGTGGAGGACCCTGTCCATAAGCCGTTGGAACATAGCGGGCGCCCCAAACAGCCCAAAAGGAAGGGTGATGAATTGGTGTAAACCAAACGGTGTGGAAAAGGCTGTTTTTTTTTTTCAGGTCAGAGGAGTCAAGGGGATCTGCCAATATCCCTTCGTTAAATCCAGTGTCGAATAAAAACAAGCAGCGCCTAATTGATCGAGCAACTCGTCAATGCGAGGCATTGGGTACGCGTCAAATTTAGACACCACGTTGACTTTCCAATAGTCCACACAGAACCGGACTGACCCATCGGTCTTGGGGACCAGGACCACTGGGCTGCTCCAGTCACTGTGGGACTCCTCAATTATGTCCATTTCAAGCATGGCTTCAAGTTCATCCTGGACCACCTTTTTTTTGTGTTCGGGCAGGTGGTAAGGGCGGCTGTACACTACCACCCCCGGGGCCATCTCAATGTGGTGTTCTGTGAGGTGGGTGCGGCTGGGCAGGGGCGAAAACACATCGGAAAATTATTTCTGCAAATGGGCTACATCTGTGAGCTGGATTGGGGAGAGGTGGTTGCCACAGGGGACCGGAGTGGTGGGCGAGGTCAATTTTGTTTTTTGAACCTCCGGCCCCAGCTCCGCCTTCTCCAGAATTACTGACACCAATGCCACGGGGACCTCCTCATTCCAATGATTTAATAGATTGAGGTGGTAGATCTGTAATGCCCCACCCCTGTCCGTTCGCCTCACCTCATAGTCGATGTCCCCGACTCGCCGTGTGACCTCGAAGGGCCCTTGCCACTTGGCGACCAATTTGGAGCTTGACGTGGGCAATAATACCAGTACTTTGTCTCCCGGTGTGAACTCGCTAAGGCACGTGCCCCTGTCATACAGTCGGACTTGACGTTCTTGCACCTGCCGCAAATTCTCCTGAGTTAAGTGCATGAGTGTGTGGAGCTTGGTGCGCAGGTCGAGAAAGTATTGAATTTCGTTCTTACTGGGTGAAGGTCCCTCCTCTCAATTTTCACATAGCATGTCCAAAATGCCATGCGGCTTATGCCCATATAACAATTCAAACAGTGAAAACCCTGTGGAGGCTTGCAGGACCTCTCATACTGCAAATAACAGGGGCTCTAGCCACTTATCCCAATTATGTGTATCTTCGCTTACAAACTTCTGAATTATATTTCTGAGCATTCGATTAAACAGTTCTATTAAGCCATCCGTTTGTGGGTGATAGATGCTGGTGCAGATAGGCTTAATCCCCAGTAGCCCATACAGCTCACGCAGTGTGCGTGACATGAACATAGTGCCCTGGTCTGTCAGGATTTCTTTCGGAATCCCGACCTGGGAGATAAAGCGGAAGAGTGCCTCTGCAATACTGCGTGCTGAGATACTGCAGAGTGGCACTGCTTCCAGATACTGCGTTGCATAATCCACCAGAACTAAAATAAAACGATATCCACATGCTGACCGATCTAATGGCCCTACGAGATCCATCCCTATTCTTTCAAAAGGGGTCTCTATTAAAGGGAGAGGGCGAAAAGGCGCTTTTGGAGTGGCCGCAGGATTTACTAATTGGCATTCGCGGCACGCTGCACACCACCGACGGACATCCCCACGAATCCCTGGCAAATAGAACTAGGCCATTATTCGGGCTAGTGTCTTATCCTGCCATAAGTGTCCGGCCATGGGATTAAAGTGAGCTGCCTGGAATATGATTTCCCAGTGACTCTTTGGAATTAATAACTGTGTTGTCTTTTTGCCAGTTTGAGTGTCCTGCGTCACTCGGTATAGCCTATCCTTAATAATAGCAAAGTAGGGGAAGGCCGGTGTTGCATTTGGCTGGAGAATTTGATCATCGATTACTCTCACTTGGTCAAATGCATGCCGCAGAGTCCCGTCTCGTGACTGCTCTAATGGGAAATCCCCAAGGGAATTCCCGAGAGAGGGAGGTGGGGTGGGGTGCTCCTCAATCCGCCTATCGCCCTGACGTGGTGCTGACGTAGACGGCTCTGTGACAGCTAATCCCGCCAATGCTACTCCGGGGCTTTCCCCAGATGAATTACTGCAGGACCCACTGTTCACTATGTGCATCATTAACTCCTTAAACCCTGGCCAATCAGTCCCCGAAATTAGCGAGTGGGTGAGGCCAGGGTTAACCGCCACCTTTACACTATGTTTTTCCCCTTGAAATAGAATGTGGACAGACACTAAAGGGTAGTTGTGAACATCCCTGTGCGCACACAACACCTTCACCATTCGTGCTCTCCCCAATGCCTCACCTTGCATCAGACTTTGGTGGATTGAGGTCTGATTACAGCCAGAATCAACCAAAGCCTGATACGTATCCCCTTGGACACTTACCAGTATTTGATATGCTCCGGCCCGATCGAGGGCAGTTTCTGGCACGTCGGGAACCTGGACCACCACGCCTACCTCCATCGTGGAGCACTGATGTTGGAGATGTCCCGGCTCCCCCGCAGCACCAGCACAATGGCCCAGGCTCTCCCTCTGCACTGGTGTTACGGACATCACTCACATGAGGGGGAGGAGACACAGACAAGGAAGGAGGAAACGGGAGGACACCATGGGTGTGCCGGGCCGGCTGGGGGGGAGCCGGCCCCCGCCTCCGCGGTGGGGGAATGGGGCGAGGATGGGAAGCAGAGTGAGAGGGAGAAGCGAGAGGAGAAGAGGAGGCATGCCTTCCTGCCATCAGAACCACCGTCATGTGGTCCTCTGCCAGCTCGATTGCCTTCTCCAGCGACGCCAGGCGATGACACTGGACCCACTCTGCTGTTCCTTCCGGAAGTCACGCAAAAAACTGTTCGACTGTCACCAGGTTGATCACTCCCTCAGCGTCACGGTCGTCTGCCCTCAGCCACTGCCGGCAGGCATCCTGGAGTTGCTGCCCGAACGCGAATGGCTGGCCGACCTCCTCCAAGCGCAGCGAGTGGAAGCACTGCCGTTGTTGCTCTGGGGAGCAGCCAACACACTGGAGGATGGCTCTCCGAAGGTCCACATACATGAGCCGGCTGTGAGAGGGGAGCTGCAGCGTGGCCAGCTGTGCCTCGCTCATCAACAGGGGGAAGAGGAGTGCCACGCACTGGTCCAACCACACGCCTCCACTGCCTGCTTGAAGAGTGTGAGGAAGGCTTCCAGGTCATCATGCGGGCCCATCTTCATTAGGGTGAGGTGGGGAGGGTCCACTCTGATGGTGGTCATGGGCCTCGCTGACGCAAGCAGGTACCAGAACGCCTGGCAGGCTTCCTGTTGAGCCAGCACCAAGGCTTCGAACCATTGTTCTTGCTCCTTCCGGAGGGCGACCAGCACTTGCTGCTGGTTCTGCTGGGCTGTGGCGAGGGCATGGATGAGGTCGTTGAACAGAGAGGACTCCATGGAGCTGTTTCCTTGTGCACTCGTCCCAGGTTTCAGCACCACTGTTGCGAGACCCTGGTGTGGGTGGCGCACAGAAGCATGGCAGGCAGCTGTTTGCATTGAAGTGGGTTCTTTATTTTATAGCTTTTCAGCATAGGGCTCAAGAAACTCTCACTCTCTCACACACACGCACACACATAGGCTGTTAATGAGCCCTCGGTGCCAACCTCCCCTTCTCACTCTCCTTTTATCGGGCGCGGTCACTGAAGGAGACACACAAACACACGTTAATTGACAACAGATGTAGTGACATGACCACTCACCTTCCCTGACTCCACCCTCCATTCACAGGCCGACGCTTGGCCACGCCCCTGCTGCCACACACCTGTTCTGAAAGATGATCTTAGCAGGCAGCACCGGCCTCTCGGCAGGGGAAGACTGCATCCCACCCATATCCCTGCTGCTACTTGTGAGCAGGCCCTTTTAACGGGCAATGAGAGACGAAGTGTCCAGGCTTGCCACAGTAGAAGCAGGACCTAGCCTCACAGCGGCACCTTCTCTCCTCGGGGGTGATCCAGGTTCTGCCTAGCTACATGGATTCCAGTTATGGGGAAGCAGTGGCCTCAAACGAGGGAGCAAAATTCTTAAGTTCAAACCTGGGGTGCCTTCTCAGGCTTCAAGATTCAAGATGTTTATTTGTCATATACACAATAACAGACACAGCGGTTTATTATTGGGTAATGAAATTCTTATTTTGCAACTGCCCGAGGTATGCGCTCTATCGAGTGTCCTTCTATTTTTCTTTTTAATAGATGATTAAATTTCCATAAGAATTGAATATGAAGCATTATATCTACTGGTGTTGGATAATGTCCGGACATTGAAGATACTGTAAATTCCTGGTGTTTTACATTTCAACAGGCGTTTGGATCCTCTTTCGCAAAAGCCGGAAGGATTCAGGAGGTTTCGGTCATCCATTTCACAGGGAAACTGAATCGAATTGGGACTTGAAGTGGCAGGGGCTGAGACCCTGGTGTGGTTATCTGTTGTAATATCCATCCTTTCGTTAGCTTAAGATACGTATACCGTAGGTGTGTCACCACTACTACCTAAGGTTGCATGTTGGCCGTTGGCTCGCTAAGAGCTCATCCATCCTTTGACAGGTATTGTCTTTCGTCCTGCTGGGTGACATGCCACCCACCTCACCAGCATACAATAGCGGGGGAACCAATTTAGGCGCCGACCACCCGTCCATGTGGCAGGTTGTGCTGGGTTACATTGTTACCAGTAGCAGGGACAAATGTCTCTGACCTGACCAAAGCATTAACATGCCCACAGAAACACTGGAAAATAATAAGAAAACCCCAGAGATAGAAGTACTGTCTGTCTACTGGCTCTGTTCCTCAGCCTCAGCTACATCACTCAGGTTCATAATTGATCTCAACTACAGTACATTACTCTTTTCAATCCTACTCACACAGTAAATATTTTAGTTTGTACTTGTTTGAGGTATTTTGTAATGAATTCTGTTGGTTCTCTTTCCTAAAATATAGGACTAAATAAATCAATAAAATGCTTTGTCCAGCAAATCACATGCATGTATGGTTAATGAGGGCGGCACGGTGGTGTAGTGGTTAGCGCTGTCGCCTTACAGCAAGAAGGTTCTGGGTTCGAGCCCCGTGGTCGGCGAGGGCCTTTCTGTGCGGAGTTTGCATGTTCTCCCCATGTCCGCGTGGGTTTCCTCCGGGTGCTCCGGTTTCC
>JAODKS010000013.1:11262325-11272485 GCA_028877415.1 Sciades dowii | reverse complement strand
ACTCCTCCATGCTCTTCCAGGTTTTCATCTGTGTGTCCATGTAGAATGATGTCTGCAGCACCAGGTAGTTTGAGATGTCGGGGAACTCAGTGGATGGATAATTTTTCAAATCGTAGGAAAAATCCTTCTTTACTAACATGTAAGGATCTATCACATCGCGAAGAGCAACTTTCTTGAAGGTATCTTGACCGTGCATTGGCCTCTAAACTGGGAAAATAGTCAGAGACGGTTTCACTAGCCCTTTGTACAACATAACGGAGGCCAAATTGGTTTGTCTGACCACCAGTTCATTCATCGGAAATAAACTCGCAAGCAAAAGTCATGTGACTGAATAAAGCCTATATTCTATTCAGGTTAACCACTCGGAAAGAACGACCGAAAAACATTTAACTCTGTGGATTGTCAGCGGGAAAAAAAAAAAAGCAAGGTTGTGGCCGCACACAGCGAGTGCATGGCAGGCCTTGGAGAGAGCTGTTCTCACAGAGCATCGCTGTTGTGGGCTTGAAGCTGGAGTAAAACAAAGGGATTCACTGACAGTTAGAGATAAAAAGGCGTACTGGGTTCTTCCTACTGCTGTGAAAAAAACGAACAAAAAACCTCCTCCTCCCGGATCAGAGATGGTTCCTTTCTAAAGAAATGCCCAAGACAGGTTCCTAAGCCACAATCAGAAGTTCAAGATAAAGTTCCAGGGAGACGGTAATGCCTTTTATCTGTTTTTTCCCCCCCCCTCTATTTGAACAACCAAAAACAGCACAAAAATGAACCATACGTAAGACAGATTAATCCTTGCTTACAGGAAAGATGGTGTGTGTCTGTCCCCCAGGAGAAATTATCATGTGATGCATGTCGTCACATGCAAGGGGTCTATAGCATACAAAGACATCCTAGTCAATTATGTGCTATCTACTTTGGGCCACCAGCTTGAAGAAGATCCACATATAGGTGTGATGGTCAGGTGTCCACATAACTTTTGGCCCTATGGAGTGTTTCTTGGAGAAAACTGAGTTATGAAACTGAGAAGAGCGCAACGTGGCTCAAATTTAGTTTATCAAGTTCTGTAGGTTCATGACATGATGTTGCAGAGCTGGCAAAAGAGACTTGCTGATCACTTTCGCCGTAGTAACATTTGGTATATCGGGTGAAAATTCAATCCAAATTGCTTGAAACTAAAATACGTTTATCCGTTCTTGAGATATTACAAATCAAAGGTTGAAAAAACGGCTTAATTTTTCGAAGACCGCTGTAATATGATATCTGAGGATCACATGGTCCAAAATGGGCCTCATTAACAAATGAGATCAAATGTTTTTTTCTTAATAACTTATTTATTTTTCAAGATATTTGCATGCACAGTGCCAGGCACATAGATGGTTGTATACTGAATACTAAGTTTGAAAAATTAGTAAAAAACAATTATGCAAATTAGTATTAATTATGCTAATTAGGTAAAGGCATTAAATCGGTACACTCTCCTCTTTGAAGTTTCACCAAATGGCTTTATTTGCGCAATATAAAGCTGATCTTAACTCTCATTTATACATCACAAAGAAGGAGAAATCCATGTTATTTATAAAATATACATAAATAAGCATTGAAAATCATTCACATCTACCAATCTCTATCAAAATAAAGTAATAAACGAATATTTCTAATCCCCTCTTTGTGCTCTGTAGGCCTTTGTATTTCTCAAAAGTAGGGCCTACGAGTGTTTATATGAAAGAAAATAAATGATTATTTCGATTAATATTCACAGCTTTCAAGGCGAACCTCGAAAAAACTGTGAGCCACATCCAATAAACAATTCCACTTAACTGAATTGAAATGAACACTCGCGTTTGACTTCTTTTTTTTTTTTTTAATCTCATTCCGACCACTAAGATCTCAATATTTTTCATCAAAACAACTAGAGTTATATTCTCAAATAGTTATTTATTTACGTGAATCAGTTTGATTTGAAAAAAATAAGTAGGTAAAGCTCTGAAAACTCACTTCAAAGTCTCCTGTGAATCATAACATCAAAACTAGCAGACGGAAAATTTTGCTGAATACTTTATCAGAAACTGTGAGAACGAGAGAACATCCCTATGAAAGTTATCTGATTGATATTGACGAGTAATCCAGTCGGAAACCGATCAGAAGAGAGAGAGAGAGAGAGACTAAATACTTTCCTGGGACTCAAAAAGAAAAGCACCGGCAGTTTCCCGACATCCCGCGAGCAGAGAATGAACTCTGTTGTACCGACTTCACCCCGCCATTACTCCCAAAGTACTGAACCGATCTTAACGAGATCAATTTCTTTGGAAAGCACAGATTATGAGCTTTTTAATGATAGAAAATATTCAAGAGTGAAGCACTGACAGATTTGGAGACTCAGATGAGTGTCTGCATGGACAATTTTCACAGCACAGCCAGCGAGCGTCTGATATGCCTCGTTAACATCCTCCTGTCACACCATGTAGGCAAACTTTTCTAAAATGGTCTCACATACTCATATCCTGAGAACACGGCACTATTTTGAGCAAAGGCCCCACCTTGGGGTAATTAAAGGACACTTCAGTTTTACAAGGTGCTGGCTTTCTGTACTATAATACACACTGAAGCATTGACTTCCACCAATACGTTGAACGTGTGAGTATATGTATGCACAAATAGATCAGACACTGTTTGCAACTGTCCATCTCTGTCCCAATTTTAATTAAGCTGTAAAAAAAAACAACAACTGAGCAACACACCACTAGAAAGGCCCAAACCCTGTTTTGTGCGTCACAGCTTTATCAGCACTCCTGTTATCTGACAGGCCTCCTGGTTTGAAGCAATCAAAAGGACACTGTTTATAGAAGCTGGAAAGAAAAGCTTGCCTTGTAGGCACAGTCTGACTTCTCAGACGAGGCTAAAAATGGGCACCAAGACCATGGCATGGGGCTGACAGGATGCCGCACCATGTGTAAATTGTAAAATGCACCAGTAGTTCAACCGAAGGACCTGAACATGCTAGTCAACACTTAGGTCCTTGATTTAAATCTACTGATCTGCCAACACACTTCAGAATATTCTTGGACGTACTACTTGTCTGTTTGGATCTCAGTGCATCATTGATTCTACTGTGTCGACTCGAACATCGTTTAGGTATTACTGGGAAGTGCCTCCAGTGTCCTCTTCTTATTTGATGGAAAGTTAGTTCAGAGTAGCAGTGGGTGGAGAGTTGTCTAAGCCTAAAGACTTTAGACATGGCGTCCCTCAGGGTTCAGTGCTGGGCCCCAAGTTGTTTACGTTGTACATGCTGCTTCTTGGGGACTTAGCACGTCGTCATGGGGTTGACTTTCACTTATATGCTGATGATTGTCAACTTTATATGGCCTTGAAAAGAAATAACTTGGTCACTGCATCCAAGATGGAACATCTTGTTAATGACATGAGATCATGGATGACTAGCAACATGCTCAAATTAAATGATGACGAAACTGAGATTAGTGTATTGAATGGAGCACGCCGTCCTGATATTGGCTTGCCACCGTGAAAGATTGGAACTGAATCTGTCTCGACATCTAATTCAGTTCATCTCCTGGAAGTAGAGCTTGACAGCACCATGTGTTTGGAAAATCACATCTGCAATATAGCGAAAGGATGTTTCTACAAGCTTCACAGAAGAAGCTGCGAAGACAAGGGTTCACTCGATGAGTACATCAAAGCTGGACTATCGCAACACTATTTTCTATGGATTACCAGATCCCACACTTCTGTTCAGAAGACTGCTGCAAGGTTGGTAACACGGACCAAGAAGTATAAGCATAATATAACCCCAGTCCTGCGTGAACTGCATTGGTTACCTATTAGAAGGCGTATTGAATTCAAGATCTTATTGCTAACCTTTAAGTGCTCCCACTTACTTTATGGAACTTATTTGCAATCGTTGCGACAAGGGGACTCAAGCCGACGACAGGAACTACTTCAAAGCTCCAAATGTAAAGAGGATGACATTTGGTGGTCGAAGTTTTAGTTACTCATCACCAACACTGGAACAAATGACCAGATGCTCTTCATTTTGAAACTGATTGAGTTATTTAAGAAACACTTAAAGACTCATTTATTTAGTGAGAATAGTTAGAATGACTTGTTGGCAACAACGTTATTGTATGTGTCTTTTTGTTTTTGGTCAGCAGGGTCTCCACCCCACACACACACACACACACACAATAGCATTTGCAACATCGAGGTTTGTGTCTTTTTCTGAAAGTTTTTTTGTCTGTTTTTTAGTATTTTGTATAATTTATAGCTTTATTATTATTATTCCAAGAATGTTTTTAAGATTGCGTGTGTGTGTATCAGTATTGTAGTCGAGTCACTAAACCTAGAGTCCGAGTCCAGTCTCGAATCCCCAGTGTTCAAGTCCAAGTCATTAAAAAAATTTTGAGTCGAGTCCAAGACTCCAACCGCACCATTTGACGGAGGCTATTTCAGCACCATTACCATTAGTTTGTTCCTGAACATGACGTATGAACAGGTGAATGTGCTTCTCTTTGTCAGGGAGCGTGAAATATTCTATCAGAGATGGTTGGGAGACGGACGCAAGTGCAGAAGGTGTGTTTATTAATACAAGTGAAGACGGTAAACGATCCAGAACGGCAGGCAAAATCGTAAAACGGTGAAACGGGCAATAGGTCGAGCGAGGCACAAACAGGCTATCGTAGACTCTGCAGAATCACAGACGAGAAACCGGAAATCAGGGATCAGGAAACCAAGCAAGGAAATAAGGCTCGGGAATGTGTCGGCAACGCAACTCAATACTTCGCAAAGTAAGTGTGTTTTCACAGCTTTTTATATCGGTGCACTCTTTGCACCTTAATCCTGTGCGGGTGCGAGTCGTTTACAGCATGCAAGAGTCCGCTTGGTGTGTATAAAGTGTATGTAATGTGTATATTTTATAATATTTTGTCAAGCGCTTTAGAATACTACATATAAATGCGCTTTATAAATGAAATAAATGAATTAAATGCATGGTAGTATAGATGTCGACGCTGTATTATATTTCTTTAATTGTACTTCTTATCTAAAATATCCACATGCCATCATGCACCCTTGTGCTAGCTTCTGCAACCCGCCTTATATATTATTTGTTTGATGATATTATTTCCAAGCATCAAAAGAAGCAAGCTAAAAGCCTATCAGCGTATCCCATACCAGACTAAAGAAGGAATTATAGATTAAAGGCTCCTCTGAGCTGAGATCTAATAGCTCTGCACCACTAGTAGTAATATGTAGGCAAGGGTTGCCACTTGTGCTGCTGTCACCTGGGACACGAGCGCAGCCCCAACATCTGTGAGTGCTTATTTTACTCAATTTAAATTATTTTATTTTTTTTTCTTTTTCCCTGGCCTGCCTTTGAAGTGGCAAAGATCCCATCCCACTCCTGAATATGTTCACAATTTTCCGATGCTCTTCCGGCAGGCGATAACCGTCCTCCTCCCTGAAATACCTAAAAGCAAGTGGAGTGAATCCAAGGCACTGTCAACCCCTTGTGTTGCTAGTACTGCACAGACATCGCAGATCACAACCCGAGATGGGGTTCGTTAATAGCATTTTGGAGAATTAACGGAGTATTGAAATTGGCAACTCACTCAGAACTTTTGTGCCTTAGCATTTCCATACTGTTAAGCAACTCTCGTGCGATAATGTCAAAAATGATGTCAACGCAAGCAAGGTAAAGTCCATGGGCTTGGACCATCGTCCAATCCCCACTGGTTGATTCTTTAATAGGGGTTTTCATTCTCTAATAAGGGGACTAATGCCTTTGCTCACTCTGCTTCCTTTTTTAGTCATCTGCACACTTTATTTTCCCCAAGTGTGGCCGTAAACGTGGCAAAGCAGTCAGTCCCTGTGTTTTTTCAGCTTCCTGAAATGAGAAATGGCAGCAGTGCCTCATCCCACCCCCGCCCCCCAACTATGAGTAACTGACCTTTGATTTGCGCTAATTTTGCTCATTAAATCAAACCACTGACCTTTGTGGAATGCCCGCTTTTGATGTTGAACCCTTGAGGCTGTGAGATCAGAGGGGGTGGTTTCTGTTTTCCTCTTCTTGGCCAGACCGAGCACAAGTGCTCCACCAGTTTTGCACTTTTCATTCCCTACTTTCTGGGTAAAATTGTGATTCCTCGGTGCCTGTGCAACTCAAGACATAATGCACTGACGCACCCCAATGAAATGTAACAATTCATCCTGTTTCTTCAGTCATTATTTTGGTGCTTATTGTCATTTGATAACCTTCTGTGCGATTTCAGACCATCAGCGAGCTGGAGTCCCAAGTGCACACTTTGAGGGAGGAGCTTCTCGCGGCTCACAGTCAGAGGAAACAGCAGCTGTCCGAGTTGGGCCTACTGCGTGAGGAAGAGCGCCAACGGGCCGCCCAGGAACAGGAAGCGGCGTTAGGCCGTGTCCGGGCCGAGATGGAGCGTGTCCGCCAGGATCTAGAGAGGAGCCACAGTGCTGAGAGAGAACTCGCTCAGGAGAAGGTGGGTGAGCCTTGGAGCAAGGGTGTGAGGATGCATCATGTTGGTTTCCTCTGGGTTCACTTTATTCCTCATACATTCTAAAACCATAACAGTAGTTGATTGGCTACTCTAAATTGCCCCGAGGTATAAATACGTTGACCGTGTCAACGCAAGTGTGGTTCACGCCAATGGCCTGGCATCCCATCCAGGCTTGAAACCAATATTCCCAGGATAGGAATCACGAGATATAGGTGTCAGCCATGTTACTTTGAGGTTGAGATCTAGTCAGTTAAGCATTTGTTGGTGGGATGAATTGTATAAACTTGTTTTTCACCAAAGCCTCAATTGAGTTCCAGGCAAATCATCCATCTGTGTCAACACCGTATGAAGACGTAATGCACAATTATCCCAATTATCATTTTAAAACTGCAGGATGTTTTGGGATGTCAGTCTTAGAAGATTATTTAGTTGCTTCCCTCTGGTACTGTAGCTCTGGCACAGGAATTTGTATGCGTGTCAGATGAGAAGTTAGCACATCTCCGGCCCCAGAAGCGGCGCGACATTTTCTGGCTCGTTTCACACCGTGCAGTCCTCACTGGTAAGAAAGAGACCTGAGGCTTTGGCAGGGTTCCATTACAGGAGGCGGAGCAGGTAGGGTTTGGCACGGTCTGTATCCTCGTGGTCTCTGATGGATTAACTTTGTCACTCTCTCCATCAGCTCAGAGTAAAAGCTATCAAGTCTGTCAGCAAAGGAAGTGACTCAGAGCAAAATGGTCTCTTCCTCTTCTTCTCCCCTCCTGTATGCCCTTGAGTAAACAGATGAACGAGTATGCCAGCCAAGTTTCTCACCTGGTCTCTAGAGCGTACGCTTTTACAGTCATGAGTGCGCACAACACACACACACACACACACACACACACACACACACACACACACACGCTGGTTGACTTTGTAGTTTAGCAATTCAAGAACTCTGGCTAGCATTTCATTATAAATGCATTAGCTCCCTTTGCTCTGGTTCTATCTATGCAGAGCAGGCGGACTTTGAGTGACTTTGCTGGAATTCCTCGGGTCCTCACCCCTGCTACTTCACATTTACAGAGCTCTTGATCCCTTGTAACAGAAACCAGGGATGAGAAGCTCTTTTAATATGGCACAGGCTGGCCAGGACAGGAACTGGCAAAAAGTGTGCAGTTGATCACGAGTAAATTCCTGATTAGGCCCATCAAGGCGATTCATTTTCATTAGATCCATGCAGTCGCCTCTCAGACCATCTGTGGCATATTACCGTGCTGTTTGGCCTCCTCCATAAATCCTGGGCCTCCGTTTCAGAACCATATGCTAGCATGGCTCTCATACCGATCCCAGTCCGACTCACTTTTTCCGCTCCACCGCCACTTAAAAAATTGTTTACGAACAATAAGTCATCCGATCCATCCTCCTCACATCTGAGACACACCTGCAGACGTGGCAGTCATGTGTAGACACCGGGGTTTCTCCGAGTCATTTGGATAAATGGCTTGATATTGTTTCACAGTTAATATTAATTAAGCAACTAATTAGGGCAACAGATAATTGGCAACAACCAATCAGATAAGAGCAAATCCATTGCCGGGGAGCCAGACACCGCAAAGATGGACACTGAAACATTTACAGCGGTCACTTTCGGCTTGGCTTCAGCCTTTATTTCACTCGCTTCTGGAACAAAACCGAACAGATACTCTGGTCAAAAGATAATTTGCCGTTATTTTCACATTTATAAGTCAAAATCACCACATTATTCTGTTAAACACTTTTTGAATCTCTTTAAAAATGCTACGAGGCTCAATCAGACATGCTGGAACTAATAACTGACGCATCACAAAAACATAATCGTTTAATTGTCATCTCAGCAAAAAAGGACATGGGCAAGGAGATGGCTGCTGAGGAGGAAAACGAACTGGCGGAGCTCCTGAAACGCTTTCTTTTTTGTATTCCGAAGTTTGTACTGTCTCGCTCTCGGGTTCCACAAGTAGTCGTGCTCTGGATGTGAATTAGATCTGACGACAAGTTAGACGATCTCTAGTGCAACTCAAAAAAAAATAAAAAATCATGAGCTGCCCATCACTTTTAACTTGACGCAAGAGAGCTAACGTTATCCCTACACAGCTAGCAATAACGTTCAACTAACTGTGTTAGCAAAAACCACCGCTAGTTTGCTAAACCCCATTCAATCTCTATGGAGCAGCGGTTAGCTAACGGCAGTTTACACTTGGCTGAAAAAAAAATCGATGTCTTAATTACAACATGAGCAGATAAAAATAGATGTCTGTTGGTTTTCTAAGCATTTGATGAGGTAAATTCACCACTTTGGGTTTATACAGAACAACTTACCGGCATAAAAAGATATTGCTGGGTTTCATATGATGTCACGTCCGCCTCATTAGTTATTCAGAACTTTAGCCAGTGGTCCACCAAAGCTCAGTTGACAAAGAGTTTGTATGGAGAAGGTGCATCGCTCGCGTGAAAAATGCCTTATTTGTTAACATCATTACTGTGATTGGATGTAAAGTTTTGTTTCAAATGCAACCAATAATGTGACTCGGTGCTTACCTGGAATTGTTGTTACTGTTAACGGCAGTCATCCCTCCCTGCTCCGTTCACACGCACCGGTTTTGGTTTTGACTTGGTCTCGGTTGAGGTGGTCTTTACTAGAACACTATGGATTGGTGACAGTAACTCGACATCATCGCTTTGTCGTACTTCGCTCCATTTTTACAGTTGATCGTATACACACTAGTTTCAAGCGGTTTCTTAAATGATGTGCAGTACATGTTTGGTGGTGTGTAAGGTCTTATTGTCCAGACTACCAGACCAATCAAGTTCTCTTAATGTGTTAAAGCTTTAAACAACAGTATACTGTATATCGTGAGCAGAAAGGTTTAGTTTCGTAGGCTTGGAGTGTTGTCGCATTGCAAGGCCAGAATAAAGAGAATACGCATCTGCAGGGAATAGTGAGAAGGTTTGATGTAAAGGTGAGTGAGAGTCTAGTCAACAACAAACCAAAGTCGGAGCCGAGTCACTAAACCTCGACTCCGAGTCCGGTCTGGAGTCCCCAGTGTTCAAATCCAAGTCAAAGTCATCCGAAAACAAGACTTCAACCGCACCATTTGACGGTGGCTACAGATAAAAAGCTTGTTCATCGCTCAACAAGCCCCGCCCACTATCAACAAGGCAAATAACATGAGAGAGGGTTAACACTAGCTAGATCATCGCTCAGCAAGCAACAGAGCAATGACCATAGCGTGTCGCTTCCTTCTCTGGATGGAGTCTTGCCAAATAACGATTGAAGTTCGAGGTCGTCCCCGTCGTCTCCTCGGCAGTTCTTCTACATATGGAACACACAGCAGTGCATTTTTTTCCCATTGCACGAGAAGTCCGTATAAGCAAAGCGGACAATCCTCCAGGCATTTTAGCGCCATTAACGTTCGTTTGTTCCTCAACATGACGTACGAACAGGTGAATGTGCATTCTCTTGCACGAAATTAGTATCAAAATTAATGTAGATATAAATATCTTTATGCCAAATTATTATGGCATGTTACAAAATAATAAAGAAAAAATCCGAGTCCTCGTCTCCAATTTACGAGTCCGAATGCAGTTAATGCACGAGTCCGAGTCATCAGCGCTCAAGTC
>JAODKS010000013.1:7925902-7936879 GCA_028877415.1 Sciades dowii | reverse complement strand
GGCGACTTGTCCAGGGTGTACCCCGCCTCTCACCCATAGTCAGCTGGGATAGGCTCCAGCTTGCCTGCGACCCTGGACAGGATAAGTGGTTACAGATAATGGATGGATGGATGTTTTGAGCTGTCACATAAATGGGTGATGAACGGATGTAAGTGCAGGAAGAGTTTATTTCAAGCAAACTAGCAAACAATACCAAAACATGAGGCAAAGAGCATACATAAGGACAGGCAAAGATGTGGTTTAAACAGGATATCCAAGGCAAGGCAAAATGTGGTCAGGAAAACAGAAAGCAAAGTTGAAACAAGAGTCACAAAACAGTAATCAAGGCTTGGTAATGTCAGTTAGAAGGAAAAGATTGTATACATCGCAAAGTCTGTGTGTGAAGAGAGTCCATTATATGCGCAAGCTGTGATTGCACTCTGATCAGGAACAAATGCAGGGCAATTGATCCAAATGAGTTTGAGCACGATGCTGCATACGAGGTGCAGGCCAAGGCACGCTGCTGCGAGCTCCGAGCCCAAACGCACACGGATGTGACACGTGTCTGTTAAAGGCAAAATGCTGTGTATTAAGTAGCTACCAGTCCTTCACCTTCTGGGCTGAAACCTGGTTTCATGAAGCTGCTACAAATAAACCCATCCCCTTTGAACCACTGCCAAATATGTCCAACTGCCAATCATGAGCACTATCCAGTACTCCTGGCCAAAGACAATGCCAATGTGTAGGCTGACCCTGGCATTATCCCTGTGCAGGTGCAAGAGTAGGCATCCTTGCCCAAAAACTAAAATCAAATGACTGCCTTCAGAACTGCTGAACATGGAAAGCCAGACAAGCTGATCATCAGCAAAGTACTTCCTCGTATGTAGTGGCCTCCTATACTATCCTGCCAGGCACTGAGAATGAAGTAATCCAACTGCTGCATATCCATGCCGACCATATTGCATACCTTTGATCCTGTCCACTGGCTTGGTCTTGACATGGAATTATGGAACGTCTGTAAACAATATCCTGTCTGCCAGTGCACTTTGTACCAGAAATCACCACCAGTCCCTTTATACCTTTGCCATTCATCAAGGTGCCCTTCAGGTGAGGAGAAATGGACATTGACAAGCTTCTGCTCTGTTGAGCTCAGAGGTAAATATACATCTTGATCATCATTGATATGCCAACTGCCACCCAAAGGAAAACAATGTTTGGCAAAATCACCTGGAAATTAGTGGTGCTGTTCATTCTCAAAGATGATTCTCTCAATTTTAGGCATGACTTTCATCATCAGCTTCAGTCCTATCACGCTAAAAATTATGATGCCAAAACTGGATCTGAGGGTATGTAACAATTTCAACAGGTGCAATACAAACTCAGAGTTGGCATTTACCTGATGTCACTGGTGAATGAAATCAAATGGCTGGGGTGGTACACTTCTAACATGGCGCTTACCCTTAGTTACTGCCTGATGCCCCCTGTTCCAAAATCTAACCCCAAAAGAGGTATTTCCATGTCCATTGGATCATAGTAGTATCCAAAAGCCTAGGCAGAGCATCTCATGCACCTCCAGAAAGATGCCCTGTGTGCATGGTGAGACCACAAAATGAAAGAAGTGCCACCTAGAGCTGACTGAAGCACGTTAATTCACACACAAACATTGAGACAGCACTGTCGAATGCACTGGTTCAAAGTTACCCATGCATGTTTGATTTTGTTGGGATCGACCACACTCATCCAACCAATCAGTAACCTCATGTCCTGTGGATGGGGCCATTTTTTTTTTTACCATTTTTGTTTGGTTAGTTTTGGGAATTTTATCATCACTGTATCTATATTCTCTTCCTATCTCCAGTGCAAACCTTAGGAACCAAATATGTCTTAGCTGATGAACAGTAGGACATGGTATACATGTTGATTTTTTACCCCCTAACCTGTTTCCCCCCTATTTTTTCCTCCAACCTAAGAATTTTGGGGGATGACATTTTGAAAGCAACTGGATCAATCAAATTGGTGGGGAAGACATGAAAAGTGTGAAGGGTGAAGGTGAAAAACAGATCTGTTTAAACTTACACCAATGGCTAAAATGACAAATCAGTTTGTCACCTTTGAAATCTGTCTGTTTTCATTTGTGTTTTGTTTCCAACAATATAATTTAAAAGCTAACACCATTTAGGTCCAGTGGGATGTTCAAAATGCATACGAGGGTAAGTCAAAAAGTTCACCGACAGGTGTTATGATTTCAAAAGGAATTCAAAAGAATTCAAAGAAGGAATCCTCCAATGGAAACATCACTTGCAGAAGACTTAAACGGAGGCTATGTAGAGAAATAGCTTTATTGTTTTCATAAATGACGATATTTTTTCATTCGTCTTCGAACTTTTTGACTTGCCCTCATACATGGGTGTGATGGTCAGTTGTCCACAAGTTTTTGGCCACTAGATACAGTATATTGGGTATTGATCTGCATGTTATGATATTTCAGACAGACTTTACCTGAAATAAGAGTCTAGCTTGTGTTTCGAATGAAGGACAATTGGATTAGAAGTAGAGAACAAGGTATAGTTTATTACAAGTGTCCATACAAAATTCCATGATAAAAAAAAAAGTCAAGATTGGTTTCTTCTTTCAAAAATGTGTATAAATGTGTGCAGCTCTGATCCTGAACACTGCTGAGAGACATTTGAACTTTACACCATTTTAATAAATAAATAAATAAATAAATAAATAAACGTATGTACGTACATAAATAATAAACACGGCCTGCACCCACCTCAGGGATCAAACTATTTCAATTGTAATCCTAAACCTTACTCTAAAATGGAGTCCTATCACGTGGGCATGCAGAACAAAACATTCAGCTTGAACATTCAGTGAGGCTGACTGGAAGGATGTGAACTGTGACTTCCACTTTCTCAACAGTCTTTGTTCCAGAAGTATCCTTCACATTCATAACCTCCAAAGACATTCCAGAATATTTTTACATCAATGTTTAAAGCATCAAACCAAACCAGCTAGCTATCAGATTGACCACCACCTCATATAAACATTTTCTTGAACAAAAAAATGATGCATGATTACTTAATTTATCACATTGCAAAAGATGTTATGAAATTAGACCTTGTGAATTCGGGCTCACAAATTTTAAATATTTTGCGTCAGTCGTATTTTATGTTCTTTACAACATGTTGTTTTAGCCTGACGAATTTGAGAGCTAACGTCGCTAGAGCCGAACGAGTCACACTGTAGTGCTGCAATCATGGAGCAGTGTTTCCCCTCGGAAACTTCTGGAACCAAGACCGGTGAAACAGTAGCAAACAGGTCACTGTTTACCGTCAACTCGATGGTAACGGTGACATTTTTGATTGATTGGCGAATGTCACTTTTGGATTGGTTCACCAAAACTTTAAGTTACATCAGTATCAAATGCACTTTATTCATATTGAGTGTGAACATTTATCAATGCATTCGCTGACATTCACTACAAAACACACACACACACACACACACACACACACACACACACATAAATATACACAAAGTGAGCGTGAGATTATTAGCTACACCATCCTTCAGTCTCTTTCTGTCTCTCTCTCTCTCTCATCGTTTTTCTCCCTTTCTGTCCAACTTTCAGTCTGTCTCTTCATCTGCCCATCTTTCAATCTGCCTTGTGGAAATGACAGATTAATTTTCATGTAAAACTACAGTAATTTATTTCCTCCACTGGAGGATGAGAAAGAACAACAGAGAGAGGCAGAGAGAGAAAAAGGAAAGAGGTGATACTCTCTGGACAGCTGATTTGACCGAACCATGAACTCTACTCCTGTCTCGAGGGCGGGGTTTATAAGGATGGGCAGGGCTTCGTGGCGAATTGGGCCAATCATTCCTGTAGAGCTCCTCCCCGTCAACTAATCCAGATCCACTACCATCCTCATCATCACCTAGACACACACATAGACAGGTTAGGGACAGGTGAACGATAGAAACAACAAGAGACCATTTTGCAACCTCAATTAGACATACTAACTGTGTACTGTATCTGTGTCCACTCCTTGATATGCGAGTGTGAGACGGTGTATTGCCACTCGAAGCTCCATGAGGATCTGACGGGTTCTGATGTCCAGAGAACTGTCAACGTCCACTTCTGGATTGTTCAGCTGATTCACCAACCCATCAGCTGTGACACTCATCAGATACCTATACACAAATACATTTTTTTTCAATAACAGCATGTTCCGAAGTGCTTTCTTCCTCTTGTCCGAGAGTGATTTGCCAATGCTGATAATCATTATTTATTTTCGCCATTTATAGTTCTATTTCATTTTGAGGGACGTCCGTGAAACAAGCTGTTTCCTGTAAATTACTTACTTTGTCACAGCTATAAACTGTTGGTCCCTCGCTGGCCTCTCTTTATTCTCTCAGTCGGAGTTAACAAGACAAAATAACGCAGCTTGATGTTACATGGAAATGATAGCAGGTTTGAGTGGGTGTATTTTGAAAAATGGGGCATGGGTGTGTCTTTGAATTGTGACGGCGACTTGAAGAAACCCCGTCTAAACGGCGCGTTGCTCCTTGTTCGACGGCTCTGGTGGTGCTAAAGGGACAGCTCCGCTTCAGCACCAGTGTTTTGGGCCACAAGAAGCAGCGTGACCATGGGATGGAGCCAGCCAATTATTTTCGATCTGATTTTTTTCACTCTTTCTTTATTAATTTCTCAATTCACCATATCCGAAAAGAAAAGAAAAAACAAAAACGCATACACTTGACACAACATGTAACTGAAACAGGGGGGCATGACACGCTTCACACTCTTATTAATCTGATCTCATAACACCCGAGAACTCGACCCATCCTTCATCTTGTACACAGTCCATTTAGACCAGAGTTTTGTATGGGTCCCTGCTTTAGTCCTGACAAAATGAGTCAGTTTTTCCATTTCCTCGACGATGTCCCACCAATTTTCTGACAGGATTTTTCAATTAATATTTATAAATGTTCATAAATATTCAATATTCATTAAAAGCTGACATCTTTGACTGCAATAAAAAAGTACTTTTGAGGACCATGTGCTACTCAGATATACTTGAAAGGTAAGTCTTTGTGTTTCTATACAATAAGTATTCAAAGACACACCTACCAATGTGCAGTTTGCAGACAGCTTCTCCTGAGTGATTTACTCAGATAGATAGCACACACACATACACACCTTCCACGTGTGTATCCATTCCAGCAGCGCTCCTCATTGGTCACATCAGCAGCCATTTTGTCTTCATTGCAGAGAGAGTGGGGGAGCATGACCCAGAACTCCCTCATTGGCCTCAGACGCTGCTGGAGATCCAACATCTGAACACAAGAATGCATATTGTATATTAATACATTCACACCTGAACCCAGAACATGAATAAGTTAACACCATAATACAGTACATTCATAAATATTTAAAAACCTGAATCCAGAACATTCACGTCTGAACACAGTATATACATTTAACATAACAGCACCTGAACTCTGTATATATGTGCGTGCGTGCGTGTGCATTCACACAACCACTGTGCAAAAGTTCAATTGTACAACGAGAATATTTACAGATGTCAAACACTTTTACTTTTGAAGACCTGTGTGATTTTCTGTTAAATACATTCCCCATCATTATTGTTAATTATTGCTATTGTTCATAAATCATACAATGGTCTTCAAAAGTAAAAACAGTATGAAATCTGTAAATATTGTATTTGTGCTGTAAATAAGTATTGCATGGATGTTTGATTGAAAATGGAATTCATGTCTTGTATATTTCCCCATCATTCTTCTTGGTGACTTCAATGCGAGGGTTGGGAGAGATTACGAACTTTGGACAGGGGTAATTGGCAAAGAAGGCGTGGGGAATTGCAACTCTAATGGGATCCACTTGCTCACCCTGTGCTCGGAGCACCAGCTAGTAATTACCAACACTCTATTCCGCCAAAAGAACAGATTCAAAACTACATGGCAGCACCCAAGATCCAAGCACTGGCATCTGATTGATTATGCCATTGTTCGTGCACATGACCTGAAAGATGTCAGAATCACTAAATCAATCGTAAGTGCAGATGACTGCTGGACCGACCACCGACTTGTTCGCTCAGTCGTCGCCCTAAAGCTTCATCGAAGGAGGCGTCATACAGCTAAACAACTGAGAAAGAGACTGGATGTTGAAAAGTTAAAAGATCCCGCGCTGCGTGAAGAGCTGCAGCTTGCTCTAAGCGAGTCTCTATCATCCGTTCATGGGGAAAATGTTGAGGAATACTGGGAGGCGCTGAAAGCGGCCATTTTATCAAGCAGCGAGGCCTCGATTGGCTACAGAATTAAGAAACATCAGGACTGGTTTGACGAAAACGACCATGTCATTGAAGAACTCATATCCGAGAAGAGGAAGGCCTTCTGTGTCTGGCAAAATGACCCTACCAATGATGCTAAACGTACTGCCTACCACAACATACGGGCCGGGGTCCAAAAGAGGATCCGCCTTATGAAAGATCAGTGGTGGGCAGCTAAGGCTGAGCAACTCCAAGGTCTTGCTGATAGAGGGGACAGTCGTGGCTTTTTCAGTGCTACCAGAACCATTTTTGGACCCAGCACCCATGGCGAGACGCCCATTAAAGATAAAGACGGAAACCTTCTAAAAGATATGGAGAGCATCAATCAGCGCTGGAAAGATCACTTTAAAGACCTCCTGAATCGCCATTCCTCAGTGGATGATTCTGTCTTTGAAAATATCCCGCAGTTCCCAACAAATGCTGGGCTAGGTGCAGAACCGAGTCTGAGTGAAACTAAATCGTCGATCAGCCAAATGAAAAACGGCAAGGCTCCGGGTGTTGACGGAATACCCGCAGAGATCTTTAAACAAGGAGGAGATGAACTGACCCAGCGATTTCACCAGCTTATTCTTCTCATATGGCAAACGGAGGAGATTGCATCGGACCTTCAGGATGCAGACATAGTCAAGATCTTTAAGAAAGGCGATAAGTCCGAATGTGGGAACTACCGTGGCATTTCTCTTCTTGCTATTGCTGGAAAGATCCTCGCCAGAATCCTAGCCAATCGTCTAGTTCCACATGCTGAAAGCCTTTTACCCGAGTCACAGTGCGGATTTCGTCCAAATAGAGGAACAACAGACATGATCTTCACTGCTCGGCAGTTGCAAGAGAAATGTCGGGAGCAGCGTCAGCCTCTGTACATGGCTTTTATAGATCTGACTAAGGCCTTCGACTCTGTTAACCGAGTAGCTCTGTGGCGAATTCTTGAAAGATACGGTTGCCCTGAGAAGTTTATCACTATTCTGAGACTCCTCCATGACGGCATGTCCGCTAGAATTCTTGGAAGCGGAGGTGATAGCGAGTCCTTCGAAGTACAGACTGGCGTTAAACAAGGTTGCGTCATCGCACCTACTCTGTTCTCCATCTTTTTATCTGCCATATTCCATCTAATACAAGACAGACTACCCGACGGTGTAGAGGTTGTCTACCGAATGGACGGGGGGCTCTTTAATCTGCGAAGGTTGAAGGCAAGAACTAAGACTTGTATCACTTCTTTGATTGAGCTGCAGTACGCGGATGACAACTGTGTCTGCGCCACATCAGAAAGCCAACTTCAAACAATCCTGGATGCCTTTACATATGCATATGAGAGCCTTGGCCTCTCTGTGAACGTAAAGAAAACGGAGGTGCTGCACCAACCTGCCCCCGGGCAGTTGCCCATATCCCCCTCCCTTAACATCGGTGAGACCACGCTGAAGAGCATCCAGACCTTCCCTTACCTTGGTAGCGTTCTCTCTGCAAAAGCCAACATTGATGCCGAGATTGCAAACCGTCTCAGAGCCGCCAGCTGTGCTTTTGGTAGGCTGCGCGACAGAGTGTTTGAAGCGAGGGGAATATCGAAAGACACCAAAATCCTTGTCTACAAGGCCGTTGTGCTACCCTCTCTCCTATACAGCTCTGAATGCTGGACAACCTACAGGAGACACCTTAAACGCTTGGAAAAGTACCACCAGCGCTGTCTGCGACGCATCCTGGGTGTGACCTGGCAAGACCGCCGAACCCACAACAGCATCCTAGAGGAAGCAAACTGTACTAGTATCGAAGCCACTGTAAAGAAAAACCAACTGCGCTGGACTGGCCATGTCATCAGACTAGAAGACTCACGTCTACCAAAGCAGATCCTCTACGGAGAGCTGAAAGCCGGTACCAGATCGCAAGGAGGACAAAGAAAACGCTTCAAGGACAACATCAAAGCAAGTTTAAAGTCGTGCAGCATCAGTCTGTCGACTTGGGAAGACCTGGCACGCGACAAGGACGGATGGAGAAATGCAATCAATGTGGGTGTGGAGAACTTTGAGCAGGAGCGCCGCCGTAATCTGGATGAACAACGCCAGCGCCGCAAGGATCGGGCCTGTCAACCACAGACGTTCTCCTATACCTGCCCTACCTGTGGAAAACCGTGCGCCTCAAGGCTCGGACTCTTTAGTCACCTTCGGGTGCATAAGCGTATATGATTCGACAATCTTACTCGAATTCGAGGGATTCCTGAAGAAGAAGAAGATTAGACATTTATTTTTATATTGGATGTACCACTTGAGGAGTTGCACTGAAATTTCGTTGTACAGCTGTGCAACGACAATAAAGGTATTGAAATGAAATGAAATTTTCCTGCAGAATGACCCGCAGTGTTCATGGTAAACATATGCTGCAGAACGTCGTCGTCAGGATATACAACAGATAAATCCTATACTGATATCGAACGTAGATGGGAAGGGGAAAATATGGCTAACGTAGTGCTGGGATTAAATTCCATAGTAAACAGGTAGAAAAGGCATATGCACGAGATTATATGAGAGTATAATAATATAATTTAATAATATAATTTTCCTATTTTTTAAGGAAAATGAAAGCAGCTCATGTATAAACATAACTAACTGTTTCATTTCTCTTTCGTTACTTTTCACATCACTATAATTGAAATACCTGTGTTTTGAAGTGATGAATTTAGGCACAAATTTTCATTTGATCAAAAGTTATCCAAATGTGAAAACTGAACATTTCTACTGAGCCCCTGAAAGGGCATTTCCTGTCTATCACATACAGACCAGATACTAGCGCGATAGTGTCTGCTACACATGTGATAATTACCCTCAAAAAAAGACTCCATCTACTTTTAGGGGCATTTCATACAGGTTTTTTTAAATTGAAAAATGCCGACAGGAATTAAACTACAACACATGTGAGTAACATAACCGATGTGTGAGCCTCAAGCAGACATTACTATGAACATATGAACATACCAGTTTTCATTCTTCATTATGTATTTATCATCTGGTTCTGCAATCCATAGCTAATCCATGAACGTGCTTTCTGAGAGAAGAAAACCCCCTACTAAGCTCTGCAGAAGTGTTGCTTTATTCTGTATGCTGTACCTTGTTAGTTAGATTATGCAAAGACTGCAAGGTGATGGTTTTTTTTTCCTCTAGTCATAAACATGAGCACTGTACACTCACATAAAAAGAGGTTAAAGACTAGTGAATCAACTTAGAATATACAGTAAAACTCCATCCCTATGTTTGTTCAAAGCAGTTTTCCGAGTCGTAAACAGACTGAAGATAGAGTATATACACTCACCAGCCACTTTACTAGAAATACCCATCCACCTGCTGTTTGATGCAGTTCTCTAATCAGCCGATCCCTTGACGGCAGCACAATGCATAAAATCATGCAGATACAAATCCAGAGCTTCAGTTAATATTCACTTCAAACATCAGAATGGGAAAAATTGTGATCTCAAAGTGTGGCTTTCACTGTGGCATGGGTGTTGGTTTGAGCCAGATTGACTGGTTTGAGTATTTCCGAAACTGCTGATCTCCTGGGGTTTTCACACACAACAGTGTCTAGAGTTTACACAGAATGGTGCGAAAAACAAAAAACCTTGAGTGAGCGACAGTTCTGTGGGTAGAAACAAATGCCTTGTTGAACAGAGAGGTCAGAGGAAAATGGCCAGATTGGTTCGAGCTACCAGAAAGGATATAGTAACTCATATAATCACTCTTTACAACCGTTACGAACAGAAAAAGCATCTCAGCATGCGACAGCAGAAGACCACATTGGGTTCCACTCCTGCCAGCCAAGGACAGGAATCTTAGAATCAAGAACAAGTTCCTATTAAAGTGGCCGGTGAGTGTGTGTGTGTGTGTGTATATGTTCAGAGTGCACAAAAATAATCTTAGCACAGGTTTAGATTATGTTTGTGCACTCTGTGGCTTGCCAGGACACAACAGTATTCAAATGGCATATTCAAAGTGCCTTAAACAGAAGAGCAAGAAGGCAGAGTCCAGTTAAGAGAAAATATCCCGTAATCACTTCCTCTAGTCACTTTATGGTGGGAAGTGTGGTGAACTGTTATTTACAAAGAAATAAATTCAATTAAGCTACACTGTTTAGAAGAATTCCTCCCCCTCCCCCCACACACCCACACTGAGAGCCCCATCTGGATTGCGAATAACAGGGCTACATAACGAAAATGAAACTCTACCTGCACTGAATATGTTCTGTAGGTGGTCTTTTTTTTTCTAATGAATGGAACAACATTAGAAATAATTCATTTCACCATAAAACGTTAAGTACTTGGATGTCACTCGATGGAAAAATCCTTGCTCTTTTAATACCACTGAGATTACGTGTAACACTTTGATATGAAAGCAGCACGGTGAAATAAAAACGGAAACATTTATCGCCACAAAATCTCTCTCGTTCTTTTACTGGCATAGTCTCTCATGAAAATGGTACTAAATCATTACTTTCCTCATTGCTGAGGTGGTATGCTTATCTTTTGTCCCTTTAAAATGTAGGCCTGTATTTCAACTGGAAATGTGGATATATTGTCTCATCTCATCATCTCTAGCCGCTTTATCCTGTTCTACAGGGTCGCAGGCAAGCTGGAGCCTGTCCCAGCTGACTACGGGCGAAAGGC
>JAODKS010000013.1:7915529-7925802 GCA_028877415.1 Sciades dowii | reverse complement strand
TGGTAGCCTTCCGGGTGTTCAGCACGTCTTTAGTTTCAGTTTTAAGCTTACTTATTTAGTGCTTAAACCTAGCACTGGATTAGCCTCGTCGTCTCTCTTTGCCAGCCGACAAAGAAATGATTGTGCGCATGCGCAGCAGAAAAGTTTTGTCACTGGATCTTGGCATGAGCTCCGATGTGTGATGCCGTGTTGTCTTGACAACATGCAATATTATAACGATATTGCACGCTCATTCTCCATTGGGGAGAGTGGCATAATACATGGAGGATAAGCGATACGATAACAATATTGTATGTCATCAGTAAACTCACTAGAAGGGAACAGAATACATTTTTATTCCATGGAAAAATGTATAATAATTAACAATAAGTCCTGAATGGCCATTTGATTGAAAACAAAACGGTGGTTTCTGACTTTTGCACAGTACTGTAATTCGCAAAGTAATACCTGAACTGAATTAGCACACTACAATCTGAACACATTAATATTTAAACCTGAATAATTATGACATGATGACACCTGAACAAAGGCGTTTACAAATTAAAATCTGAACACATAAACACAAAGGAACGCCTCAGCACAATTTGAATAATGAGAAACAGCTGAATACAGAAATACAAGAACCTCAACTCTAACTCTTTGTCCTACCAGTCGGTCCATATTGGTTCCTGCAGCAGTTGTTGGCTTTTCCTCTGGACTGAATGTCCTGAATGTCTTCCTGCTCTCTCGATCTCTGTCAGTCTTACGCTCTCTCTCTCGTTCTCTCGGTGAGCGCTTGGTTCTACTGGGGGCTGGACGAGGATTCCCACAACCCTGAAACACCTGCACTCACACACACACACACACACACACACACACTCACATACAATGTACATACTGTGATGACTGACAAGAGTGTGTGTGTATGTGTGTTGTGTGTCTTACCTTGGTTGAGATGCTGATGCTGTTCTCCTGCATGTGCATGATGGCTTCAGAGATTTTCACAGCGACAGAATCAGCAGCCAGCTCCACATTAAACGGTCCATTGAGTCTCTCAGCCAGAGAGAGGAGAGAGTCTGGCACAGACAAGTGCGTCATTTAACCATTATTACAAAGGAAAGAATAAAGCTTCCCAGAAAAAAGTCCTGTCGCTATTATTAGTTCTGTGTGCTTACAATTATCCTGCACCTAAACCATGGCCCTCTACCCACCTTTAGCCATGCATTAGGTACAATAGTCCTTAAGCAAAAACACTGCCCCTAAGACTCGTCTCACACATTTAAATTTCTGGTGAACATGATGAAGTTTGTGACAAAGATCAAGATACAACTGGGAAAAAAAAAAGTCAAAGTTCCTCCTATGCCAGGACCTGGTCTTTCCAGGCAGTCTCCTATCCAAGCCTTCAAGGCACATTGGGCAGCACCAAATCTCCATTTCTATAGCCCTCAGCCTATTGCCTAGCTAGGGTTACAATGAGGGACCAGTCCTCTTGAGAGTTTGACTCCCTACTTGCATCCGTATTGCCAGATAGCAGCAGGTACCATTTTTATGATGGTATCTTTGGTATGACCCGACCGTGAGTAGAACTCGTGACCTCCCACTCAAGAGGCGGATACACTCACCACGAAGCCAGCTTGCAGTTACAACTGAAAAAGGCCATGATAATTAAATGTTTGTAGTACACAACATGATCCTACCAGCACCATGTTTCATCATGGAGATGGATGTCCCAAGGCCCAAAAGGAAAATTTTTTAACTCATCAGACCAGAGAATTTTTTCCACATGTTTGCTGAGTCTCCAAACTCGAAATGTGATTTATTATTGTCAATTACTTGATATTTAATTATTTATCCAACCTATGCTTGTCCTTGTCCAGTCTTTTGTATGTTACTCCTCTGGAGTAGCTCCTAACATCGTCATGGCTCAAATATATTCACATCCCTTCAAAAAGTTTCCTTAACCATCAGCCACTTAGCAAAGCACTGACCCTTGTTGTAGCTCACCAATGAAGCGGTTCCACTCAGAGTTAAGCTCTGCAAGATTGGCCAGACAGCCCTTCATGATGTTGAGGCATAGTGGGTGGCAGGACCGGAGCGAAGGACTCCCACTACATAGAGGACAGTACAACTGGCGCATCAAAGCCTGACCACATTCTGCACTTACACTGAACTACAGACAAACAGAAGAGAGAAACAGGGAGATTGAGACAGTTAAGAAAAGTCACTCTCTGAAAATAAAACAAAACATCTGAACGTGTCACCCACCCTCACATCAACTGGCCACAGCGATTGATAACATACTTACATTACCTATAATATAAAACTAATGCATTTTGTGAGTGCAGAACATGTCGTAATGAATAGATGACATGAAGAGATGAAGAGTTACTGCGGAACTGGGGAAAAAAGGGGAGAACTCAGAGAACCTGGGTCAGAGTTCAAGAAAACGACTACTCTGCGGAAAACAACCAGACCCCCCCCACTAAAGGGTCTGGTTGGGTCTGGATGGGTGAGATAATGGGAAAATTTGTTACAACTAGAAAGAGAGATATTAAAATGTATAGGGAGTTAACTCGCAAGACACTGAAGCTTCAAATCAGGGATTTCTCCCAAACTTATATTATATCAAGTCCATTTCTTGACAGCTGGCAGTGAGTATGATGGACTCAAGGTTACTCGTTCAGCTACTAAATGTGTGAATATTTAAAGTCAACACTTACCTTAATGGCTTTGTTAACAATATCTCTGCCTGTAGAGAGGCCTTGCACCAAGGCCCTCGCAGCAATTAAAGCACGAGACAACTAAAAATAGAGACAGCAATGTGAGTACATAAATATTCACCCTTTGCTTGGAATAAATGCTTGGTAGAACTACCTTTGGCTGCAGCTGCAGCTGCAAGTCTTCTAGCATATATCTCTATTAAGTTTGCACATCTGGATCCAGACATTGTTTTACCCTTTTTTTTTTCTCTCTGTCAGATCCGATCATTTCAATTCTAAGGTCTCCACAACATGATGCTCCCAGCACCATGTTTCACTGTGGAGACAGTGATTTCAAAGAGTTCTTTTCCACATCGTTGCTGAGCGTCCGAACTCGAAATGTGATTTATCCTTGCTTTTGTCAATTATTCAATGATTTATCCAGCTTATGTTTGTTCAAATTCAGGCGGTAAATACTGACTGCAAACACAATTTATATAAATTGTACATATTCCACTCATTCAACCCCCTTTCAACAAATGTAACGTTAAGTCCATTTCCGTTGCAGTATGTAACACGACAAAATGTGGAACAGATCAAGGTAATGAAGACTGATGCACGGCACTCTCATAATTCATTGAGAGCACTGTTCTATACGCACTCCCGACATGTTTGTGATGTGTGGTGCGTGTTACCTGTGTGCTGAGTTTGCGTTGCAGTTCTCCGAATGGCTGTAGATGTTGTGTGTGTTTGCTTACACACTCCAGATAATCCACACTGAAGTGATAGTGAGGGTTCAGAAGAGTGAACACCCGCTCCACCAATTCTGTCCAGAAATCTGACACAGCTTCTGATATATACACCCCACCATCTACACACACACACACACACACACACAAAACACTCACCATTACAGTGTCTACTTTCTGGATTTGCCTGATAGATCTTGATTGCTCTACACTGCTGTTCCTACATCATCTCAGAGCTATCTGCACTTATGATCAACCTTTTTCTTGCTGTCTACTGAACACTGTATGCTTTTTGCATACTTATGTCGAACTGCTGTGTCTGTGACTCACTTTTCCGTTGAAGTGGATAAACTTACTGGATATGGTAGAGACTTGCATTTCCTCAGACCATGCTCTGATTATAAAACTGTTCTAACCTCATCCCAGGATTCGTATTAACAGTATGCTCATGCCAAACATTGTGGTTTTTTAAATCTATTCAGTACAGTAGTCCATCCATAAATTTGCAGCAATTCAAGCTAATTATATTATTTGAAGCTGGTCAACCAAGGTTCATGTTAATGAGTCTCCAATATGTTCCAAATGTATTGCGTAAACGCTCCTGTGAACAATTTTACGAATAAATTTGCTCATATCGAGTTGATGTGTATTTATTTCCACATTTTGCTTCCAACTGAGTACTGGTAAATAGTGTGGCAGCTGGCCTGAATGTGACTGAAGATTGTAAAACACTTTGTAATTCATACTTTACTTTTGTCTTATCATTAGAATTGCTTTGGTTTATGATAACTAATGTAATAATGCCCTCTTGTGGGATCCTGGGGAATTTCTGTAGAACTCAAAGACCGCTTGAAAAGCACCATTCTTGGATTTTTCTGAGTTTTTGTAAGGTCTGTCCATCAACAAAATAGGAGGCAGTGTGTATGTGTATTTGTATGTATACATGTAAGGTATATTCACATGTGATATACCTACTGAAATAAAGATATTTACTCGGGAGAAATAAATGGAAACAGCGTGGTTCTGTTCTGCTGTGGTGCGCACTGATATCTGCGGCCTCGGTTTGGATCCATTTGTCCCCTTAGAGGGAAGCATCATGGAAAACCAATACAAAGGTCTTCTGACTTATAACCTTCCTAAAATGGAATATTTGTATCCTGATGGGAGTGCTCTCTTCCAGGATGACTCCACCTCCCATCGAAAGGGTAACAGTGGTCACCGAATGGTTGGATGAAAATGAAAATAATGTAAAATCACGTGCAATGGCCTTCAACGTCAGCAGATTTCAACCCAGTTGAGCACCATGTCTTGTGGCTACAATCATCAAAACGCCAAATGAAGGAATATCTTTGGGTGAACAGTGTTGATCCTTCCAGTCTCGTCTCAGAGACTTGTAGAATCAATGACAAGGCAATATGAAGCTGTTCTGGCAAAATACAGTCATATCAGTCTACACATACCTGTATAGTATTGCCTCAGTTGTGTAAACAATTGTTGGAAGAGACGCGTGTTCTGTGTGTACATGCGTCCATACGTCTTCGTGAACATCTGATTCATTGACTTCTCCGATACACCGATCAGCTCACGGAAAAATTCTGACAGCACACACAGACAGGGAAAAAAGAAAAAGCACAGATTGATACAGTTTCTACACAATTACACATCACAAACGCCCACGCTAATTAAGTGTGGCAGATGTCAATTAGCATCTGCACCAAGACTTGTTACCATTAGCATTAGCAGTGTCTTGGGACGCCATTCTGCATTAATTTACATCTAGCCGTTTATCAGTGTTGAAGTTCTGGTCATAGGACTGACACTGGCTGGACATGTTGGATTATTCTCAAACCACGAGTGACACAAGGGATCAAAAATATGGTCTGATGACGGTATGAGGAAGAAAACAATGTGGGGGTGATTGACAAGTATGGGCAGATGGGCTACAATTATTCGTCCATGCATGTACTAGTATACTGCATACCTACAGTAAGCGTATGTACAAGGTAAGTGTACCTAATAAGCAGACCATCGACTATAGTAAAATAAGTAAGTAAACTAATTAAAAATAACTTGTATTGAATGTCTGCTCTTCCATACCATCAAAACGCCGGTGTGTGTGAGTGAAGCTTGTCAGCAGGAACTGACTGGTTTCCTCAACAGAAGACAGGAAGTCAGCTTCACTCTGCCGTACCAGCGTTTCTTCCATCACACTTGTACAGCACGTGTAATCACGAGGACAGAAGCGCAGGTGTTCACCTGCCAATTAGAGCAACATATATTACACCATGTCCAGTCAGAGTAAAATATGCAACACACCAGCCAGTAGGAACATAAAAACAAATGATATTTCACACCAGCTAATATGAGCAAAATACATCATACACCAGCCAGAAAGAGTAAAATATATCAGACAATGGTCAATCAGAACAAATACAGAGTATCACGAAGCAGGCAATCATAATAAAATATATCAACCTGAACAATAAAAGCAAAATATTGTCATAGAATTGTGAACGTTAATGGAGATAAGAACAATATGATTTAATTTACATTATGTAACTTGAATTTGAACTCGATGGTAACGTTCTGGTCATCACATTTGAAGAGGAACTACACCAAAAGGGAAATTAGGTGTTCAAAAGTATGCAGGTTTTCTAAACAAAGGTAGCAAGTGACTACAGTTACTTGCTTTTGGCTGTCCGTCGAAAATTCGACAATGACGAGGTCCTCCTCTTCGTTGTCTTCTTTGCCTTCCCAGGTCTTGCTCTTGGGGTTGTCGCTGTCTCTCATGCACCCGCTCATGAGAGAGAAGCCCCATCCTGGACTGGCAGATCCTGGGACAACGACAACAGGTGAAGGGACCAGGCGTGGGAGCAGAGGGAAGGAATTGCCCAAGGTGTCATCAGGCCCGTTTCTCCTCCCTCAACCCAGTTCGTTCTTCCTCGAAGTGGTGGACTCCCTGGAACACAATCCGCCTCCAATTCATGCGGTCCTCTGCGAGGATCTCAAGGTCGGCAGGAGGAACGTTGCAGGACTGCAGGGACCGCTTCAAGAAGTCCTTCCAACGCTTCTTGGGTCTTCCACGGGAGCAGATACCTTCTGTGAGTTCTCTGTAGAGGACCATCCGGGGCATTCGGTTGGGGGCCATTCGGATGACGTGTCCAGTCCATCGGAGGACACGACGGAGGATCGTGGACTCCGCGCTTGTGCAGTTAGCCTTACTGAGGATCTGCGTGTGGGGGATCCTGTCCTCCCAAGTCACTCCGAGGATGCGTTGGAGGCAATGCATCTGGAAGGACACAGCCAGCACAAGGATTTGTTGTTGACAGTGGTGATGAGGGTGCGCAGTCCTCATCCGCACCGCTTCGCTCCCCGACGGGGATCCAGGTGGCAAGCAAGAGAGCAGGACAACCAGGGTCGACGGGGAGCTGCACCTCCAATGTTGGTTCCCAGGAGGATGGGGGTACGTGCCTGTGTTGGCCACAGGAATCGCCGGAGCGTTTGGACCACCTGGCTTTCAGCCTGTATTCACCCTTCCACCAGTGATTCCAAGATTCCAGTGATTCCATTCCTTGCGGGCATCGAGGTTGCAGGATTTCAAATTTGGAAGGGTGACTACAGTGATGGTAAACTTTCATGTAACTATCTAGTTACTAGTTACACCATAACCACTACTTCAGGTTGGACGAAAGAATCACTGGACAAACTCATCGAGAATAGGACACGTGTACCTTCCCAGTTAAATGTTCAGCGTTATCTTTATTTTTATTATTATTTTATATTATTTTAGACTAACAATAAACACATTAACACGATTCAATAACGTGGAAATATAGCTGCAAACAGCGATTATGGGGGTCCAAACACTTTCTGGCGCCACTTCTTAGTGATGGAAGAAATCCAGAAGCCACTGAGACCATCAACACTTGCTCCCTTGATGAGGTACTAAATTTGGCGGCAAAACATCAAGCCGTTGCTGAGATATCGCCTCACTTCCTGTTTTCAGTCGTCCTCCCAAGTTTGGTGTCAGTGTGTAAAGATGTTGCTGAGAAATGGCCTCAGTTCCTGTTTGATGACTTTGCTGTTAAATTTGTTTCCACATTATGGACAAAGTGTTGCACATATCAAAAATTTGAGAAACATGTTTTGTTTGGGTTGGTCTTACCACGCTGTTAGAGGTGAATTTAGGCTAACTTCCTGCTCCGTCACTCACGTACTAACTTTGGTCTGACTCCGTAACACTATTGCTGAGACATGCCATCAGGAGCCAATGACTACTATGTCTTTGTTCCAGGGCTGAAGTAAAGTGTCATATTATTGTTCATCAGTTAGCTTAGGTTCCTGTTACTCAATTCAGCTGAATTGTTTACGTCATGGGCGGCACGGTGGTGTAGTGGTTAGCACTGTCGCCTCACAGCAAGAAGGTCCTGGGTTCGAGACCAGTGGTCAGCAAGGGCCTTTCTGTGTGGAGTTTGTATGTTCTCCCCGTCTGCATGTGTTTCCTCCGGGTGCTCCCGTTTCACCCACAGTCCAAAGGCATGCAGGTTAGGCTAATTGGTGGCTCTAAATTGACCATAGGTGTGAATGGTTGTTTATCTCTGGATCAGCCCTGCGATAACCTGGCGACTTGTCCAGGGTGTACCTCGCCTCTCGCCCACAGTCGGCTGGGATAGGCTCCAGCTTGCTTGCGACCCTGTAGAACAGGAAAAGCGGCTACAGATAACGGATGGATGTTTGCGTCACTTGTTTTTACATACAGTATGCACGATATGGCCAAATGTTTGTAGACACATGACAATCACACCTGTGCTTTTAGAACATCCCAGTACAGATTTAGCTCTACTTTGCTGTTGTAATAACTGCCATTCTTCTGGGAAGGCTTTCCACTAGATTTTTGAATGCAGGCCACTCAAGCTCCTCCACTCTGACCTCGCCAGACCATGACTTTCTGGAGCTCGCTTTGCTCCATAACTGTAATGCTGGAACAGATTTGGGTTCGGCTCCTAACTTCCTGACTTCCTGAAAGGAAATTGTAATGCAACATGTATTCTGTACTATTGTGCGCATCCAACTTCTGACCATTAAAAAGACAGTGGTATACACTTTACAGGATGGACCTGAAGATACCGATTTCATGATAACATGTAATTTGCACAGAACACAAGTCGCACAATACCTCATCTCATATAAATGTGACACTGAAAGTACCAAAAGTACCTTTACTATATTTTTTTAACCACCACTGTTATTTATGTCTTAACAGGATATAGTTATTTTCGTTTCAATGCTGACCAATACCCTGCATAATTTTTAACATTACTATTATTGCATTTGTTTGTTTGTTTTTTATCCTTTATTGTCTGCAGTAGCTTTGTGCACATGACAAAGTTATTATATTTCAACGGTATATGTGTGTTTGGGAGAAACAGCAGAAGCTTGATCAACGTACAGGCTCAGTATTGATCTGCTCTCTCTCTCTCTCTCTCTCTCTCTCTCTCTCTCTCACACACACACACACACACACGTAACTCCTCCAGTCTCATCCCAAATTCTCTTCACACCTTCAGTTCCCCCTTTTGTTCTTTCCTCCACTGCCATTAATGACTCTCATCATCCCTCTCTTCACCATCTGCTGCCCTGACCCACGGGACCTTACACACACACACACACACGTGCACGCACACACACGCATCCCTAAAATCTCTGGGCAAAAATTTCTATGCAACTGTTTCTGATAAATACACTCCAGAGAGTTGGCTGTCCACACACACACACACACACACAGTTTACACTCTTTGTGGAGTCCCCCAGCCAAGTAAATGTAAATGAATCCAAACACACCAGTATTGATCTGCTCATGATTTCATGGACCTTCCAGGAAACACATACAGATGTCCAGATGTCCAACTTTGACTTGAAACGTGATAAAGTAATAGTAATTTTAACTATTGAACTCACATTATTTACTATTAAATGTTGTTGTAATGCTTCAGACATACAGTCACATGACTTATGCTCACTTGATTTTTTTTTTTTTATTAACACATGCAATACGCACCACTGTTTCACAAAATGGACAAGACCCTTCCACTTCAGAATAAAATATATCGAATAAAATAAGGCTGGGGGAAAAAACACAGACACACACACACAAAAGTCCACAATGTCTGACTTTTAAACTTCTGAACAATATTAAAATCCGAGCTGCTGTTTTAAAAGGGCAATTTCAAAACATCAATCCATAAAAAATCAACACATGACAGTCATTTTTGGTCATTTCTGAAGCATAAAACTTAATTTCAGTGAAACTGCAAGAAAGTGTATTTATTTTGGGTTCTCAGCTCTTCCAATAACAGGAAACTGAGCTATCATGTAGGGAGGGTCCAATCCACTTACATTATTTTTTTTATCTTTAGTGATTATTCTCGAAAAGCTTCTCTTTCCTTCCTTGTTTCTTGCACTAATAAGGACACTTATCCAATTTCATTGTGCTTTGTGCAATGACAATAAAGGCATTCGTTCATCACCCAGGTTTAATATCTGATTGGCTTTGTCAAGTTTGTAAAATGGAAATTATAGCTTCGTTCATGAAATTTAGAAGAAAAAGATGCTGTTTGGTAGAAAAGTGGTCTTGGGCATTGTTTGAATAGGCGAGACACCAGAGGACACTGATTACAGAATAGGCTAAGTGTATGAGTATGAGTCTCTTTTGTGTGTATACTTTTATTGATATCAATGTATGTTGAAAGAGTTGTGGAATCTCTCTCTCTCTCTCTCTCTCTATATATATATATATATATATATATAGAGAGAGAGAGAGAGAGAGAGTGTATGTATGTATGTATA
>JAODKS010000013.1:5234531-5246676 GCA_028877415.1 Sciades dowii | reverse complement strand
ATGAGTGTATGTGGTCAGGAGTGACGTGCGTGTGGCCATGAAATCAATAATGTAATACATTCAGACGCAGACACACTGGCGCGGTGCTGCCGTCTCTTGGTAAAGGCAGTAGTCGAGGCATTGCAGCTGTTTTCCAAACCCTTATTCTCTCCCCAGTTGAACATGGGCACTTTCACTTCCCAGCACAGCAGCTGCCGCCCAGCCAGTTTCAAACCTAATTCATCAACTCTCAGGTGTTATTTATAATCCATTTCCTCCCCCAGGAGAAGTCATGTCTCGAAGTTGAAGTTGAATTTGTTAACGCAGGTCTGCAGGGAGGTGGACGTTAACCAGTGTAGCTTGTCATATGCTCGCTATTGAGAGCTGGACCTGACTAATCTTGTGCCATTTCATCTCTCATGGGTGTAGCGGTATCACAGGGGCCTCCAAGAGCAAAAAATGCGAATAAAAATATAAACACTGGTACCTTTAAGTTGTTTTGACTGAAGCCTTTCAGTAACCTTTAGTCCAAGTCCGATGACTGACACTATATGGCCAAAAGTCTGTGAACACCTGACCATCATAGCCATATGTGGTTCATACAATGTCATAGAATGTCTTTTCCTGCTCTAGAATTAAAATTTCCCTTCAAAGGAACTAACGGGGCCCAAACATGTACTAACATGACAATGCTCCTGTGCATAAAGCGTGGTACATGAAGATATGGTTTGCCAAGGTTGGTATGGAAGAACTTGAGTGTCCTGCACTGAGCCCTGACCTCAACCCTGCTGAACACCTTTGGGATGAACTGGAACACCAACTGGCACACCAACATCATCAGTGCCTGACCTCACTAATACTCTTGTGGCTAGATGACCACAATCACAGTCACACTCAAAAATCTAGTGGAAAGCCTTCTCAGAAGAGTAGACATTATTACAGCAAAGGTGAACTATATCTGGAATGGGATGTTCAGAAATCACATCTGAACGCTATGGACGGGTGTCCACAAATTTTGGACCATATAGTGTATTCCAGTCTGGATTAGGATTCATATATTTATACAATAGCCAAAGATTTTTTTTTTTGTCTTTTTTAAAAATATTTTAGACCAGTAGAATTTCCTTATTGGAATATTTCAGTATGGTTTGATTTTCTCTGAAGAAACAAGTTGAAAAACACCACTTCAGTGATGCACTTTATCTGCCATGCTTGCATTGTTAGCATATTTCAACTTTTGCTTTTCTTCACTGTGATTTAATGCCTTAACCGCTTCAGTTTGGGGGAAATATACGAGGGCTTTCGTCAGCCTGTAGCCTCTCGAGCAGACAGCAGAAGCTTACTCGCTGCTTTCTCGACTGGGTTAGGCAATCCTGTCCAGGGAGAGAGGTGCTGGGATAAAGGAGCTTCAGCTTAGTCACGCTTCAACTCTTGCCAGCATTTGCCGTAGATGGTCCAAAGCTGAGAGTAAAATGGGTTGTAATTTTGACCCTGCTCCCTTGCTCTTACTTATTCTTCTTTCCTGAGCATCATCCTCATCTCGGCTCCCAGGGTAAGGCAGTAATGAAGAGCAGGCTTTGGGCGGGTGGATGGCAGCCATGGAGAACGGCAGCAGGGGGGAAGAGGGTGTGGGGCACAGGGAGTCAACAGGCAGGCAGCTGAGGCTTGGCAGTGCTCCTTCCCCTCTGGGACCCTCTGCTTCCTGCTGATTAAGGACCCTAGGCACCACTGGTGCCCCTAAAGAGGAGTAGGGCATGGTATGGGGGCAGAGCAGGATAGGAGTCCCACAGCCCAGCTGATGCTACTGTGCTGGGACTCCGGGGACCTTTGTCTCATTGCTTGTGTCATTTCTGGTGAGCCAGTCATCTCTCAAAAGTGTTCCCAAGTCAATCTATGGGCTGACACTCACTCCAAAATGTTTCCTTTCATGCATCAACACACACACACACACACACACACACACACGCTGTTTCTATTGTGGTGGTGACACAATTTTCCTGGAGAGTAGCATTGAAAAAACAAGAATACAAACAAAATGGTAGCCACCAGTGGTGCCCATCCCTTGTCAAACAGAGCCACATCACACTTCATTTGTATAGCGATCACATGGGGTTTGTATTTTAATTTTCTGTCATGTGATGTAAACAGCTGGAACACCAACAGAAAAAATGGTGACCCACCTTCTCCCAGGCCGAACTGTTTCTCTGCCCCCTGGCATATTCATTTGTTATCATCAAGTTTCCGCCGTAATGAGCAGAGGTGTTTTTCTAACCTCTTTCACCACTGCTGCCAAACACCCAGACTTCCCTTTGTTTAGGAAAGTTCCTTTCATGGAGGTGATGTCACTCTCCCTCTCCACTGCACCACTGGCAGACTGGGGACCAAGGCTTGAGAGAGATGCCCCATGTTGATAGAAATCTCCTTTCCACACTTAGACAAGGATCTGTGATCTTGGCAGCTGACCATTCCCTCTTTACCTGCACCCTTCTTCCTGATCTCTTCAACTCTTTCATTTGCCCGTATGGCTTATTATAGAGGAAGCTGACCCCTGGAGCTACTTTTCCTCTTCTCTAGCTACTGCCAACTGCAGTACTGTTATGGGGATGTCCATCTGTGGAAAAGGCACAGTGCTGTAGCGCAACCATTGCCAGTGGTTTTCAGAGGCATTCTGGGGGAATCTCAAGGTCTACCTTTGAGGAAAAGATCACGTCAAGAATTATGGGTTTTCCATCAATTTGAAATGAATATCATGAGTGTTTGCCAGTGCTGAATTATGTTATGAAAAATTATGTTTTGAGGAGGGTGAACACCAAGTTGTGACTCACTAAGTATTCCCATAACTCATAGCTATACAGTATTTCTATGTTTTTAAAGACTCGAACTGCCATTGGTTAAACTTAAAAACCATACCTGATAGTCGGGGTGACGAGTGTGAGCGGATTCCATTTTGGGTGGAGTGATTCCCTGTTTTGGGTCCAACTTAAGCGCTCTGATTTCAAAGCCTGAGGTCTGGACAAATACTTCGAAATGTGTTGGAGAGCAGAGCTTTGCTCTCTGAAAACATGTTTCTCCAGTAAGTCTACTGCAACCCTTTGAACAAGCCTGGAATCCCCATCTTTGTTTCATATTGAAGCACAGTTGACAGCTCTATAAGAAAAAAAAAAAACTCAAGAAAGTATCATCTTGCAAATAATTACTGTCTCGTGTTTATTATGTAAAGATCCATTAAACACTCCATGCCCAGATTTCCTTTTCTTTGAGGGGCTCCCCTTACTCAAGACCTTGGTATTGGGAAACCACTAATTGCAACCATGGAGTAAGTCGAAGAATGTTGTGCGACGGCAACATTTTCATTGGTTTGAGGTGCTGACCACAGATTTATGAGGTAAGGCATCGTTGGCCGCCACTTAGATCACGGGGCACTGGAATCCTGCACACGTCAATGTGTAGCCTTTGGCGAGGCACTCCGGTACTAAGACATTTCTTTTAAAGCCATCGATTTATATAGTGCTTATGATCTCTATGATCTTTGGTCTAGACATGGGGAGCTCTGAACATTGGCCCTCAATGACATTTTGTTTCACATTTGCATTTTAATACCCACCACAGACTATTGTCACTCTGCCGAAAACCATAAACGCGACACTGATTACTGAGGCAGCCAATTACAATAAAGCAACTCACACAGACACACACACACATCTAGCAAATACTATGTGAATCAACAGCGAGCTCTGGGGTGGGAGAGAGAAGACTTAGATGAGTGTAGATTTAATTTGGTACAGAGAGGCCTTGCCGGGTGACTGTCAGCACCTATGAGCGAATGTGATAATGGACCGAGGTCCCCCTCCTTCTTTTCCTCCAACCTTGCACTCTTACTGTTTCTCTCCCTCTCCCCCTTTCTACGCCACGTGGACTAGACCAGTCATGACATTCCTACTTACCACCGTGGAGAGTACAAGAGACAGAAACGAGAGCAGGAAAGAGTTCGAACGAGTTGCATAATGTGAAGTAACAGGCTACAGAGAGAGAAAAAGTGAAAATGTAGCTCACTTAATGTAGCTCTCTGATGTCACCACTCATCAGCCTCTAATTTCCTTAAACAAATGTGCCCATTGCAAATCCTGGAGCTGTGTGACCCAGCAGGACTGATGTGTTTCCAGTGAGGGTGTTTCACTAATACCTAGGAGCCATAATGATGTAGGAAGTCTGCTGCGGAGTATGTCATGTGTCATATTAGTTATGGGTAATAAGAGCACATTTTCTTGGTAATTATGTTGATTTATATGCTGAGTTACCAGATTGGCATACCTAATAATCTGGCAACTCAGGAAATATGGAAAAAAAAATATGTACAGTGAGTTGCCTATGTATTTTTTTAGATAGGTAAACCTAATGAATGGGCAAATCAGTGTAACATATGACCACACCTCGAATTTGAGAGATTTTGTAAGTATATGGCTTTCTGACAGGCTGACACTCAAAACTCCGTCATGCAAAATAGTAGGTAATATGCAGAAATCAGTCAGAAGAACGAGGTTCAATGATTTGACTTCAAATACCTGATTTGAAGCATGGAGGTTGATGAGGAGGAATGGGCTATATTCAGTTTAATAGAGCTTACTGTATGACTAATCCTGTAACGAAATAAGCAGCCGTTTTCTTCCTCCATTTTAATAACTGATTAAAATGGACAGGATTTTAGCAAAAACAAAGCAGGGAAATGTGATCTTCAGTGTAGCTGTTGGGGCCTTTTGGTGCCAGGGGTGATATTTCAGAAACTGCTGACCTCCGGGGATTTTCACGCTCAGCAGTCTCTTGAGTTTAAACAGAATGGTGTGAAAAATAACCAAAAGAAAACATCCAGCGAGTGGCACGTCTATGGTTGGAAATGGATTGTTGAGGAGAATGGTCAGACTGATTAGATCAAACAGGAAGGCTATGGTAACTCAAATAACCACTTTTTTACAATTGTGGTGAGCTACAACAGCAGAAGATGATATTTGGTTCCACTTCTTTAAGCCAAGAAAGGAATCAGGAATCTGGACAGTTGAATACAGGCAAAAAAAAAAAAAAACATGTACAGGTGCACCACATAAAGTGGTCAGTGAGTATAATTAATCCCAGAGGGGAACCGTCAGGGCCTTCAAGGCCTTCAGAGAAGGCCCAAACATATCAGCATTTCAAATGTTCTATTTAATTTCTTTCCTTCTTTAATTTCTTTCATAATTTCATTTCAAATTTGGCCTCATTTTCTATCAAATTTGCTTCTGAAATGAAAGTGTTACTGTCCTGAAAACATTAAAATAGAGTTATCCAGTGAGATTGTTTTGTTTGTTGTGTCTAGGCTGAGAAGAGTTTAGAGCTGCTCACTCATTGGTTAGGACTTCATTGCCGGGACAGAAGGCCACAGCAGTGTATGTTTATGTAGGAAGTGACAGATGAATTAACCAATCAGATTTTGATTTTCGTGGGAGGAACCAAAAATTTATCGCCCGAGGCCTACTCGAAGGCCAACGCGAGCTTAACCGCGAATCGGTGCCGTCAGTGCAGCAGTGAAGTCACCTTCCAGCCGGTGTAGCGTTCATCGCTAGTGTTAGCGAATGCGGATAAAGTGGTCAAGCCAGTGCTATGGACAGCAAGTAGCACGGGCTAACGACCGAGAAACTAAGATTTCCGTCTCCAGACTCTTCTTCCACGTACGCTCGCTACAGGATTTTTCACTTTAGTATGCATTTCGCTGTGTAATTTACTTAGTTATTTTTAAAATCAACATCGACAGCTACACACAACGGAGCGACCTGGCACCTTGCCGCTAACCCCTTGCAAAATCCTTTGCCCTGGTGCTTTTTGGTGTTTGGCTAAGTTTTGGCTAAGCTCAAGTCCCAGCTCTAATAGTAACAGTTTGCCACTGGTTGAGACACTTATTAAAGAAGAATGCATCCGTTTCCTGAAATGAAATACGAAGCTCTATTTCTTTTGAAAGTACTGAAACTACTTGTAACATTCTGTCCATTTCTTTTAATCAGAAAACAGGAAGTTGCCCACTGCAAAAATGCGATTCTACTTCCTCTGATTTCCTCACAAGAATGTTATTTTCTGTGTGAAACCATACCAACAGCTTCACCCTGTCTAGAGTGTTTCTGAGAGCAAAGGCCGTGTGTGTGTGCGCGTGCGCGTGAGGGTGAAAATCTTCAGAGAGAACCACACTGTGTTCATTTCCCTTCTGTCGATTTGTGGGCTTCTGGACATGAGGGAAAAAATGCAGGTCATCTTTGGGATCCTATTGATGTCCATGGGAGCTGCCTTAGGTAGGTTTCCTCCAGAAACATGATTTATTGATGCTTAGATTGAATTAGTGTTTTTTTTTTTTTAAATGGTGATTCGCTGTACTGTTTGACTCAAACACACTTTTGTCTGAACAGTTTTCCCAACCTTCACTGCAACTATGAATATTATTCAGATTAAAAAGTGAAATGTATTAATCTTGGAGGAAATTATCAAAAAATAACATTTCCTGAGATTGTGTATATATTATGCGACAGCATAATGAATGAAAATCTCATCGACGTCATGCTGGTATATAAGTACATCAACTCCAGAAAGACAGTGAGATATTTTTTCCTGCCTTTAATCTGTGAATTAAAAGATAAAATTTGACACGGTTATCCCCAGTGAATTTTCTGTTTGTCAGGCTGGACAACATTGTTCATCACGTTGTTTACGATTCTTTGCTTTTCAGCTCAACATTAATCTTATGCCTTTCACGATGCAGTTTCAGGTTTTAGTCCGGTTTACTCTCAAATTGATCTCCCATCATCTTATGAAAGGAGTTGTTGTCTTACCCCAAGCACGACACACTTTTAACATTGACAGCTCATCCTAAAAATACAGAAGTTCATGTGACAGTTTGAAGAACATCATGAGGAAACAGCGACTTTCATCATACATTTAGTCATGGTCTAGAATTATTTTTAATTCTTTGGGAAAGCTTCTGGATGTTTTTTTTTCTTTTTCATAACTTGAGACCATCTTCACATTTTGGCTAATTTGCAACTAAGTTTTCATTAGGTCAGTGTTTTCACAGAGGCTTTGCGAAGTATTCTCATGATCACTGTCACGTTTGTTTCTCGCCATGTTTATAACACTGTTTAAATACTCTGCTTTATGATTCTGCTTTCTGTTTTGCTTTCGTTGTGATTATCACGCCTGCTAATAAACACTCTTGCTGCACTTGGATCCGGCTACTGCCGTCTATCTTGTAGTGTCCTGATCCCCAGATCTTTAACCCAGCCACAAATAAAAAGTTGTTCTCCTCTGTGCTCTTCCAGGTTTTCATCTGTTTGTCCGTGTAGAACGATGTCTGCAGCACCAGCTAGTTTGAGGTGTCGGGGAACTCAGCGGATGGATAATTTTCCAATTCGTAGGAAAAATCCTTCTTTGTTAGCGTGTAAAGATCTAATCCCATTGAGTGGTTTCGATATCCACTTCTTTTGAGTGTACTTGTTGGTTTTAATAACTTGCTTGTTTTCTGGACACAAGCATGGCAATAAGTTCTTGTGTTAATGGACCAGACTCCGCTTTTGGATCATTAATCCCTTTTGACTGAGAATGTCCGGCATGCATGGTTTTATGTTGGCTTCTGGTACATCCATACGGTTTTAAATACAATACCGACAATTCAAAACAGTTTGTTTTTATTGCATTTATTTAATTCCTGGGCTCCCATCGGTAACAGGGAGTGATGTTGCATTCCAGTAGATTATTAGATTCTGAAAGAATAGATGCGCCAAAATAATTGGGAATCTTTTTGAATGGGCCCCGATGCATTACAAGTATGAATAGGTGGGCCTTATGGTAGAAAAGGTTGAGAACCCCTGCATTAGCTCACACGGCCATAGGCCGATAAGCTATTGCCATCACGCGACATCCATCGTCCAGCCACAATTCAGAAAAATCGCGACTCCTCCTTTAGTTTTCAATGGATTTTGATTCTGATTGTTTTGTTTGGAAGAGCGAATCAATCTGCGCAATAGTTACTCCCTGTTTTTGTGATTTCTCATTACCAAGTTGCCAATTAGGCTCATTAACAAACTTTTCGGAACATCGCTCCTCCTTCCTGAGTTTTTCATGCATTTTGATTGTGATTGTTTTCTTCTTAAAATCTAATTGTTCTTCACAAAAATGACTCTTTCATTTGTTGATTTCTCAATCAGAAATTGCTAATTAGCCTGTGTGAAGAACTTTCTGGAAATTTGCTTTTCCTCGGAGAGTTCTCTGTGGGATTTTATTTTGATTGTTTGATTTGGATGATTGTCAGTCTTCACAAAAGTTACGATTGGGTTTGTTGAATTTTCATTTTCAAGTTGCTCATTTAGGGTGGCACGGTGGCGTAGTGGTTAGCATTCTCGCCTCACAGCAAGAAGGTTCTGGGTTTGAGCTCAGTGGCTGACGAGGGCCTTTCTGTGTGGAGTTTGCATGTTCTTCTTGTGTCTGTGTGGATTTCCTCTGGGTGCTCCGGTTTCCCCCACAGTCCAAAGACATGCGGGTTAGGATAACTGGTGGCTCTAAATTGACCGTAGGTGCGAATGTGAGTGTGAACGGTTGTGTGTCTCAATGTGTCAGCCCTGCGATGTTCTGGCGACTTGTCCAGGGTGTACCCCACCTCTCACCCATAGTCAGCTGGGATAGGCTCCAGCTTGCCCGCGACCCTGCACAGGATAAGCGGCGACAGATAATGGATGGAAGTTGCTAATTTATTACTTAGCAGTCATCCATGGCTGTGTATTCTCCTGCTGACAAGATTTTTGCATGCTACATGGAGATCTTTTTTTTAAGCTCACCACCAATGAGCTATTGCCATCACTGGCGTCCACCTGTCGTCCATCATCCATCCACAATTCACAAAAATCATGACTGCTCCTTGAGTTTTCAATGGATTTTGATTCTGATTGGTTTGTTTGGGAGATCTAATCCGCCTGCGCAATAGTTACTCCCTGGTTTTGTGATTGGCATGGCAGTGTGAGCTACTGCGTTGCTGATGCTTTGGTTCAACTGTGAAACTAATAAACTTTTGGTCAAATTTGGTCTTTGTTGAAGCAGATTATTCACCATAAACACACAGGGACACATTATTTCTGTATTGAGAAATTTCAGCTCTCCTGTGATAACAGACTGAAGTTTCCATCGATCAGTGCGTCATAATATGAACAAAATGCTGCTGATTTTTTTCTTCCTCTGTAGGTTTGCTGTTTCAGGATCCTGTTGTCTGTAGATTTACTGCGACTAAGCAGTGTTATGTGGCTCTGGGACAACAACTGCACCTGCAAATGCCCCTGGAGGATAGGCTTGACCTCATCAGTAAGACATCTGGTGTTCGTCCAATTTTAAGATATAGAAAAGCTGATAGTAACCCACCAACAGCACTTCTCCCAAAATGGCAGTTTGTTAAGGATAATAAAACTATGATACTAAACCGTGTAGAGAGGAGCGACTCTGGAAAATACACTTTATCCACCTTTGATGCAAAAGGGACTACTCGAGGCGAATATAATCTCCAGCTGAACATTGAAGGTAGGACCAGACAACCTATCATATAAATCTTTATATCATTTTAAATTGCATTTTAACATTCATCTCTTTGAATTAATTCTTGAAATATAAAGCTGTGGTGCAAATGAATGAATTCTGCTGAGTTCTCAAATCTGATTGGTCAGAAACTCTTTTCTCAAACAGCGGCTCTGACGGCTATTTCAGTCGTCATTCAGATCACTTGTTCCAATCTACTAGCATCTCTGTAGTAACATCTAACTCACAGGAATGTACACGGCAGATGCTCAACGTCATCTAAAAAAATACAAAAAGTCAAAGTTACCAAGAAAAACGTAAAATCGTCAATACGGTGCTGTTTTTTGGAAGAGAGCATTTATTTAACGTTTATGGAAGGAGTCAAAGGGCCAGCACTTTTTTTTTAATAACACATTTTTGTCTTTGTAACCTCGAGAGAGATGAAATTAAAAAAAAAACAGATGTTGTTGAGGGAACCACTGTTTTATAGTTGCTGCAACAGAAGTGAGCAGGAACCAAGTTGTTTTGCAGATGTTGCAACTTATTAAATATGACGATAAATAGATAAAAAAAGAAGTGCAATATGTTGTTTTTACATTCATAATGAAAAAGGGAATTGTTGGGAAAATCGTGACCGTATCGGAAGAATAAAACACTTCAAGATGTGCTGCGATAGGAAAATAATCACCTTTGAGGTAGTACTTGTCACCACCCTTGTACTTGATTATTTTCTGATTACAGCATGCCCTGAAGTGTTTTATTCCTGATGTGAAGTAGCTTAATTGCAGGTCCACCTCTCACTGCGAATCTATTTCCATTTCTCTTTTTGTGCTCATGAAACATCAAATGAAACTCATGAACAATGTGCTTAATTCTATAGCTGTGTAGAAATTCAGCCAGAGTTTAGTCAAGTGAATCTGTTCAGCCATTCTGGTACATGTTGTCAAGCCTGATCAAATTATCAGGGAGAAATTATCATACTGGAGGAATATCCATCGTTAAGGTTCGAGTTAAACATCCAGGTTAGAGAACCAGGGAACTCAGGGCTCTGATCTGCAGTATTAATGCATGCATGATGTTGTAAAGTCCACAGGCAAACAATATATCACCAGAACGTCAAGGACGTCGTAGCTCATCTGGCCTGCCATCAAAACAACCGTGACTACCAAAACATCAAACAGAACTGAAATGTGACAATGTGAGAGAGGACCAACGTCCACGACAAATTGTTTACGACAGGAAAATCAACAAACGACCAAGTTTTGTTCCTCATGGGAAGATCTACCCAAAACTTCGATCAGAACTGGAATCGGATGAGAACTGCATTCTCATTCTAATTCTAATGAGAAGTCCCAAAATTCATGAAGTTGACCTAATTAGCAGTTCGTTCGCAAAGATTTAACAAAACAATGACCAAGTGTTGTACAGAATGATGAGTTCTTTCAAATGAAAAAAAAGGAGAACTGAAATCCATTGAGAATTCAGGGAGGAGATAACGATTTAACTGAAAATAAACAAACTTGTAAACAAATTGTTTATGACAGGAAAATCAACAAAGGAATAAACTTTGTTCCCCGAGGGAAGATCTACCCAAAACATCGATCAGAACTGAAATTGGATAAGAAGTGCGAGAAGAGATACAATTCTCGTGAAAAGTCTGAAAACTCGTTAAGGTGACCTAATGAGCAGATGGTTAGCAAAAATTTGACAATCCGATGACCAGGTGTTGTGCAGAAGGTCGAGTTCTTTCAAACGAAATAATCAGAACTGAAATCCATTGAGAATTCAGGGACAAGATACGATTTAACTGAAAATAAACAAAGTTGCAAACAAATTGTTTCCAACAGGAAAATCAATTAACAAACGACCAAGTTTTGTTCGTCATGGGAAGATCTGCCCAAACCATCTATCAGAAGTGAAATCGGATGAGAAATAAGAGGAGATACAATTGTCGTGAAGTCCGAAAACTCGTGAAGTTGACTTAATTACCAGGGTTGGGTTTCCCAAAAGCCTCTTAACGCTAAGAGCATCTTAATGAGGAGAGAGAGCGTTCATTGTGATGCTCACGCGACCATTTAACGATGATCTTTGAGCTACGATGCTTTTGGGAAACTCAGCACAGTTCATTCGCAAAAATTTGACAACGATCAAGTTTGGTGCAGAAGGTCTAGTTCTTTCAAACGAAACAATCCGAACTGAAATCCATTGAGAATTCAGGGAGGAGATACTGTACAATTTCACTAAAAATCAACAAAGTTGTCAACAAATTGTTTACGACAGGAAAAATCAACAAACAAATGACCAAGTTTTGTTCCTTATGGGAAGATCGACCCAAAACATCGATCAGAACTGAAATCGGATGAGAAATGAGAGAGATAAAATTCTAGTGTGAGGCTTGGAAAATTTGTAAATTTGGCCCGATTACTCACTCGTTAGCAAAAAATTTGACAAAACAACGACCAAATTTTATGCAAAGTGATGAGTTGTTTCAAACAAAACACTCGGAACGTAAATCCGTGGAGAATTGACGGAGATACGATTTAACTGAACTGTGGACGACGGACGCCACGCCATGGCAATGACTCATCAGCCTTATGGC
>JAODKS010000013.1:2531618-2542051 GCA_028877415.1 Sciades dowii | reverse complement strand
GCCGGCCACGGGGCTCGAACCCGGACCTTCTTGCTGTGAGGCGACAGCGCTAACCACTACACCACCGTGCCGCCCCAGCAGGCAACTTCTTCAGCAAATTTTTTTTTTTTTTTTGAGGTTTTCTGACTCCTCCCTCCTGTCGGTCATCGTGATCGTTCATTAGTGAAGTCGTGTAATTTGAGGAAAGTTTTATCCTGATTGTTCGGACCGCGTCAGGAAAAGCCGGTGAAATATTGTGTCGGAACCTGAACAGCAGTCTCGAGCTCTCGGGTCAATCGACACAAGATGTTTGTTGCCTCTGAATTTTGTTTGAATTGCTGTACGAACTGAACGACTCTGTCAGAGGAACACAGACTGAGAGAGAGTTTTAATGTTCTACAGGTTAGAGCCTCTTTGGCACGACAGAAAAGGCTTCGCAGTTCGCTCGAGTGTGTTAATTACTTCTTTCACAACAAGTCGCCATGACACGGCACGCCACTCATCACACTGTTTTTGCGAAGTCTGAAATGTGCCTTGAGCAAATTCATTACAGACTTTTGAAATGGAAAAGACAAAAAAAAGAACACCTCATTCGCTCAAGAAAAAAGCTGTTGAGAGAAAAAAAGAGAGAGAGAGAGAGACAGACTCTGGAGTAACAGATGCTCTTGGAAGGTAATAAGGTGTCAACGCTCCTCAAAGTGAAGCAGTGTGTCTCAGGGAGCGCGCTCCTCCACATGAGAGGCGTCTGTCTGATCTCAAAGACCATCAAGGCCAGTAATTATCCCCTCCGAGACCAGAACGAACCCCTCATTCACACTCAGGCCCATCGTGCTCTGGAAGAAGATACTAACTCTCGAATAAAACATCATTATGTTTTATTAGTGCCAGTGTTTCAAACTCGAACCATTCCTTTTTTATCATAAAAAAAAAAAACTGGCCTGGAACTGAGGAACCAGTGAACTTGGAGCGAGGCGTATTTCACTGTTGGTGATGTTTATATTGTAAAAACTCAATCGAAACAAATGCTTTAGTGGCAACAATCACTGACACACGAGCCAGTGTTTCTGATATCAGGGTTCTGTTCCTCACCACAATCATCTCCTGCTTGTTCCTTCAGGATCTGAAGTCCATCAAACTTGCCAGATTTGAGACCAGCTCTCCGACTCGGTCATTCATTCATCCACTTCCGCTCAGATCGGACCGAACAGAACCCCACTTGAACATCATCTCAAACAGTGTGGTTTGGTTTCTTCTTCTCCTTCCATACCATCCCTGGAGGTCCCTGACCACAGAAGATCTTTCTGTTCAGATCTCTGAATGTTGCCCTTGCCTCATGTCATCTCAAAATCCCGTTTGTTAATTCCAGCTTCGTGATCTTCCCGACAGGTCGCGTGCATCCGTCGGATAAACACGACCTCCGGTGGATATCACACCTTGCGTTGGTTTGTTCCCTGCAGATCCTTTCGAATAATTTGATTCAGACGGAGATGTTTTCTCATAACTCACACTCGCCAGTGTAATTCTAAGCTTACCGAGTTCCATCGAATTTTAATTAAAAGGATTTAGGCTCAGCTGGGAATCCGTCTCGGGCTAATTTAAGTGCAGGTAGGTGTAAAGTGGAAACGGGAATGAGAGATTTTACTTCACATGCATCTTGAATCCTTCGCTTTAGCTCGTGTCTCTGCCTTGTGCAGCAGGCACAAAGAAAACTTTCAGTAGATTGCTTCACCCCGTTTTTTTTTTTTTCAAGCATCTTCTGACCTGCCAACCTTCGCGCTTTTTGCGTTTTGAGGTCAGCAATTTGAATACCAGGGAAAGGTAGGATCCAAAAATACAGCAGACGAGCGGTATTCCCCCAGAAGATTACCCAATCAACAAATCTCAAAGCCCCGCCCCCTACCCACCATCTTCCATTTGTGAAGTTTCAGCTGGTGTTCTTGTCTTGGCATGATTTTCCCCACTTGAAGCAGCGTCCTTGCTTTGCAGGAAAATGGAGAAAGTTTTGAGTTCTTTAAAAGTTCATTCGGTGAGATTTGGACACCTCCACCCTGAAGTCTCGAATGGGTTCGAGCTCTCCTGCCCTGTAGAGTGTTGAGAAAATGGCTGACAGGAACCGCGTCCAAACAAGCAAGCATTCCACATTGGAAGGCGGTTTTCCAGACGGGTTTTCTCACCAACTTCATCCACTTTGTGAAGACCGCGGCTTCAAGCCACTGTGTTTTGTTAAGTTCTACAGGAAGACATTTTTAAAAATAAGTCCTGCACCTTTAATATCAATTAAAATCCGTGAATGTCTGTTCGACTAACATCATTGAAATATATTTCTTGGGAATGTGCCGGGCTTTCGGACGGCGTGTCTAAGTCACACTAAAGGAGGACGTCAGACACGCCGATTGTGCAGGGGGCGTGGTCACACAAGGTCACATGACCATAACATGTCTGTTGGCTGTATCTGCGTAGGGAACTCGATAACTGACCTCAAAGTCCCGGAAGTGTCGCTTCCCTGCGACGTCCTTTTCAACATCATCTGTCATTTATTGTTCTGTTTTACACTTGGTTTCGTTCTGGTTTCAATCTGAGATGGTGGAAAAGAGTGAGCGCTTCATGGAGTCTCATGAAGCTCAAGAAAAATGCAAAATCTCTTTTCCTACAGAATAGAACACAATTTTTACCAAACTGTCCATTCAGGCCAGATATACCCTCATCTGCCACTTTAATATGAGCTTGTTGTTGATTCTAAGATCCCTGTTCTTGGCTGCAGGAGTGGAACCCAATGTGTTCTTCTGTCTGCTGTTGCATGCTGAGATGCTTTTCTGATCACCGTGGTTGTAAAGAGTGACTATATGAGTTACTATATCCTTCCTGGCAGCTCGGACTGCTCAATCTGTCCATTTTATGATCTCTGACCCTCTCTTATCAACAAGGCGTTTGTTTCCACCCACAGAACTGTTCCTCTCTCTCTCTCTCTCTCTCTCTCTCTCTCGATGTTTTTTGTTTTTCGCACCATTCTTTCTGTGTAAACTCTGGGAGACTGTTGTGTGTGAAAACCCCAGGAGATCAGGAGCAGTTTCTGAAAGACTCAAACCAACACCCACACCACAGTGAAATGAAAGTCACACTTCTTTGAGCTCACAATTTTTCCCATTCTGATGTTTGAACATTGTGAAGATTAATTAACTGAAGCTCTTGATTTGTATCTGCATGATTTGATGCATCGTGCTGCCGTCAGGGGATCGGCTGATGAGAGAACTGCATCAAACGGCCGCAGGTGGACGGCTGGGTGTTCCTAATAAAGTGGCTGGTGAGTGTATGCTCACAAGTGAAATGGGTTTGGGGTGTTTTTTTTTTTTCCCCGTAACACTAAAACGTCTGCCATTTTACCCAGTTCTATTTCACAGGCCTGCGATTTCATTAATCAGACTCAGCACCTACATTTTAGGTGTTCAAGGGCTGAACTCCTGTTACTCCTCTCTGTTAACATTTTTTTTTTCGACTTGGAGTGGAAAGGCATGCTTCTCTTTAAAGTGCAGGCACACATTCTTTGAAAGAGCCCACTTTTTCAATTACTCTGCCATCAGCTAGCCACGGAGCAGATAATCGCAGGCTTCATAGCCGAACCTGCCGTCTAAATGTCAGCGAAAGAGAACGCTGCACTGTGGTTAAACCACACATCAAAACCTGAGATGCTGTCCGTAAGCATTACACCACTGTTAGCTGTTTGTTTATTTTCCGTCTCTGTCTGAGCATTTATTTTGGTCTGATCTAATCTCAAGGCTGCGCTCGCTGTATATCCATCTGATCCAGGGTTATCCAGCAGCTCAGAAATCAGTCAATTGTGTTACTTCATGCTCTGATCCAGGGAGGTCATCTCCTATTTTCTTTTTATTTCCTTTTTTGTCCAAACACTTTTGACAGGAGGAGCTCTCCTCCCAAAATCAAATGTAAAATCATTTCAAACCGCTTTAGCTGCATGAGCAAATTTGAAAATCTTTGACAGTGATTGATGAAACGTGCGCCGCTGCTTTCAGCATGGCAGTGCCTGGGTTTGTTGTCGCTCACAAAAACAGCAAGGATTAAAATAAAATATATAAAATCAGTTGAAGTTTCATTCAGGTCGAGGAGAAAAAAGAAAAACGTCTTGGCTCAGTTTAGCAATCTGAGTGTGTTCTTGGCTTTCATGGTGCTGTTCAGCCATTTTGGGTCGACGTTAAAGTCTTGAGCATTTTATTTCTGGGTGCTTTTGGACACTGGCTTCAAGACATTATTAAAATCTGTGGACGGACCCTGAGCAGTCCTGATACTTTGACTGTGTCATGGGGTAAAACATTTCCTAGCTCGCTAGCTCTTTGGATAAGTGGACGCTTCGGTGTGTTCCCCAGTCCTTTGCTTTGGTCGCCTGGCCACCCGAGTGACTAAAAAGTCATCAAGTCATGAAGTGAGATAGGTCGTCCAGTAAATTCATACAGCCAGGTTTACGCTGCACAATGTTTTAGCCTTGTTTTCAGATAGAAATTATACATTGTTAAAGAATTCCTTGTCGTGAGATGAGATCGGTGTTCTTCAAATGCATAACGCTAATTTAATCCAAGTACAAGCCAAAGACAGGATTTTTTTTCTGCACGAGCTCAGATTGCGCTGCTGGATGAAGTAGATTACGCAAAACATAGGTCTATCGTAAAAGGATCTTTGTTGTATAATCTGACATGGACAACACGTTATTGTTCTAGAATTTGGCCAAGATTTTATTGGTTTCTCATACAGTGTGACAAATAATAATCTTAAAAGAAGTCGTACTGCATAAAACACAGCTTTCGGTGTATGAATTCCAATGGAAGCAATATTTTTACAACATCCTTCGCCTGTCACGGGAACGTTTTTTTTTTTAACCTCAACAAAACTTCAACAAGTTGTTAGCAAAAGTATCAGCTATGAGTTGCGGTGTTCTGCCTTCACATCGTGAGAACAGGATATTCTTGTCTTTGAGTCAAGTTAGCATGTTTATTTTCGCTGTAGATGTTTCACGGTGATTTGACTGTTCCTCATCCTAGCTCCTCATTCTGAAAAGGTCGTAGAGATTCAGAACAAGAGGTATGTGTTGTATTTAAAACCTTGAAGGTCCAGTTTATTTTCTTTCTTTGGTTGTTGAATATACTCACCCATCAGGCAGCGATGAATAAAAAACACAAAATCTGCTTCTTCCAGGCACCAAAGTCAGCAAAATGTCCACCGTGTACTTCCTTCCAAGATGGAATTTTCTGACAACAAACACCATATTGATGACAGTTTTTTTTTTTTCCTTGACGGCTTTTGTACTCATGTTTACCCTCACAAATGTTCAAATGAAGGACACCATTGTTCCACCTTCTATCCTTCCAAAGAACAGCTCATTTTCTGCTCCAAGAGCCACCTTCTTCAGCGCAATTATGTCGTACGTGCTGAAATAAGCTGGGACAGGAGGGTAATGAATTCTCCCCTTGGAAGAAATGGAAAGATTTTCTATTTGCCAGACACTTCCTTCCTCTTTTAACTCTTTCACCTGACGTGGAGTGGACTTTCCAGGGGTGGCCGGCTCTGAGTGAGGGGAGGGGGGTGATGAGGGGGAAAGGCTAGAACGACTTGAGTGAACAATCAGCGGAGAGCGAGAACCATCTGTCTCCGGCGAGATGAGATGGGCCTGGCAGGCCGCCGTGTAAAACATAGCCCATATAACGTGCCTGTCCGGGCCCTAAAATTGGAATCGCGGCACGTTGTTGAAAACTGTATTGCTCTGTATCAGGCAATAACGGACAAAAATCAATATACCCGCTGTCTCTCTGCAGCTGGACTCTAGCAACTGGACAGAGAGGCATTTTCAGACAATGGCCTTTTTGTGGCATGCAATCAATCCGGCAGGAACGGCAATGGGAATGGGAATGGGCGTCCAATGCCTGGTCTCGTACAGCATTTGTTACACCGTGGGTTTGAGTGCATCGTTTTCAAGTCACTGCCAGAATACTCCAAAGCACTACAAGCTGATACCTAACCAAATCCCATTTACCGTCCACCAAGCCAAATCAGAAAGCTCACTCCATCTCAGATTCAAGAAAGAGCTTCGGGAGATCCGTGGATCTAGGTGTATACGCGAGCAATTTAAATCACGGCAGTACAGAAATTGCCATGGGTGAACGACGCTGGCTTCGTGCATGTTCCGAGATGATGAATAGATGAGAACAGGGCTTTAGTTTCTCAGTGGCAGAAGGGACGGTGGGATTTTTATTACCCTCAGTCAGGCTTTTTATTACAGAGAAGTCGTCATGAAAATCGTAGCGTTGCAACATGACCGCTGCGGCTCGCACTCTCGTGGTCTTCTGAGACATCCGCTGGCAATATCTTCCACTCGGGGTTTTTTCTGTGATTTTCCCTTTGTTTTTTTGTTTTTTTTTTCCTTTCTAAAAACAACATTCAAAGTGGATTGATTCGATGAATCATTTTATAAAACGCAAACTAAAAAAAAATCTTTGTCAGCAAATACTCATACGCAAGTCACTGGCAATATGGTTGTGATTGGGGTGCCGTTATTTTTCAGCGCTGAATCAAAGAAAATGTTAATTTAATCGAACATTTAATTGTGAACCCACCTCAAGCTGCGTTTTACTCTTAATTTGTGGAACAGATTTTTTTTTTTTTTGCAGAAAATTAGCAAACAGACAACACGGTTAACGAGCATCCATGCTCGGAATTTACTTTAAAATATTTAAAATATTTTTCATTAATGATTTTCTGAATCATTTAGGAAATGACAGGGTGAATTGTTCATCAGGAGATCTGAAGCGCAAGATGTTGAACAGATTCACACATAAAAATTGTAATTCGTATGAAGTGAAAGTGTCGTTGTAATTGTAACGTTGTTGTTGTTGTTTTTGAAATAGAAACATCGTGAGGCTGTTTATTCCAGTTTCTATAAGACGACGTGTTGAATAATGTCTGCTTGCTCCTTTCCAGAATGTTCACACAGATTTGAATGGCAGCATTTTTTGTTTTATTTATTTCTTTCTTTTTGCTGACTAAGATATTCACTACAGTTTGCACGACATTTGAATGTAACAGTTCCTCTATATATAGAGAAAGAGGGCATGAGGAGTCACTAAAGTCACGAAAGTTAGATTTCGAAACTCCCCCTGAAGTCCAGCCACGGAACACAAAAGAAATGTTCCAACTCGTATCTTGCACTTTTGTTCTTGCGAGGTCGAGCCGTTCCTCGCTGTGCCAGCGGTTTCTGATTTGCTTTGTTCCACGCGTGTTGCTGCACCGAACAGCCCGATTTCCCACGCACAGGCTTGCGATGGCGTGAAAGGTACATCTGCACGATTCCGAGGATGTGACTGGAATTTGCGAAACGAAGGCTCAGGCAGCAACTGGATCAGGTTTGCACAGTTTCATGAATATTTCACTGCTTCTTGTGGAACTGGAACGAAGGAAGCAGATGCTTTCAAAAGTCACACGATCCGGTTCTGTGTTCTGTCTAAACCCATTCATGACAGGAATCATTTACTTTCACATGTGATTCTTTGACATGAGTCGTTTATTTTCGCATGTGATTCTTTACACAGGTCGTTTGTTCCCACATGGGATCCTTTATGTGATTCATTTGTTTCCACGTGATTTTTGACACGGGCCGCTTGTTTTCGCATGCGATTCTATCCACAAATCATTTACTTCCACATGTGATTCTTTCCATGATTCATTTATTTTCACATGTGAGCCTGTGCACAAGTCACGTATTCCCACATGTGATTCTTGACATGAGTCATTTATTTTCGCATGCGATCCTTTACATGATTCATGTCTTTCAACACGTGATCCTTTGCACAATTAATTTGCTTCCACATGTGATTCTTGACACAAGTCATTTATTTTCACTTGTGATTCTTGACATTCTTCATTTGTTTTCAAATGTGATTGTTTCCACAATTAATTTATTTCCACGAGTCATTTACTTTCAAATGTGATTCTTGACATGAGTCATTTGTTTCCACATGTGACTCTTTTCATAAATCATTTATTTCCGCGTGTGATTCTTTACACGATTTGTTTATTTTCACATGAGTCTGTGAACAAGTCACTTATTCGCACATGTGATTCTTGACACAATTCATTTATTTTCACACGTGATTATTTACACTATTCATTTCTTTCCACATGTGATCCTTCACACAATTAATTTATTTTCACATGATTCTTGATACAAGTCATTTGTTTCCACGTGATTCTTTACACAATTCATTTGCTTCCACATATGATTCTTGAAACAAGTAACTTATTCCCACATGTGATCCTTCACACAATTCATTTATTTTCACGTGATTCTGTGTACAAGTCCTTTGTTTCCACATATGATTCTTCACACAGGTAATTTATTTCCACATGTGATTCTTCACACAAGTCATTTTCGTATGTGAATCTTTACACAAGACATTTATTTCCACATGTGATCCTTCACACAATTCATTAATTTTCACGTGATCCTTTGTTTCCACATGTGATTCTTCACACAAGTAATTAATTTCCACATGATTCTTTACACAAGTCATTTATTTTCACATGTGATTCTTTACACAAGTTATTTATTTTCACATGCCACATCCTGTATATGGTCCGTTCACTGTGCTGACATTTACAAATGTTGATTCAGTAAAGAATGGCATGTCATCCTTTTTATCTGTTTGTAGTTACATTTCCAGTTTGGGAAAACTTGATCTCACTGATGATGTAAATTCTCTGAGTTGAAAGAGAGACTGGAAGCTCCTGACATGAACATGTTTTTAAAATGTAGAACAAGCATCACACCAGGCCTTGTGCAAGTTGTTACCATGGACACAGTGACGCATTAGAAGAATTATAAACAGTAGTTATGAAAACTGACATGAATTCTTTTTGATCTATGAAAGCACATCGTGCATTTTTCCACAAGTCCTTCTGTCTTGGTTGGATGATGAAGGCAGAGCTTCCTCCTCCTCCACCCCGTGACCCATTTCCCACCAGCAGTTTGTCCACTTGCAGCCAGTGGGTGGCGCTGAGTCGCCACGCTCCCAAGCAGGGCACACTTAATTGGTTTTTTTCTCCTTTATTTTTGCGCTCACACCGGAGGTTTGAGGATGCCATTCGCTTCATCACAGTATCGCAGAGATCAGCAATTATGCTGAAGTGGTGCATTTTTTACAGCGTAACTTCTTCCTTTTTTATTTTGCTCTCATTTTTCTTTATATACGTAAGCTTTTTCCCTTGAAGTGAACTTGTTATAGATGCTCCTGTTGTTGTGTTGAGGCAGGAGATTATTAGGAGGATACAAGACCAAGAAAAGCACCGTGTGTGTGTGTGTGTGTGTTCACGTTTCCTTTTTCAGAGCAATATACTCCCTGCAGTGCATGTGTTTTTATTTTTCATGATTCATTTAATACCACATGTGATTCTTTACATGAGTCATTTATTTCCACACACACCACATTCTGTATATGATTTGTTTCTTTCCAAATGTGATTGTTTCCAGAATTCATGAATTTTCACGTGAGTATTTCTTAGAATTATGTATTCCCACATGTGATTCTTTCCATGATTCATTTATTTCCACATGCCACAATCTAAACATGATTCATTTATTTCCACATGTGATTCTTTCCATGATTCATTTATTTCCACGTGATTCTTTCCATGATTCATTTATTTCCACCCACCACATTCTGAACATGATTCATTTGTTTCCACGTGTGATTCTTTACAGAAATCATTTATTTCTACATGATTCTTTCCATGATTAATTTATTTTCTTATGTTGCATTCTGTATATGATTCGTTTATTTCCAAATGTGATTATTTCCAGAATTCATTAATTTTCACATGTGATTATTTCTCAGCATTATGTATTCCGACATGTGATTCTTTCCATGATTCATTTATTTCCACACACACCACATTCTGAACATGATTCATTTGTTTCCATATGTGATCCTTGACACGAGTCATTTACTTTCACATGTGATTCTTTGACACGATTAATTTTTTTTCACATGACTTTGAAACACGATTCATATATTTTCACATCTGATCGTTTCACACATGATTCATATTTTTCAGTTGAATTTACAGGTTTTGTGTGTATGGTTAGTCTGTTTTTACATGCAATTCTTTCCATTATATGATTCATTTATTTTCATGTGAATTTTACACACAATTCTTTTAATTTCACATCTGATTTTTTTTAACACATCATTCATTTCATTTCGTTTATGTGATTTTTTTTTTTTTAGAATTCAGTTCAGTCACATGCAGCTTAATGCAATGAGTTTTTTTTTACGGATGATTCATTTATGCTCACATGATTAAAAAAAATTGATTCAGTTCTTATCACATGAGTTTTTGACATATGATTCATTTATCTTCACATGTGATTCTGACACATGATTCATTTCTTTTCACTG
>JAODKS010000013.1:2442826-2455287 GCA_028877415.1 Sciades dowii | reverse complement strand
TGCGATGTGTGTGTGTGTGTGTGTGTGTGTGTGTGTGTGTGTGTGTGTGTGTGTGTGTAGTTGTCTGCATTTATTTGTGTTCTCTTTTTATGCTTGTATTACTCTCAACTGATATTCTCTCTGTTCCGGTTATGGATTATTAAATCAAATACACTCAATTAATCAGTTTGCTGAGGAAAAAAGAAAAAGCTCGTGATTGTGAATAAATCCATTTTATTTTTGTTTGAAGGTCTGACTTAAAAATGGTCAGAAATTCAATCCGAAACTCGAGAAAGTGTTTTTGATATTAACACAACCCTGGAAACTTTTTCCCCCCCTCTCAAAGCTCACCTTTTATGCTTGCTTAAATGTAATGGCACCCCATTCTCTTTGAGAAGAGCTGCTTTCTTCATTCGCGATGGTCCGCCTTGATGTTAGTGGTGGATCACAGTGGCACGATCTGTATTTGTGTTTGTGCTCAGATTGAAAGCAGAAGTGGGCGTGGCCTAAACCGGAAGGTTGTGATGAATTTGAGCTCTGAAAGTTCCTCAGCATCAGTTCCATCACTCCAGTTCATGATCAGTCTCAACACGCAGTTATTATTTGTGTTCCTGGAATATTTTCTCACTTTGAGCTGAATTCAGGGATGTTTTACACTGGAGGTAGGCTACACGTGACGTGTGCTTTGATGCCATGTGCTCGTTTTGCGATATTATGATCGCGCGACTGTCAACTCCAAACATCATATGAGTAAATTAAAATAACTTTCAACTTTAAAACGCTTTCCGTCTCATTCCCAGTGATGTATCCGTCTTCCGTGACGTACCGTTTCTTCCAAACACTCGGGTGTGTGTAAAGGTATGGAGCAGGAGATGAATCGTACAGTACATATGGGAGAGATTTGTGTAACATTCTGTTCCTCCGAACCTCCCTGTAATTTATCATGGTTTGTTGAGGGATTTTGAGTCTGAACGCTGTGGGATGATTAATGTGTCTGATGCTGGCTCATACGCCGTCATCATTCTAATTCCTGCAGCCTGCACTCGCTTGTTTATTTGCTTTTAATGATCTGAACTTTCTGGAAATTAGAGCAGGCGAGCGGATCAGGAAGATCACAAATGGGCTTTTTATTCGCACCCATTCCTCTCTGGCGGATTTGAAAGATTGGGGGGGAAGAAGGACAAATCGTTTCTCAAATTCATTGAGTCTTTTGGTCGCCCCTCCAGAGGATTAACACCGGTGATGTCTCACGCTTATTCGCACCTTGCCACAGATCAATATGATCAATAGTTCTGATTGGGACCTGACACTCAGACACTGCGTCCAAATAATCTGACAGCTCTGCAGTCTCGGTAATGAGCCGTCATTTCTGCCTGCGGTTTCAAAATTGCTGCACCTTTTTCCTCAAAGGGCCATATTGATGGTTACGGTCACTTTTCCACTTGCAGTGATGGGGATGAGTTTTACAGGCCACTCCAGGTTAAGTGCATCTCAGAAAGGGAACAGGAGCAACGTCCACCTTCTCTGGAAGGAACATGTGGTTATCAGGAATTGTTCTTGACACAGTTAAAAGCTCGTCCGTCATCGTCCTGTCATCTCTCTTACTTGCAAACCGCAACTACAGAATAATAACCAGCCTTTAACATCACAATGGACATCATCGTGAAACAGATTTACATGAGTACAAGTGCTGATTTAGATCATTGGTGAGGAAGAACCATGAAGAAGAAACCTTGAGAGGAACCAGACTCACTCAAAAAAGGGTTCGTGAAGGTGGGGAAGAATAAAGATAAACAGTACTGACTGAGATTGATGGTTGAGTTCACACGTCACTCCCGATCTCTGGACCTGATTAGCTGAACCTGATTTCTTCATATGACTTTCCTGTTTTGGGAAAGATTTATGTTCAATAAAGAAGATGGAACATCTCATCGATTCAGAGATAAAACCAGACGTTCAAAGGATTAGCGTACTTTTGGAATGCACAGTGTGTTTGGAGAGATTCCTGATGACATGCTATGCATCCAAAAAGTGCTGTTCTTCACCGCTTGCGTGTCGGTACCAAACAATCAAAGGATGAACTTTGGGCCTACCAATTTGCAAATCCATATTGATGTGTGGAATTGATAGATGGCATCCTATTTTCTCTCAGATCCATACTGGTTGTGATGGTATTCATTCAGCTGCGCGTCCTGCGTGTTGAGTAGCGACACGGCTATGTATGTTTGTAACGTAAGCGACTACCATTGGAGATTTGTTTTGTATGGAATAAGTAACGATGTTAGCATGTGCCATGTTGCAGGTAAAACAGATTGGAAACAAACTGAGCAAATTTTGGGCATCATTTTACTCGTCACTTCCAGTCAAACAGCAATGCACGTCATGAAACGTGGCTTTGTTCTCATTAAATTAAATTGAACTGATTGAAGCAAGCTTAATGACATCATCATGTCCTCACAAACTCAGCGTCTTCCCAGTCGGGTTCCTCATGAGTTCTTGAGATGAGTTCTTTTGGTGTTCTGTGCTTTCAGAAATGGTTCTACTGATTTGTGGAGTTTTATCTGGAAAGGTTCTTCAAGAAGGGACCAAAAACACCCTTTACCACGTGTCCTGAACATTCAACACCAGTTATGTTGGAGTTTCACCATTGAGAACTTTTTATCCGCGAGTCGGCTCTGAAGACCGGCTTGCCGAAAGTGTTCAATCCTCGATCGAGGGGCCGTTTGCCCAGGCTTAACTGAAGCACCTCTATCCCCGAGGTTAATCTTCGGAAAAGTCAATAACCCTTTTTTCTCCAACTTCCTCGATCCTTATTATTTCTGATGTGATGTGACGTGATGTAAATGCAAGTGCAGGGATATTTCAGTGCGCCTAATAATCATGCATGAAATAACTGAAAAATAAAACAAAAAACAGAGATTGCATCATTTTGACATCCTGTCCCGTCCGGTTTTATTTCCAAACGCGTATTTCTATTCCCTCGTGAGATTTCTCCGAGATCCCCGAGGGAACCGTGTTGGAATTGATGTTGTTTCCGAGCCTCTCGCTGAAGCGGAGTAATTAGTGTAAGAGCTGCGATGTTTATTTGTCATATTTACATGGGAAAGGTGCGGCAGTAGCGACTCGGTGTCAGCAGATGGCTGTAGGAAAGTGCGGGAAGGAGAGAGCGAGTGCGTCAGAGGCGAACGAGCGGGAAGGCCTTGGCCTTCGACAAGAGAAGGAAAGGGGGGAGGCGGGGGGAGTCCATGCGGGAGTCAGGTGCAGTTAACAGTGACTGCAGCTCTTTCCTTTTCTCTCCAGCTATTTTTGAAAATCTTTTTCTCTCTTTCACTGCACATTTGAGATCGGCGTGAACATCCAGGTGCTTGTAAAACCGTCCTGTCGAACGGATTTGATTCAAGTTTGATTTCTAGGTTTTTGGGGAAAAATCCTTTTCTTTGTCATTTAAGGCATCATCGTTTTTGTCGTTTGCTCCACACACAAGCGTATGCGCTGCCTTTTTCCCCTCGCTGTGTGTGTGTGCGTGCACGCGCGTCTTGGAAAAGCCTCCCCCATCACCATCACAATCACCCCACCTCCTCTCTCTCTCTCTCTCTCTCTCTCTTTTCCCTGTTCTCTGTTTCTGTTTCTCTCTCTCTCGTTCCCTCTCTGTTACTTTGCGAGCGCACTTTTGCTGGACTTCCTCTGCGCACGGATCTTCTCATTAAACGCTCACGTCAAGATTTGTTGCCCGAGCCACGGATTGCGAGAGCGAGACGTACACAGATACACAGTGAAGGAAAAAAAAAAAAACCACCACGAAGAGATCTGCGAGAAGCATCTTTCTTTTTTTTTTCCTTTCTTCTCCCTCGGTGAAGATCCCGTTCTCTCTTTTTCTCTGAGCATCCTCCTAATAAGCACTCCAGAGCGATTTCTGTAAATTATAAACGAGAAGAGCAGGAGAGCTGGGAGAAGCAGGACGGATTTTAGAACTTGGGAGACTCAGCGTCGCTTTCGAGAAACGAGTGCACCTGACCCCTCGCTCAAGATGATGATGTATCTGTGGGTATGTAGCGTCCCATGTGTCCCGTTTGTCAAGACGCAGCGTGCGTGTGTGTGTGTGTGTGTGTGTGCGTGTGTGTGTGTGGTTTCTGTATTGTGCAACGTGCGCTATTGTAATTGTTACAGTGTGTACGAAATTATCTACAAAGCTTTAATCAGAATTTTGTGCTGGTTTGCTGTTTGGTTGAAGATGAGGAACCTCATGAAGATCCTCTGCACTCACACTCGCCCTCCTAATTAGCGATAGAACAGGTAAATTACGATTTCGACTCAAAAAAAATTGTGAATCTGTTGGGCAAGTCAGGTGTGACGCATAACGCTGGGAAAAACACAAAGTCTCATTTCATTTTGAGCGCTCGAAGCGAATGTGTCCTGGCCCGCTCATTATCTGCCTCTTCACCTGCCATTATCGCTTCAGAATCAGTCCGAGGCAAAGGAAAGACTTCGCAGCGCTTAATTGCCGGCACTATGAATTTAAAGCGTCCCTACTTTATCAGGCTTTATCAGGAAATGAATCTCTTTTTAACCGGTCGTAATCTCACAGGCTGTTTGAGTGACTAAAGACGTGAGAAAATTGCAGCAATTGTGCTCCCTAGAATAATTTCTCGTTATGGAGAAGACGATTGAACGAAGTTGTGAAGGAAAGGTCTGGCCGAAGTTCCTCAGAAATGATCAGTGTTGTGTATCCCGTCTTGGTTTTTTTTTTTTTTCCGTTATCTTCTATTTTTGTACTACATTAGCAAGAGCACGCATTTTCTTGAGTGTTCCACATTTCGTCTCATTCGTTCATCTATCATGCAATTAAAAAAAAAAAAATTAAGACAAGAAGTAAATAATTACCGGTAGGTTATATACTCTTCCCATGAAGAACGTCCCCAGGAATCTTTAATTGCCTTCTGGTGTAACGATAGCGAATTAAATTTTTGATATGAAAGTGAGTGTTTAATTGAAACCTGGATGGTCTTGAAGGAACAGACGCTCTGTTTCCCTCGAGGATCAAACATCGCTCTGTTGCTTTTTTTTTTTTACTCTTCATTTGAGCAAAATTCATTCTGAATTCCGATTGGTCAGAAGGTGACTGATTGATTTTAGACATCCTTGAAGAGCAGCGCTGATATTAGCGCAGCAACACACACACACACACACACACACAAAAAAAAAAAGCTGAAATGTCGATGTGGTAAGTTTTCTGTAAGGAAGCATTTATTTAATTTTATGGAAGGAGTCTCCAGTGTCGGGGAAAGAAAGCTTCGACGCGAACTCGTAAAGAGAACGTTTGCGAGAACGTAACCGATAACGGGAACTAATTTGTTTCACAGTATTGCTGTAACTATAAACGGATAAACGTGTTTTCAGCATGAGACCTCGCAATCTATCTGCGACTCTGTACACTTTGTATTTATCGACCGTTTGTATTTCGGCCGCATTATATTGCTCGCTAGAATTTGAAAGATGAGCAGCCGAACCCTTGTCTGCTTTAGCTCCGTTGGTTATTGAAAGGGACACTGTGTGACCTTTTTTTTTTTCTTTGTGACCCTTTCCTGAAATCTTTTCAGGAACTTTTCTGCTCTAACTTTGGTCCAAGTGGAAGAGGGGTTTTATTTCTATGAGACCGATTTTAGGACAACCTGACTCGCCCTCCAACTTCTGGTGCATCATCTGGCTGCAGGAGATTATTCCTTATCACTACATTACAAAAGCACCCTGGCTGTTCATGTAGAGCGCACGTCCTGAACAATTCATTCTCCTTGGAAAGCCGTTATTACTTGCGAGGAGGTGTTTTATGTTGCTGCGGATCAAAGAGAAGCCTCCTGCATGCTGCTGTTCACGCTGATAGCCAGTTTGTTTGGAATATAGCATCCGAGGTTGGGTTATTTCCCTCGACAGATGGAAGACTTCCTGGGAAGAAGTTGATGAGATTTAATTTTAATCTGTAAATTCCTTTTGATGATGTATAACATGTCGGATAGATTAGCAACGCGAGGTAGCTGTATTAGTGACGTACACCCGCCAGAGATACAGACCAACAATCTCTGGACTTCCTTCCAAGCTTTCTTTTTCTTCCTGATGTCTCTTTATGAGAAGACAACATGAAACCACGGTCATTTTCATTTTTTTGAAACAGGAAATGGAAACTAATCACAGGGAGGAGATAAAGTTGCGAGCAGGGAACTGAAGGCCCGTCGGATCAGACGTCCGGATTGGTCCAGAGAGTCGTTCGAGCCAGTTCATTTGGATTTGTCGCTTTGTCTCGTTATTTGTATCAAATCTTGAAATGTAGCTTTGATAAATGTATTTTCTTTGTTTTGGTTCTCGTCCTGTCGATGCCTCCTTGGTTTGTTACTCTCATGTGTGCACCTGTTCTGTGTTTCGTGCTTTACTGATGTGTCGCTTTACACTCTGCTGTTTCTTTGTCTCATTGCGAAGTTTTCATCGTTGCGTTCCTGTTTCCTCATCAGTCCAGATTTTTGACTCGTGCCTGTTTTTGGATTTGGTTGTTTTCTCCCAGGTTGTATCACATCCAGCTGTTTTCTGTTTTTTTTTTCGTTGTTGTTATTATTTCAGCGTTTCTTGTCTGTGAGGTTTCGACTTTGGTTTATGATTTTCATTTCGTGGCATTTTTTTCTGATTTACCTCGCGGCTTTGATTTTTTTTTTTTTTTTTTATTTCTTTGTTTTTGATTTTTTTCCCTCCCCTACATTTGTCTGACCTCTTGTCTTGACCTGACTATGATTGCGCCTGACGATTTTTCGGTTGTTAAAGATTCCATCCACCTGGTTCGAAATAATGGGCTCTTTTTTCCTGCCTCGTTCATCTCCACGTTACATTGTTGTTGGTTTTTGCTGAAATCATCATTAAAATCTGTTGTATGATTCATGAAAAAGAAATTGTATCCATGGCGCCTTTCATACCCTTCCATTACCCTACCTCCAACCCTCTTAAAAAGTGTTGCATTAGCGCTTTCTCTCTCTCTCTGTCTCTCTCTCTCTCTTTTGCTCATCTGTCAGTTGGACCTTCTCCAGTTGGATTGTGGTTTTGGCGAACGAATCGATGCAGCAGAAACACCATCCAAACTGGCCGGCCTGACGGTATTGCTTCTCTCTCATCTTCAGCCGGCCCTGCTCCCCGGAAAAGTGCTTGCGAAGGCACGTCCTGCTCAGAGTTGGCTTTCAATGGATGCTCTGAAAGCAGTTTATTCAATTGATTGATAAAGGTCGCCCTCGATTATATTCCATGCAGGAAGTGTGACACAGAAGTGAGGTTTTTTTTTTTTCCTTTCTTTGAGCCTTTGGCTTCACGAACCTTGGCGTCCGTGCTTTCTCAATAAACGAATCCAAATATAGGCTCGCTTCATTCAAAAGGCTTTTTTGGTACATTTTTGGTGAATTCATGGCTGTCTTTTCCTGACAGCATCTCAGCCACAGTAAAAATTGCTCTGGTGTTCTACTGGGAGGCAACAAACAAAAGTTCATTCTGGATTAAAACATTTTAGATTCATTTGAAATAAGCTTTACAGTAACTTCAATTCCTTGTTCATTTCTTCTTATTGTCCTGTCCAGCATGCGACTTTAATAAACTTCAAAAATACAACGATTACAACGTACATTTTAGTCGGGTGTGGACTGAAACGTGCTAACCATTTGAGCAATGTTGTAAAAATTTGAGCCTCAACATGTAAATACAGATGTAACAATGCCTAATCAGGCATAAATATTGACCTCACTTCATCGGAAAGTCCATTTTCTCAACCATTTCTGAGAACTGTCTTAACGAGACATAAACATGTCACGACGGGCATCATGTCGTAACAGTTCACGTGGATTGAAATTGTGACGCCTGAAAAATCGTGGCACATTCAGAACAGTTTTTGTCTCTGCCATCATGGCGTAAATTCACGGCGAAGCAGTTGGAAAAAAAAAAGTCATAAGCCGTCATCGTATCAAATTACTGATCATGAACGTGTTAAGGAGTTATTAGTACATGAGAATTCGCAAGAATGTCTGTGACGTAGGCTGACGGCATTACACATGACATTTTAATGACATGATAAAGCATGTAAATCATAATGACCATGTGGCATTGGTGTACAGTCTGTCATGACCGCATATGATGTGTTATAGCATGTTTATAACATGAACATGCAGGGTTCAGATAACGTGGAATAGGTAGTAACACTGTCTTGTCATAATCCTGTAATGAGAGAGAATTTTAATAGAATCCTGCATCAGACTGATATAACCATGTCATAAGCGTGTCACGAGGCGTCATAACAGTTTATATGGATGATATCAGTGTTTTCTGTTTGTCATGATAAGTTCCCTGATGTTCGATGCCATGATCGCTGACGCCACTTGCTACTTTTTCTCATCACTCTTGTAGTTAGTGTATGTCTTATGACGGATGTTATGATGTACTTCATGACAGCTGTTATTAACCCTTGATGACATGCGTCTTATGTTAAATTTAGATGCCGGCTGCATGTCGCTCTCTCAGTACCAGCACTTGTTCAATAAATCTAATCTCACTTTCCATGATGCTTTCGGGGACCTGGGAATAAACATGCCATAAATGCGTCATGACAGAGTTATTCAGGACGTGAATTAGCACAGTGCGGAATATAGTTCATCGGATGACACACGTGACACGTGGTGACGTGGCATTTGCGACATTGTGAGAATGATAATGCGTCACTGGTATATTTCTCGACAGAACAACTGTTATAGGCTGTCATAACATCAAATATTACAGCAATGACGCAGTGCTGACATGACACGGTTTTATCATTGGGCATAAACCGTCATGACAGCACATAACATAACATGCTATTGCAGAACAGAGTGAAAGACATGGTAACACTTGAACTGCATCACAAGGCTGTCATAACCATGAACCATGTCATGGATGTTTTATGAGTTCTTGTCATAACCGTCCATGTGAAATGAAACGACATAATGTCAGGTTGCATGTTTTCATTCGCCATAATATCACGTTTAGTTCTCTCGGTAGTACATGGCTTGGCAAATCATTTGTCATAACAGCTGTTATTAACACTTGTGTCTGATGTCACATTTTCCAAATTTGAAATGTAGATGAAACGTCATGACAAAGTGCTGACGTCCGCTATAGCACGATAACATGTCTGGGTTAATGCATGGTTCAGATAAAGTGGGATAGGTGGTCACTTGAACCCTGCATCACAACACTGACATATCCATGTTATAAGAGATGCCATGGAAGTTCTTGCGCAGATGGGAAAAAAAAATACCGATCATGATAATGTCAGGTTCCCTGGGTCTGTGAGCTGTCATCGGAAAGACCGTAACGTCATGAACATGGATATAACAGATCGTAAATGTGTTAGGATGGACTATCAATTATCAGCACGATAATGTTCGCCAGCTTATGTCACATGCTGCGTTATTTTACATCTCGTCACGCATTTCTTTTTAAACAGTGAATGTTATGATGCACTTCATGACAGTCATGATTAACACGCCATATTTCATCTTTAACAGATGTTCCGACATGTCATGACCAAGTACTTTATGATGCTTCACTTCGTACGTGTTATAGATGGGGGGGGGTTATGACATTTATGACAAAACATGAAGTTGAGAACTGATTCTTTAATTTGTTTTGTCATGAAAGCACCATGGAATTCGACACTCTTTTTCTCATCTAAACGATCGTATTATAACGGTTTGACGTCATTCGGCTTTTCATTTCAGCCAGGCTCTGCGTCATGCTATTCATGCTCCTCTAAAACTCTCTCATCTGAGCCAGTGTGAAAGGTATTAATGGTAACGCCACGGTCCGCGTGGCGCTGCACAGATTTAAAAATGGCCCCTCTCGACAGAGCTTTGCGGCGTATGACAAATCAATGCATAGCATTTTCATAACGAATGGGCTTGGCATTTGCAGCGCACGACGGTTTGCTGACCTGTGACAAGCAGGGCTGCTGCATTTCATTACAGCACGCAAATCAAGAGAGAGGGAGAGAGACAGCCTTTCTGACCCCGCTCGCAATCCCAGCATGCACTGGGGCAGCAAGGAACAAGGCCCGTGTCACAGACGGGCGATCTCATTTGATTCCTCCGATTCACACTGCACCCTGGGAGGTTTCACTGCTTCTGTGTTCGATATTGGATTTCCTTCTCACCGTGGTGTTCGCTGTTTATTTGGTGATTACCTGCTCTGCGTGTTGAAATGACTTTTTTTTTTTTTTTGCTTTGTCTCATCGACTGATGGACAAGCACTGATTGCTACATGGCATCATCAGAACGACAGCTCGGCTTTTGACGTCTGTCAAAAGAGTCATGACGCATTTATGTTTGGAGATTTTTTTCAATGTCCTCAACACCAAATCTCTGCACTGGTGTTCATCTGCAATGCATCTTCATCTTGATATAATGCGATTCTATTCGCAAAAGCCGACACTCTCTGCTTCAGATATTAGCATTATTTTTTTATATTTCCGATCTCAACACACCAACATCGAGTGAGAAAAACCAAATGTTTTTGCACCATTTTGTTTTCCAAACGAGTGAAGATGAGAAACGAATGCAAAAATCCACGTAGGCTGTCGCTGAACGACGGCAGCGCTCCGTTACTCTCTGCTACACCAAGTGCGACCCGCGACGACCGCAGACGCCGTAATGAAATTCTTCAGCGCAGAAAAAGCGGGGAAGCTCTTCCATAAACACGTCTTTATTATATCAGCGTATTCATCACTGTAAAAGGAATCGAGTTTGTCCACATATGGTGCAGAGCTTTGCAGTCGTGGAGGGGGCTTTAGTCTTTTTATTGAGCCTATAAAACCAATACTGCGTGTGCGCGCGCACACACACACACACACACACACACACACACACACAGCACAGCAGAGGAAGGATGGGAGGAAATCACTTTAGTGTCCTGAAAAAAAAAAAAAAAACAGAAGGGAAAGGAAGGGAAAACACCACTGCGATATCAGTTGCAGCCAAGCGTCCGGTAAAGACCAGGATGAAAACCGGAGATTATTGTGATTTTGTTGGAGATCAATGACGCTTTCCTAATAATTCACAGCGGGGAGAACCTTCAGGGATGTGGCATTTATCTACAAATATCAGCATCAGCCAGAGCAATCACCTCCAGTCCTCTCCACCAGCTCTGATGCTTGGTTTAATATCGAATCCCTTCCCTCTGACCATAAAAACAACAACAAAAAACTGACCAGATCATTTACGGCTCTGGTGACGACCCGGCGTGTTTTGAATGCTGTTTGTCGAGCCGCTCAGCGGAGAAATCACTGAGCACGATGGAATGTTTGAAAGGCTCACGGCGATGAGAAAATGTCAGTCCAGTGAGAAACATGATTCCTTGCAAGCATTTTTATCAACTCGAATTAATGAATGCCTCATAAAGCTCAAATAAATAACACTCGAGAAATAATTCCTTGAAAAGCTTGAATTGTAAATGATCAGTGAATGACTCTGGATTCGGATCGGTGCGGCTGCAGATCGCGTTTACGTTCACACACTTTTTTTTTCTTTCTTTTCCAAATGCAGTATCACTGCTATAGTAACCGCTTGTTCACAGAGGTTTGGACGGCGGACGCTGTGCCGAAACGGATTGTTGAAAGTTGATTGGTGAAGCTTTCGAAACAGGAGTTTCAGTGCTGAAATGATATTTAAGCAAGGAGTCTCCAGTGCGAGTGCTTGGTCAGAGTCAGAATGAAAGCCGTGACATTAGATTTTCTGAGAATTTACAGCATTTTGTCGTGTTATCTTTCCGAGCTCGACTGTGCATGACTGCAGTAACGTCAGCAGGGAAAGGAACTCACGCTGACATTCCACATCGTTAAATATAACCATAAATAGATGAAAATAATCCACTTTGGCGTCTTTGTGTCATCGATGTGGAGTTTCCTTATCAAGTTAGAAAAATAAAGTTGTGTCGATAAGCTTATAATTAGGAATAAAACGTACTTTCCATTAAGTAAATGATGAAATGATGATGAGCATTTATGTTAATAAGCACGACAGTTGCTTTCGAATTATTCACAGGTTTCCTTTGATGATGAACGTGTTACAGCATGATGCATCATTGTTCCATAACGTGCTATGAACATTCACAGAGTTTATAAAACACTTACACTGACTTCCAAATCATTATGAGCACAGTAATAATGCTTTATTAATACAAGGATCATAGAAAGTGTCTTATTTCTCTGTGACGATGCGTAGAATCAGTAAGGACCTGAATTAAGAGAGATTTTTCTTTCATACACTTTGTAGTTGTTAATTTAATTGCTGATGCGCCGCTCGAAATCTCTGACGAATATAAAGGATTAATCACAGAGTTCGCTTTTGAGCAGAGATAGCGGCGGGTCCCAGAAGTGAGCTGCACGTCGAGTGATTTAACCCCGACCGACCCGAAATGTCAGAAGATTAACGTTTTTA
>JAODKS010000013.1:1570513-1584917 GCA_028877415.1 Sciades dowii | reverse complement strand
CAGCTGGGATAGGCTCCAGCTTGCCTGCGACCCTGTAGAACAGGATAAAGCGGCTACAGATAATGAGATGAGATGAGCACAACACCGAGTGTTTTATTCTTTCCACGATGCGACAGAATCCACACAGATGTGATGTTCCTGTTCTCATCTCTGAGACGCATCGACACGTCGAGGTCATTCTGGTGGCTTCTGTACATTTCAGCTCGTGTGTAATGAAGCTTGAATGCTAAATTTAGAATGACGGAGAAGGCGGGGGAAAGAAAGAAAGCTCCTGGCACACTGGAAACCGTTATCCATGTGAGAGCGTAATAATTAAATCATTCGGTCAGCATCCTCATTAGAGGAGCGATACAGTTGAGAACAAACGATACAATCTTAAAAACGTTTGGCCTTTTGGTTCCTAGCTTATCATAATGGATGCATGAAGTTTGGCCACAGTGTGAACCTGACAGACATTTTTGGTAAACGAGAACATGTCCCAAATGGAAAATTGATGCCTTCGGCACGAGGGGCTGTGATAAATGTCTGGTACTGTTTCTGCAATTTTCATTTGGAACAAGTTCAAGATCCGGATTCGAGAAAAAGGGTGAAAAAACAAAACAAACTGAGAGAGAGAGAGAGAGAGACATCAAAGCCTACAGAGTCTTCCAGGCTGAAATGAGACGAAACAAAATGAGACGGGAAAATGTATTTCATCATCATGTCTGACAACAACATCAAACAACACCAAAACATAAACGAAGCCGTTTAAGTCAGCGAGGCGTCGCAGCAGCGTGTTTACAGCGGCGTGAGGAGACGCGTGCATGAGTGAGTACAGGTGTGGAGTCGAGCAATACGAGTCAGCAAAAGGTGGGAATCAGAGCAAAAGAGAGAACAACACAAGAAAGAGAAGAAGATGATGATGATGATGGAGGAGGAGGAGGGGAGGGGTTCTGATCCAGCTGTGAGGATAACAGGTGAAGAAAGCAACAGCTGGAGAACATTTCATTTGGAGGATCGTGAGTCACTCATACATGCATCAACCTCCGACCAACAGATCGTCAAGGTTACGACTGCATGTTAGTGAAGGAACCTCGAGGTGTCACATGATGAAGTGAGGAGGTTCAGGGACCACGCAACAACAAAACATTAAAGCTTAGAAATAAAAAATAAAATAAAATGTGAAATAAACAGAACCTCGAACAGGACCAGGGTCCATTTTAGCATTCCAGTGGGTTTAGATCAGCTTTAGTGAGTTTTGTGAAGAAGATGATGATGATGATGAAATTATTGGAGAAATTATTTCGAGATGTTGTAGCGAACAGCCCACGCGTTCTTCTCTTTATCTGAGCTCATCATCGTAACTGAGAGAAACTCGCGCCACTGCAGCACAAACTCTCCCTCCATCTATCTGATCTCATGTCAGTGCAGGTGAGTCGAGGCTGCAGGGTTCGAGAGCAGATCTAATCCCTGCACACACACTAATGGGATTCTGAACGTCGCTCGTCTCCTGAAAGTGCTGACTCCCTAATGATGCAGAGTCGCTCGGCAAACTCCAATCTTCTCTCCATCACACTCGCTGTCATGGCCACGGCAGAGGACTGCTCATCACGCCCACCTCACCACACACACACACACACACACACACACGGCATCGAGATGCACAGATAGCCAACTGTATCGGAACTGGCTCCACCGTTTCCCTCCACTCCTACTGCATTGCTAATTTACCGCTATCATTTCTCACCATTAGCATAAAGCTAAAGCAGCACAGCGCGATCGATCGCTGTGTGTGAACCCACTGATCTGCAGTGTTCACGACCTCACACTGATGTGTCACATGACTGTGACCTTTGACATCACCAGCAGTTTCAGAGGGAGCTTAATGATGGACTGCACAGCTGTACGTGTGTGTGTGTGTGTGTGTGTGTGCGAGTGAGTGCTCTAAATCACAGGTAATAAATTCACACACAGTTGAGTGCTTCATTAGACGGCCATTAAACACCTCATCCGTTCATCTGTCGCTAGTCACACTGTAAACCCACACACACACACACGGTGGAGAATGTACAAGAAGTTTAAGAAAGAGAAGAAAGAAAGAGGGAGGAAAGAGAAAGAAAAAAGCAAATTTGAAAGAAATGTGAGACAGAAAATCTCTCTCTCTCTCTCTCTCTCTCAGAGTTTTTATCTCACCGTCACTCACACCCCTGCTGTCAGCACACTGTGAAGTGTCTTCTCTTTAACAGCTCTCCCACTAGACTTCACACACATGCACACACACACTGGTAAGGCAGTTGAAAGAAAGAAAGAGAGAAAGAAAGAAAGAGAGAGAGAGAGAGAGAGAGAGAGAGAGAATGTGGCTCCTTGAGCGAGTGATTACAGGATTGTTGATGTAGTGTTATCTCCAGCTCTCTCCTCAGATTGCTGACTGTCGTTGGATTTAAATCCCGAAGCTGCTGATGGAGGATGATGTTGTTGATGAATAAATTAGCTCCTGATGTCACATTGATCTTCTTTAAAATGACAAATCGGCAGCATTCGTCCCCTCTGGCCTCCTCTGAACACCGGACTGAGAAGATCTTGAAGGGATTTGATTTTACTGTAATTGATCTGTAGCTCGGAGGAAGTGTGTGTGTGTGTGTGTGTGTGTGTGTGTGTGTGTGTGTGTGTGTGTGTGTGTGTGTGTGTGTGTGAACATGATGCTGTCTTGATATTCAGGTCAAATTACAGGACATGGATGGAACATTACAGGCAGAATGTAGGCCACTGCGTAACTTCCTGTCTGTTCTCCTTCTCAAGGAAAGTTGGAGTCAGGTCAGTAACTCCTGAAGGGTTTGTAGCTCTGAAATGTCCAACAGAAAACTCAGGCCTCCATGAACTACAAACACCACTGAAACAGGTTTATACACCACCACAGCAGTGTCCAACATAAATACTAGTCTTTTAACATCACCTTCTCTAATCCCACTCTCTCAACACTGTCCGATAAACACTGTCCTCTAATCCCCACTCTCTCAACACTGTCCGATAAACATTGTCCTCTAATCCCAACTCTCTAAACACTATCCTCGAAACACTGTCCTCTAATCACCATTCTCTCAACACTGTCCTCTAAACACCATTCTCTCAACACTGTCCTCTAAACACTGTCCTCTAATCCCCACTCTCTCAATACTGTCCTCTAATCCCCACTCTCTCAACACTGTCCTCTAAACACTGTCCTCTAATCCCCACTCTCTCAACACTGTCCTCTAAACACTGTTCTCTCATCACCTTTCTCTCAACACTGTCCCCTAAACACTGTCCTCTAATCCCCACTCTCTCAACACTGTCCAATAAACACTGTCCTCTAATCCCCACGCTCTCAACACTGTCCGATAAACACTGTCCTCTAATCCCCACGATCTCAACACTGTCCTTTAATCCATGCTTTCTCAACACTGTCCTCTAATCCCCACTCTCTCAACACTGTCCTCTAATCACCATTCTCTCAACACTGTCCTCTAAACACGATCCTCTTCACCCCACCCTCTAAACAACATTTGTTAAACTAAACATCAATTTCTCAACCCTAGCGTTACAATCACATTCTGTAAACACCATCACACAAGAAGTAACAAATCATACAAACTACAGGAACCATGACAATCAAAACAAACACCATGTTTTTTGGACTGTTGGGTTTCAAGCCTTTTTTTTCCTGCAGTCACTGTTTTAACACCGTGCACTTTTTTCACCATACTGTAAAAGGGGTATAACTTCTCACCACGAGCGTCATTTCCTTCGCTGCATGCGTCATCATCATCATCATCATTGTCACCTGACGTGTGACATCATTGCTATTGTCGCCCACAGCTGGCTTAGCACTAATCTTGAAAAACTGTCTGCTGCTCAGCTCACAACTGGCTCCAAACCAGGACAGGAGGAGAAACTACTGCCTTTCATCATGTTCCATCAGTGAACCCCAATGTGAGAGATGTAAACAACAGTTAAAGATAAATTACACACGCCTCAGAGTGTGTGACGTATGTGCCGCTTTAAACGTTTACAGTTTTTATGCTGGAAAAGGTCGTGTGTGTCTGCTGTTAAAACTGCCAAGAGGAAGATGAGCTTCTGTTTGTTTTTTAAAGAAGAGTGGCGTTGATCACAATCTGTTCATCATATGGTGTGTTTAGTGACAGATGTTATGCAGCTGTGGTAATAAGTCACAGCAAAGCTACTTAGATGTTTAAAAAATAACACCATGCGAAAATGTCTACATTTTCATGACACACAAAATTTGAAGACAAAAGTGATAAACTTGTCGCTGCCCCACCTTGAGATGTGAAGCATTATGGGTATCAGACCGTGCGCCAGTTAGCATGTTAGCATCGATTTTCATGAACACATCACTACTCAGGTTTTATTAGCAGTTAGCGTGAATTAGAAAGAGGATACATTCTCTGTGCATGTTGCCATGGCAACTACAGGGCTATGCGATGATGGATGTTTCTCAGGGATAGAGGTTTCATTCCTTAATCCAGCCGTTCATCAATTTATCCATCCTTCATTCATATATTCATTCATTCTTTCAAACATTTTATCCAAGCATTGTCCATCTGTCTGCTAACGATGAATCTTTTTTATCCATCTATTCATCATTTCCTCCAATCATGCATCCATCTATCCATCAGTTCATCCATCCTTCATTCATACATTCATTAATTCCCCATTCATTTCATCTAAGAATCTAGCTGATAATGTTTCATCTTATTCATCCTTCCATCCATCCATCCTTTCATTCATTCTCCCATTCATTTCATCCAAGCATCCTCCGTCTACCTCTCTGTTCATGATTCATCTTTTCATCCATCTACTCCAGCTGAGAATAATCCATTCACCCTTCCATCCCTCAATCATCCATCCATCTGTCCATAAATTCATTCCTTCATCTAACCATATGCCCAACGATATTCAGTCATTCTCCATCTCATTCCATCCACACATCCTTCATCTCTCTGTTACTGATTCAACTTAATCATCCATCTATTACAGCTAAGAATGTTCCATCCATTCATCCAACCATTCCATCATCCATCCATCATCCATCCATCCTTTCTTTGTACATTTGTTCATTTTTCCTCTCATTTCATCCACACATCCTTCATGTTAATGATTCATCTGATTCATCCATCAACTACAGTTTAGAATTTTCCATCCATCCATCCTTTCATTCATTCTCCCATTCATTTCATCCAAGCATCCTGTCTACCTCTCTGTTCATGATTCATCTTATTCATTCATCTACTCCAGCTGAGAATAATCCATTCACCCTTCCATCCCTCATCCATCCATCCATCCATACATACATAAATTCATTCCTTCACCCAATCATACGCCCCACTACATTCATTCATTCTTCCTTTCATTTCATCCACACATCCTTCATGTTAATGATTCATCTGATTCATCCACCTACTATAGTTGAGAATTTTCCATCCATCCATCCATCCATCCATCCATCCATCAAATCAATACATTGACTCATCCAGAACTGAGGATTTTTTTCTTCGATTTGAATAAAGTGACATCATCTGCTTTTTCATCACCACTTTAGTCAGGTCACAGTTTATTGGCAAGCAAAAGAAATGAAATAAAATTAAAACGGAGGGCAGAGTACTGGTGGAAAAATGAGTCTCAGAGCTTTATATATCGAATCAGAGATAATTCAACCCTTGCTCGAGTTCGACTAAATGCTGCTCACCTATTTAATCTGAAATAATAATCAGGAGTTTCATTATTATTATTAAATTCCACACAGCACCTCCTGTGAACATTGCTGTAGTCATTAAATCTCACACACACACACGCACACACAAATACACACACATAGTGAGTCGTGCCTCATCCAGAGGTGCCAGTTGAAATATTACCATTAGCCTTAATGCAGCCCAGCTACAATTATTCTCTCCTGTCCACTTTCAAAATGAGCTCAGAGAGGAAGAAATGTCAGAGTCCCTCTGAGCTCACCGTTATTAGGTAATTTACTCCCTCCTCCTCCGTCACTACCAAACGGATATAAAACCCGACACGAGGAGAAACACTGCCTACTCCTTTTCCAATAAAGACTCAGTGCTGTGTGTGTGGTGTGTGTGTGTGTGTGTGTACACCAACACACTCTCATCATTGCATGTTTGTACCACTCTCAGAAAAAAGGTTACGAAACTGGACCTTTCCTTGTCTCTGAGCTGGCACCCTCATGGGTACACCTTCTAAACTTTTAATATGCACATTACAACTGGTCACGTGGATGCAGTGTACCTTTAAAAATTATTTCAGTTATGCTAACGGACCCTAACTGGTTTTAGAATAAATCGTTAAAGGCGCACTACAGGCAAGTAAAAGATGGAGACTCAAGGTAGAAAAGTATGTGTGCATGAAGGTCCCAGTCCTGTGAAAAGGAAAGGTCCAGTTTAATCCCCTTTTCTCTGAGAGTGAAGAATCTGGCGGTGCCAGTTAGAAGACATTCACGGGGTAGAAGTTGTTTCTTTCTTGTGACATCATCTGGATAAAAAATCCAAAGACGTGGATCACTCTTTCTCGTGAAAATGTAAATGTTGAAATTTGAACATTATGGATTTAATCAGACATTTTGCTTTTCAGCAAAAGCAAAGTCTTTCCCAAGGCTGAAAAAAGATTTCCTCATAACTTCTGAAGAAATATCCAAACCACATCCAACACCTTTTGAAGCATCATTCATCTGTCCAACTGTCCATCCATCCAGCCATCCATCTTTTAATTACACTTTCAAAGGGTTCTTCAGTTGTGTCTTAGAGGAAACCACTAAATTACTTTTGAAGAACCCAACAGCAATCTGAAAGGGTTTGAAGGAGAATCATTTTTGGACATGAAGAACCTTTAATTCTCCAATGAACCCCAAAGGAACTCTTGAAGAACTCCTTTTTAAAAGAGATTTTCTTGAGAAAATCCATTCATCCATCCATTCGTCCATCCATCCATTCATTCATTCATGAGGAACTTTCTTCCATCTATTCTTGAGAAATAAATCTGTTTAAAGATCCATTTCCTCAATCCATCAATCCATCCACCTAAATGAGTAATTTAATTCTTCATCTACCTATCAATTTCACAATTCATCCATGCATCCATCCATTCTCCCACTCATTTTATCGATGCATCATTCTGCTTTTGATTCACGTCATTCATCCATCCAGTTCCTACAATTTACAATCATCCATCCATTTCTTCATCCACTCATCTTTTCTCTGTATTCTCTCATTGTTTGCCATTGATTCATCTTATTTATTCATCTGCTACATCTTACAATGATCCATCAATTCAGCCATCCATTTATTTATTCATCCCTCTATTCTTGGCACACTTCAATCCATCCATCCATTCTTCAGAAATATCCATCCATCCATCCAGGTAAACTGTAGTAGATGGATGAACAAGATGAATCATTAGAAGGAATGAATGTATGCAGGGATGGATGAAGGGATGGATGGACCAAAGAGAGACAAACAGATTTTTTTAAGTGGTTCACTATAAACTGCGATGCTGCAGCTGAATCCATGGTGAACAAATAAAGTCCCTGTTGCAGTGCATGAGTCAGAGACACCAGTAAACTTTTCTCTCTCCACACAACACAATGGGATTTAGAGATCGCAGGGCCACGTCGACTATTTTCCATCACAAGTTTACACACTTTTCCCTTCTCATTTATGAGAGAGTGCAAGTCAACCAGACCGTGGTGTGAGTGTAATTCAAAAAATCTGCCCACATTTCTGCAGAAACGAAGCCTTGCCACATCAGCAGATTATAGATTACACAAAATACACTTTCATTTTCCTCGCTCTTTTTTATCCCGACATCTTTCACAGGGCCGCAGGACAGAATGAGATTGATGCCATAATTTAAAATTGGAAGACTTCTAATTACTTTAAAAGTAGAGGAATAGAGATGTGGCCATGGACGTTCATTATCAGATGAAAGACAGTGGCAAGGGGAAAAACGAGCAAAAAATGAGCACCGTTAGTGAAAAAGAGGAGCGTATAAATAGAGAAGGTGTGAAGTGAAGCTCAGCTACAGGAGTTTAAGCACATGGAGGTTATTTATGTGTCTGTTTACACATGGAGACAGAAATGTGGATAATCCACACAAAAGTCTGTACAACTGTACTGTTAGCATGAGCAAGAAAGAATAACAATGGGTGCTGGGTCTCAGGAAGCAGAAAGATTCACCCAGGACTCCAAGAGTTAGACAGACATTTTTCAATGGAGGGATAGATGGATGGATAGATGGATGGATGGATGTTTGAGCATATAAATGAATGTATGGATAGACATTTCTCAATAATTGATGGGTTGAGATTGAAGGGTTGGGTGGATGGGTAGATGGTTGGATGGATACATGGATCATGGCTGGGGGGCATAAAATAATGGAAAGGACTCCAGTGTTGGAGAGATGAACAGTAGTTTTTTAATGGATGGATGGATATTTCTTATGAATAGCTGGATGAACAGCTATGTGGATGAAAGTTGGATATGTTAATGGAAAGATAGCTATTTCTCAAGAATGGATGATTAGGGTACATGGATGGATGGATGGATGGATGGATGGATGGATGGATGGATGGATGGATGGATGGATGTGACAGATGGATGGATGAATGCTGGATGGCTATGTAGATGATGGTTGGGTGGATAGATAATTGAACAGATAGACATTTCTCCAGAATGGATGGGTTGGGATGAAAGGGTGGAATGGATGGATGGATGCTTCTCGAGAATGGGTGGATAAAGGGATACTTTTCAAGAGTAGATGGATGGCAACACAGATGATGTTGAAGTGGATCGATGATTAGCTCGATAGACATTTCCCAAAAAAGGATGGATGGATGGATGGATGGATAAAGGGATGCTTTTCAAAAATAGATGATGGCAACAAGGATGATGTTTAAGTAGATAGATGATTAGATAGATAGACAAGAAAGGATGGATGGAAGAATGGATGATTGGGGTGCATGGATGGATGGATAAATGGATGGATACTGGATGGCTGCATGGATGATGGTTGAGTGGATAGATAATTGAACAGATAGACATTTCTCCAGAATGGATGGGTTGGGATGAAAGGGTGGAATGGATGGATGAATGGATGGGTGGATGGTGGATGAACATGATGGTTGGGTAGATAAATGAATGGATGGGACTACACTGACTGAAGAGATGGATAGACAGTTTTCAGTGGGTGGATGGATGGAAGGCCCCATGGAAATTGGTTGGATAAATTGAGAAGTCAATTTCTCAATAATAAATAGGTTGGGATGGAAAGGAAGCAGGAGATGGATGGATTTTCATCAGAACATCTTGAAGGAACTACACATACAGTATAGTAATAATAATTATGATACAGAGGCTTATTTCTGATCAACCCAACACACAGCTAGCGATATTAAGGTTCGGAGGGAAACTGCACCAGGTAGCTTGTGTTGCCAATTTACCCTCAGCTCAGCTTCCTGTCATTTCAGTCTTTTGTCACCATCAATCTTTCATTCCACATCCACAAAACAAGAGAGCAACCATTTTTTGTAAATTGTTTTCAAAATAAAGTGAGTTGAGGCAAAATTTCAGAATCGAGGAGGTGGTGACTTGAAGAGTCAGGGATTCGTGTGATTCGCACCAACAACCACGCCATGGTGAAGAACGATAATGACTTTGAAAGGCTCCTGGTGTGTTTTATCTTTCCTCAGGTGATCCTCAGGGCAGAAGCTCTGAGCTGAAATGTCTGCAGCCTGACGTCGAAGCTAAAAGCTTCTGTCACAGCACATGACTTCAACAGATAAGAGCAAATTGCCTGGCTAACCGAGCCACCTGAAGCTCTGAGAAAATGTCACACAGGAATGTATGTCTTTGAGGCTGAGAGATCATATGAGCTCATTCGGAACATCACACTGGTGTCATGCTAATATACAGTAACACTGGTCACTGTTAGCTCTGTTAGCATGAGCATGAAGGAATAAGAATGGAGGCTGGACAACAGGAAGCAGAAGAATCCCTTGGGATTAGAATGGTTGGATAGATGGATGAATGAAGATGGATGGATCCATGGATGGATTGATTATGAAATGGATGCTTCTCAAAAATGAATGGATAAATGGATGGCGATATGGTTGGATGGAAAGAATTAATAAACATACTGGACAAGTGTTCTCAAGAATGAGTGGGTTATGATAAGAGAATGGATGGAGTAGTGGATGGAGGGATGGATGGATGGATACTTTTCAAAAATCAGTGAATGGATGGTTATGTGGATGATTGGATAAATTAATGGTAGATAGACATGAACTGGATGGATGGATATAGGTTTGGAGGGATAGATATGGTTGATTGCAAGATTAGATGGGTGGGGATGGATAGCTGGCTGGATGGATAGATAGATGTAGGGATGGTTCCTAAAGATTAGATGGCTGGCTGGCTAAATGGATGGATGGATGAACTTTCTGAAGAATGGATATGTAGTGAAATAGATGATTGCATTCAATGGATCAATGAAAAGATGGATAGAGGCAGCTTGGATGGATGGATTGGGATGGATTGGAGATCGATTTATGGAAAAATGAATTGCTGGATGAATGAACATACAGACAGACATTTCTCAAGAGGGGATTGGTTGAAATGGATGGATGGATGGATGGATGGATGGATGGATGGATACACTGTACATTTCTCAATAATGAATAGTTTGGGATAGATGGGTAGATGAATGAATAAAGAAAATGGATAGATGGATGGATGGATGGCTGAAAAGTTCTCAAAATGGATGGATGAATGGATTGATAAATATTTCTTTCAAATCAATTAACAGATTCTTCACAAGAATCGATGGATGAATGGATGAACATACAGTACATTTCTCAAGAAAGGATAGTTTGAGATGGATGGGTGGATGAAGAAATTAGATAGATGGATGGATGGATGGATGGATGGATGGATGAGTCAATGATTCCCCTCTCTGCCATCTTTTATACACTGACACACATAGTGTTTGTCTCACACACACACACACACACACACACACACACACACACACACACCACTGATCAGGGGCCTGTAGGCAAAATCCACAAAATGTTGGACCTGTACAGTAAATGACTTCCAGAGGGTAAGACATGTTCTGAGAAGCCAGCTCAATGGTAGGAATAAGATCCAAGCCATCAACATGTACACCCGACCAGTAATCAAATAGCCAGCTGGAATAGTAAGCTGGCCACAAGAGGACATGGATGTAGCTTATGTCAAGACAGGAAAACTCCTCACAGTGCATGGAGGGTTCCACCTTAAGTCCAGCACCCTGAGACTCTATGAGCCACAGAAACAGGGTGGGCGAGGATTAGTGAGTGTCAGAACAATGATCCAAGATGAAAGAAGGAGCATCCATGAATACATTAGAAAGACACCCCACCACCACCCCCTGAGATGAACTTGTAAGAGAGTGCCTCAGGCAGCAGAAGACAGAGGGTGATGAGGATGAAGAGGAAAAATTGTGGAAAACAAACCCCTCCATGAGCTGTGTCATCAGCAGACAGAGGAAGTGGCTGATGTCAAGAAATCCTACTAGTGGCTAGAGAAGGCTGGCTTGAAGGACTGCAAAGAAGCTCTGATCATGGCATGATCAAATTCTAATACATTGACAGTGAGAAGAGAGAGCAGATTCAAACCAGAGTCTTTTCTGAACTGGAAGACCTGCTCACTGCATGTGCTGCATCCATATAAGAGTACAGAAGCTGAAAGGCCACCATCAAAAATGAATGAAAACCCGCACTTGCCTCTTGAAAACACGTTTGGCCGAGCACTCTGTCAGGGAGGTCTTTAACTCCCACCTCCGGGAGAGCTTCTCCCAGCTTCCAAGGGAGGCGGGGGACATTTGAGTCTGAGTGGGTTGGATATATTAGGCAGCAAAAGAACAGTCAGTTCCTGAAGTTGTGTTAGAAGCAGGAAAAATGAGTAAGCATAAGGATCTGAGCGACTTTGATAAGTGCCAAATTGTGATGGCTAGATGACTAGGTCTGAGCATCTCCAAAATGACACATCTTGTGGAGTGTTTTAGTATGCAGTGGTTAGTACCTACCAAAAGTGGTCCAAGGAAGGGCAATCGGTGAACTGGTGACAGGGTCATGGGTGTCAAAGGCTCATTGATTTGCATGGGGTACAAATAGTCAGGCTGCCAAATGGCCCAAATGGGCCAAACTATACATTAAGGTATATACAAGTTTTTGTTTGTTTGTTTTCGCAGATTTGGGGTGTCTGACATTTTGGGAAGCAGAATCTGAAGGATGACACCCTGGCATCATTGAGCATTTTTTTTCTATTTATGAAATTATAGGAGTACCCTTAGCCCATTTTTGGTGCTCAATTTACTGTTAAAATTTCACACTCACATTCGTTTGGAGATTATCACATGCCAAATATTGCCTCATTGTCATATTTAGATATGTCGTGAGGGAATTACATTCATGTACAGTTCACTGATATGTACATTGAAAAATATATGTGGCTATACATGTAATTTTGTTGTCATTTCATAGGAATAGCATACAATGAAAATGAGCTGGTTTTAGCAATTTTCTTCATCTTAAGCAAAACCACACAGTTCTTCATAAGAAATTTCACCTGTACATGATCATGCAATGACATTTCTTTCAGACTTAGATGTATTTAATATTATCAAAAAAATTGCCCTATAACCTTATGTTACGACTTAGCATCCGTCGTCTGTCATTCCGTTGCATGGCAAGTCTATCTTTCCACAAGAATACAAAGAAAACTACTTTATAAAAGATATAATTTTTTAATATATTACTGGGTTATGATTATGTTCACTGGTTCAGACATATTTTACATTTACACCATTTTGAGCCCATTACCTTATGTTGGTACTCTCTGTCCATCCTTAGTCATTTAGCAGAACAGTCAGCTGTTCAGCTTCACACAATTTTCGATGTAATATGATGAAGTATGTGGGGCAGAGGGGGTGTGGCCTAGCGTCGGTTTGTGAATGGAGGGCAGCGCCAGGGAGTGAGTGAGTGGCAAAGTCAATGCACCTGTGGTTAATTAATGTTGTGTGTCTGTGTTGTTGCAGTGACAGAAGATAGAAAAGGAGGAAGAGAGCAGAGAGAAGGAGGCTCTCCTGACCAGAACACGTGTGTGTTGTGTGACTGTGTGAGCAGCAAGTGAATAAAGCTGAAAAGCAAAGAAAATATGGGAAATAGTGTGTGTGAACATCAACTCCTGCCTGCCATGCTTCTGTCCTCCACCCATACCAGGGACTGTTACAGTGGTGCTGAAATCCAGAAGTACAGAAGGGAACCACCACATGGAGTACTCCCTATTCAAAGAGCTCATCCATGCCCTCACTACCGCCCAGCAGAACCAGCATCAAGCACTGACTACCCTCCGGAAGGAGCAAGAGCAACGCTTTGAAGCCTTGATCCTGGCTCAGCAGAAAGCTCGCCAGGTGTTCTGGCATCTGCTCACGTTGGCAGGGGCTGCGACCATCACCACAGCAGACCCTCCCCACGTCACCCTCACGAAGATGGGCCCGCAGGACGATCCGGAAGCTTTCCTCACTCTCTGAGTGAGTGGCTGAAACATGGGGATGGCTGCTCGAGCAGCGCGTCATGCACCTCCTCCCGCTTCTGACTGGCAAGGCGCAGCTCGCAGCGCAGCAGCTCCCTGCTGACAGCCGACTTATGTACTCCGACCTGAAGAAAGCCATCCTGCAGCATGTTGGCTGCTCCCCAGAACAACATCGCCAGTGCTTCCGCACACTTACGTTGGAGGAGGTCGGCCGGCCATTCGCATTCGGTCAGCAACTCCGGAACGCCTGCCAGCTGAGGGTGGAAGACCATGACGCCGACAGGATCCTCGATCTGGTGGCACTGTAATATAGTTCATCTCTTGACTTCCAGAAGGAATGGCGGAATGGGTCCAGTGTCCTCGCCCAGCCTCGCTAGAACAAGCCATTGAGTTGGCAGAGGACCGTCTGGAGACGGCAGGCGCCTCTCCTCATTTCTTTTCTCTCTCTCTCTCCCCTTCCCCCCCTCCCCATTCCCCCACTGCAGAGGCGGTGGCCGGTTCCTCCCCAGCCGGCCTGTTGCACCCATGGTGTCCTCCCATCTCCCTCTTCTGTGTCTGTGTCTTCTCCCCCTCAGATGAGTGACGCCCATAATGCCAATTCAGAGGGAAAGCCTGGGCCAGTGTGCTGGTGCGACGGGGAGCCACAGCATCTCCAGAGTCAGGGCTCTGCAATGGAGGTGGGAGCTGTGATCCGGATCCCCGATGCACTAGAGACCGCCTCCGATCGGGCCGGAACATATCGCATACCGGTAAGTGTTCAAGGGAAGATATATCACGTGTTGGTG
>JAODKS010000013.1:250208-260827 GCA_028877415.1 Sciades dowii | reverse complement strand
TGGTGTGATGATAAATAAAGGGATCTCCATCAAACCAAACAACACTTCATTTTTTGATTAGTGTGCACAAACTTTTGCACTGAACCAAAGTGTGTTTGTGTGTTTACTGTGTCATCACTACAAATTAGGTGTTAAATTCAAAGTTGTGATTAAAAACGTTCTAAAAGTTTTTATCTGTAGCTGGAGGGGACACTGGGATTGAGGCTGAAATTCCAAACGTTCTGAAACATCTGAAAAACACAGATCAGTCCCTCAGTCTGTAATCGCTGATCCTCACCTCACATCTGTTCTCTCGGCTCTGAGAGCTTTGATAGAGTCGAGAACTCGGCTCCGTATCTTTCTCGGCACAAAGGCGATGAATGTCGTGGTGTACAATAGCAGCAAGCGTGAGATCACAGCAGCTTCACTTGGATCAGCCATGGAGTTAATTGAGAAGCAGCTAATGGGGAAGGAAGTGAGAGGGATTAGTAATGGCACGGTGTGAAGCTAGGGTTAGTCGAGCTGCCTGGCAGGAAGTGGATTTAATTTGCACTGTGGTGTGCAGCTTGGACTGTGTGCAGAACGCCGGCAACAATTCACCACCAAGTTACCGAGAGTCTCTCTCTCTCTCTCTCTCTCTCTCTCTCTCTCTGGAATTTTCCTCACTCTTCCAGTTGCTTGTTAACACCTGAGCAAGTCTGTGCATGATTTTTTTATTCACACATCCTCAAGCCTTCAGCTCGTATCAGGTTATTTATCATCTCTTCAGTGTTTAATACTTCACTCATCCCTCCTCCTGATGCTCTCACTACAAAACACCTCTCCATTTCACTGTACTGCATCAACTCTCTCTCTCTCTCTCTCTCTCTCTCTCTGAGAGGCTGATAAAAAAGATTTACACCTCAATTAGGCTATCAAAGCTCTCGAGTGCAGAGAGCCCAAGCCATGTGCTGATTGGCCTGTTCATTCTCGCCTCTGGCTCAAAACGACTCCGTTTATCCGTCCTGTGTTCTGTCCCACTTTACTTTCCCACCACATCCTCCAACGCACCCGCACCTCTGATGAGAAACTGAGAAGCCCGCTGTAAACATCAGAGGGAATTATGGTCTTCAGCAAGAGGGACACTTTTTTTTCTTGGGGGGAGGAGTTTAAACCTCTATAAAAGGATCCCATTTATCCCGCCTTCAGGAAACTCTTCAACACTCAGCTTTTGAATTTGAACAAAGAACAAAACGACATGTTAAAGCTCCAGAGTTCAGCATTCGGTCTCCAGGTCATTAACATTCCGTCCTGAGGCACAGCTTCTAATTATCCTCATCACACCAACAATAAATATCTCTGCATCAATAAAACCGTCACTGAGCACAGGAACATGAAAAAGCTGATGTTTTTTATGTGAACTCCAATTAATTATTTTGAATTTTATTGTGAATTGTTGAAGTTATTTTTCTTTTTTTATTTTTGAATGAAATTGAATTAAAGGTGGAATCTGAATGAAAAGTGTTTCTCAGCCCTGACTCTGTTTCCTCTCTCCAGGCTGATCTTCTACACAGTGACACAATAAGGAGCTTATAAAGTGTTATAAACCGCCCTGGAAGATTAATCCACTTCCTGCTTTATGGAATATTACAGGGATTCCTGTCGCTCTGTTCAGGTTTTGGATCCGACAAACAATTTCCCCAGAACTGACTCCTCAAATACCAGAGTGATTTTTATTTCTTCAAGCAGGCAAAATTAAAATCCAAAATCAATCAATAACTTGAATTAAATTAGTGTTTAGCAATGTAACACACACACACACACACACACACACACACACTTAAAACTATTGAGATTTTGTGATTTCTGTGATCTTGACGTGACTCTACAGTCTGAGAGTGAAATCAGCCCCAGCCTCGTTTCTCACTTCACACCATCCTGTGTTTATATTCCGTCCTGTCCAACTGCTGTTGTGACACTTCAATTAAAATCCAAAATAATCCCATTTAAGAGATTAATAATTAGCAAATAATCTTATGTGGAGCCAAAAACTAAAATGTGATTAGTCGTGTTTACGTCCTGGGAGCAGATTTATGCCACATGACTCCTAATGATCAATGACATTATTAATCATATTTAGCACACAATTCCACTCATTAGCAAACTACCAAAGTGTAGTTTATCATTTGGTTCTTCAAAATCAACTCATTTTATCTTTTGGTCACATGCTAGGGATTCTCTTTAAAAATAAATAAACAAACTGGGTTACGGTTAGAGTTCATAGCCACTTTCACCTCCGAGTGAACTTTACTCAGAGCGCTGATTCTCACAGACTTCAGCTTATCGACGACAAAATGTGTAGAAAACTAAACACTGTGCAGAAAACTAAACACCTTGTGATTGTGCTTCACGTTTTTACTTCATGCTTTCTGTTGTGTGTTTTTCTGACAGTTCCTCTGAAAGATCTGCTGAGGAACATGAAGCTAAATTAAAATTTGTCTTTACAAATTCAGGTCAATGAAGGAAGATAAAGATTCCTCTTTTAGTAAATACGCCTGTTAAATGTGTTGGCTTCAAACCAAAAGTTGCTCAGTAACGAAGTCGGGTCAGTCGTGGATTAGATGCCGTAATATGAGTAACATGTTGATTTGCACATGAGGGAATTTTCACTGTAGCACACGCAGGCAGTAAAGTGTCATATTTATTGAGTGAAAGTTGATGAAATTAACATCGTTCCTCAAGACTGATAACTTTATGACAATCTGACTTGACTTGATGGCACCGTCATGTTACCATGGCGATCTAAAGACTTGGTGATCATGAGGTGAGGTGAGAAAGTCACCCAGTGGGCGTGTTTCTGCAACCTGGGACATCCAGTGAGACGAGGGCATCCCGGGAAACGACAGTCCTCTGTTATTATAATATGATAAAGTTCATCACACTTCAGAATAAATCACACACAAAACCTCCTCAGATCATCACAGATGACACACAGGACCTGAGTGATGTTCTGATTAAAAGCTCACACACGTGTGGAGTTTTAGAAATATGAGAAACATGTTTGTTCATGACCTGATACTCTGAGAATATGATCGTGAGAAATCTCACCAGGTCACACCTTCTGATAAAAAAGTCAGTTATTCTGCTTTGATCCAACTGTGAGAAACGCATTTATTCTTTAGCGTGAAACATGCTGTAATTGTGAGATTCTCTGCTTTGACCCTGACTAGCGAGTAAGGTCGTGATGTTTGGGGAAAATGAGCTGAGCCTTGAGCCTGTAATTATCATCTCAGTGCTACAGAGCAGAAAACAAACTGTTGACATTTGACCAGATCGAGTAATTATCCCCTGTTAACACTTCCCAGGTGACCACTCGGACTCCTCTCAGGTCCAAACATGACGTATAATTCAGAAATAAAAGCCGGAGATGAGCGAGAGCGACATGCTGCAGAATCGTGATTGGAGCGAGCACTGAGAGGATTAATCAGCTGATTAACGAAGCTCATTTGGCCTGAGCTTCATGTGTGTATCCTCCTTTTTCTTTTAATGAGAAAACGTTAAACGGCCTTGAGCAGGAGAGCACTGACGAACATCTCGCAACCAAAACAAGCAAATCAGTATACATCTTTATGAATAATTATATCATAAATTCACCCTAAAATAATGAATAGGAAGAATGTGGGTTTAAAAAAAATCAAATGTGAATTAATCTCAGAGATGGAGAACAGACGAATACAGGACTGACGTGTTGCTCAGGAAAAAGATCCAAATCAGGCTTTACAGTTCTGTGTGAATGAATGGAGTTCATTTCTGATTGTAGAACTAAAGCAGGAATAAGGATGAGGATGAGCAGGAAGTTTGTCACAGTAAGCCTCCGGTAGCAGTTCTTCCTCCTCCACTTGCTTGGTCTCTGTAAATCACACTGCTGATGGACGGCGGATAGGGTTTTTTTTTTTTGGTTGTTTCTCAGTTTTCACTGGTGTGTGTGCGTGTGCGTGCATATCCCTCATCAGTATCAGGTACAGGCCTCTTCATCTCCGTGATGCTCGCTTGTTCTCCAGGTGTGAATTTTTACACGGACTCTTTTGTAAACACGTCATGTTTCGGAGCGAACTTTACTTCCAGCCCTGAATCCTAAAACACACACCCCATTGACTGTAAAACTCCAGACAGAGAGCGTGAGAGATGATCAGCTGTGTGTAGACTGAGATGAATGTACTGTATTTACACTCGCGTAGAGGCCAATTCACACCAGATGTGTGTGTGTTGCACAACAGACACACTTCCTTTTTAATTAAAAAAAAAATCTCTTCCACTTGTATGTGTTTGAAGCTTTAACTTCTATCTTCTCCTGAACTTCTATTCTTTCTCCTGAACCTCTGAGGTCACATGGTTGTTTTTTATTTAATTATGGGCACAAATTTAATACATTTATTTCATGGCCATAAAATTCTTCCGAATCATCATGTTTGAACATTTTCACTGAGTTGGAGTGCTCAGTGTTTCTTCTTCTCCTCCATTCCTCATATTTCCTTCATGCTGTTTTATATTTCAGTGTTAATTTTATTGATAACATTCCTGTTCTCCGGTGTGAATTAGGATAAAGATCTCCTGCTCATGGTGCAACACCAAAGAAAAGTAAAGAATACAGTATGTGAAGGAGTCATTCAATGAACAGTGATGATGTTCTGAAGGTCTGTGAGTTCAGAAGCTGCTTCACTGATGATGTATTCTGTTAATGACCACAGAGAGGGTGGATACCGAGAACATAAACACCTTACGGCCATGACTGACATCATTGTACATCTCTTAAAGGACCTCTCTGTTAAAAGCTGCTCTTGTTTATCATATTTGTCATATATTTTAATATCCTGATGATTATCATCATCCAGGATGTTGGTGGAGATCACCATGCTATATGACAGGATCTTTAAAGATCCGCTCCATGACGGAGTGTTCCAGTGGATTAAATGGCTCTCGACACGTCTGTAGTGCTGTTGATACACATGCAGTATATTAATCCCTCTGTGGAACTAATCTAATTTTTTGGCTTACTGAACCATGAGGTTGGAGGTGAAATGGAGTAGAGAATGAGGAGGACGAAGTGATCCTTTTTCATCAAATTAGGTTTGACTGTTCACTCCCACACACTACACAAACCAGCTTTGGTTAATTGCTAATTAATTAACCTAATCAATCTGGACATTAATTAAATAATGGCTGAAACCAGAGGGGCTGGAGGTGGAGTCAGGGAATTAAGGTTGTCATTTATAGTATGACATACATTTATAGTATATCGACTTCTGTATCCAATTGCACTTTGGGTGTGTTTTTAAGAAGAGCTGGGGTGGTTTTGTCTCCCAGTGAGCACACCTGTACAGTGGTATTGTCGTGGTTCTGGCCAGAATTTGCCTGACATTTCCTTTATTTAAATAGCCTCCTGTTCATGCAGCTGGCAAAAGATCCAGAAGCTGCTGAAGATCTCGCGGGTGTTTCTATTGGTTTATTTTTCATATTTTGTCCTCATCCTTTCTTATCTTTCCTTTTGAAATGGAAATCTGGGAGTTGTGGAATAGAGATGAAAAAGTCTGGTTTTGGCAGCTTTATAGAAAATCAGCACAGCCTCTGAACACACACACACACACACACACACACACACGGTTAATTCAGGAATGAATGCAGTGGCAGTGAATCATGGGGGAGACTGAACACGCGCACGATGGGTTCTGAGGCTGAATGAGAACTTGGGATACAGAGGCCTCGCCATCGCTATAAACAGTGGATTCACAGATGAATGCAGAACAAACACAATTATTTTATAACAAATGGTATGCCCTATGGAACAACTTCATTAAATATGAGTTGGCCTCAGCTTATGAGTCTAAAATTAGATTTAAATTAATGCTACCGTAGACGTGGGCTGTATTGTGATTCTCACTCTCTCCCTCCCTGCGGCTCTCTGATGACTCATCCTGTTCCACTTGTCCTCAGACCCTGACATACTCAACCTTGCTTTGTGCACACTCGCCATCCTTCTGGCTACGTCTCTGCAGAGGATCTTGAAATGATTCAGGCACTGTTGAAGGCCGGTGCTTTAGATCCCCACTGCTTCATAGCTCACAGCTTTTGCTGCGCTGACACACCCTTCCAGTAGTCCAGGATGTCATGTAGGTCCTCCCCCTTTGCAAACTGGACCTTTTTGCGCAGTGCATTTCCAGCTGTAATGTAGCAGGACTCCTCGCGTGGACCCTTTCTATATGGACGGAATCGCTCCCAGATTCTCAGCGTGTTCTCGGAGGAGTACTCCGGACTGGACGAGTACCCAGAGTAGCTGTGTTGGTGGGGCGAGAGCTGAGAATAAGAAGCAGCGTCTCTCTTGGCACGTGATAGGGGTTTGAGGAAAGAGGCTCTTTGTGCAGGGGAGTCATGGGAGCCCTCATAGTAAAGGGCAGGGACTGAGTGACGATGCTCTGCACAGTGGAAGTCTGGATGTACCTCCAGGTGCTGTTGAAGGCTCACGCCATCCATAGTGACTCCATCCATGTTACAGCCTACACCACCACCAACAACTAAGGGTAGCCTATCTAGAGGTTCCCCACATCGGACTGGGCTACCCTTCTCGGGATACTGACAGGGATCAGGACTGCGTGGTTCTGGCACATCCAGGCTGTATACCCGAGCTTTGCCACCAGCTGGGCCACAATGCTTCTTAGAAGAGCTGACAATCACAGCTGCATCGGCACTCATCTGTCGTTGAATAGGTCTCACTGCTGTGGCTGGTGGTGGAGGGCGATATGGAGGTGATACGAAGCCTCCTCCTGTAATCCCAGGCCTTTCAGAAAGGGAAGTTGTTAAAGGCAGAGGAGGTGGAGGAGGGATTTTTGGCGAGGGCAGGACCTGACAGGCCTCACTGACACCAGGTGAAAGTGGAATTAGCCCCCTGCTTATGGAGGAGGTGCTACTAGGTGGTGGTGAAGTTGGATTTCCACTCGACGTGGCAGCTGCTACAGAGTCGAGTTTAAGTGCATCTATGCAGTTATTAATGATCTGGTTAACCTTGTCAACTTCCATTGCAATAGTAGAGATCTCTGATGCTGACCCTCGACCGTCATCGTCATCATCATCTGAGTCATCTCCCAGGTCACTTCCATCTTCCTCCATTAGGTCTTCTGCTCTAACAGCCTGCCTTACTCCATCTCGCCCTCTCTCATCTCCTGCTCCTGAAGTCCTAACGTCCATGTAGTTGCCCTTGGTTGCCATTGCCTCAGAGAAGGCTGTGGCCAGCTTCTCTACTTGAGGAAGAGTGGAGAGACGTGAGGAACTGGTGTTCCCAAGGCCATGACCCAGCATGCCTGAGCTGGAGGAGGACATGGGAAGCTTGCCATGGTGATGTTGATGGTGGGCCTGATCATGCAGCTTCTGCACTGCTGTTGGATCATTGGCAGCTGCAGCTGCAACCTCTGGTCCATACCGCATCTCTAGGATGGTCTTTTTCACACAAATTGATTTCTCTTTCTCTTCTTGCCTTCGCCGCCTCTTCAAACAGTAATACACCAGGCCAAGAACAATCAGCATCCCGAACAAGCAGCCCACGATGGTCATAATGTAATGTGTAGTAGTGGATGGAGTGGGCAGCAAGTCATCTGTCGTGGGAGTCCGAGTGGCAAAGTGAAGACATGTATGGTTAAAACGCTGAGAGTTACGTATGGAGGCCACACAAAAAGTGTAATTTGTGTTGGGAAAGAGCTTGCTTAGCGTAATCAACTCCTTCTTGTTTTTCAGGTTCATCACATCAGAAACAAAGCTCTGATTGTACTGTACCAAGATGTACATCTTGCTGTATGGCCGTGGTATCTGCACAAGCAAGGACGCTGAAGAAAGAGACACATGTTGAAGTGTGATACTGGGGCTGAACGTGTTCTCTGAGGAGGATGAAGTTGTGGGCTGATGGTATGGTCCAATACGATCAAACATATCAGGTCCCATGCCTGAGGAATCCAAATCTGGTGGTAATGAAGTCATCCCTGGAATAAACACTCCATCTCTGCACACTGAGGCGAGGATGTTGAGCGCACTCCGACCAGGTCCTCCAACAGGACTTAGCAACGGGTAGCCAAAAAGCTCCCGTGGAGTCTCACATTGTAGTCGATCATAGGTGTGTGTTACATTGTTGAAGGCCTCCAGCCAAACGAGGAAGCTGTAGAGGTCACAGCCACAGTGAAAAGGGTTCCCTGCCAGCTCGCACACCATCAGTCTTCCCAACACCGTGAACGTGGATGCATCTAAACGTGCCAGCTTGTTAGAGGACAGGTCCAGACTGCTGAGGCTCGGGCATTCCCAAAAGGCATTTGTGGCAATGACCTCGATAAGATTGTGCTGCAGGAAGAGGCACTGCATGCGTCCCAGGCCTCGCAGCATGCCCTCCGTCAGATTGGTCAGTTTATTGTAGCCCAGCTGCAGCACCTGGAGGTTAGCCTGGCCAGCGAAGGCGCCATCCTCAATGTAGGAGATCTCGTTCTTTGTCAGGTTGAGGTCTGTCAGGTTTGTAAAGCGGCTCAGTGAGGAGAAGAATACAGCCTTGAGCTTGTTCTCGTTGAGCCGTAAATCATGCACGGTGTTATTGATGTGCTGCGGGATTGTCTCATACGGCGGCTGGTTCTGACTACAGATGGCCAGCCATACGTAGCCCTTATCCCCCTCGATGAGCCAACAGTCACCACAGACGAGGTCTGGTGCTGAAAATAGCAGGAGAAGAGAAGGAAAAAGCAGGAGCGTGATGCTTTGAGAGGGCGGGGCATCTGACTTCATCTTCATGATGAGGAGCAATGGTGGAAAAAGGAAGTGGATAGTCTCTCGTGCATAAAACAGGCAGGAAGTCAGTAGGCACTTGTCCTGTACTGTCAGTGCCGTGGGCATGCCGTGGGCCTTAACACATTTGCCATGTTATCTGATTTGCAGTCGGATTGCAGTACTGACTCTCATTAGGCTGCCACATCATCTCCTCATGGGATCCTGGTTCAGATCCTGGTTTGGAGCGAACTTCTCAGAAGAACCTGTCGAGAGAAAAGAAAAGAACAGGGGTGTAAATAGTGGAAAGTAGAAAGGCAGTGTTCATCATACTCGAGGTCTGACAACAGCTTGAATTTTTAAACCATTACAGCTGCTTATTTATTCATAAAAAATGAAAATTGCATCATCGTGCTCACTGTAGGACAGAACAATAATGCACCTCATAAATACGGAGCAGCACTTTACTCCCTAACGCTCGTCACTTCACTGATACCTGCTCATGACTGATCACTCGGTCAGCTTGGAATTGTATTTTATCATTCTGAATGTGATTAACGTTCATTAATAACACCAGCACTGAGGTCTTGTTAAGGACGTGTCTGTTATTTTTTCCCCCAAAGAATTAAATGACTCGGGCGAGGCTCTCTCCACTTTCACTTTCATTTGCCCGAATTATATCCGAATGTGTTTGGCAGGTGAGTCAGACAAGGTGTTTGCTAAATGGGGCTCATCCATCTTCCTGTGCCACCTGTTTCCCACCATGATCCCCAGCTCGGGAGGACTTTCAGACATGACACACATCATTAATCACCAGATGGAACAAGGTCATTTCCTCTGTCACATCCAGCACTGATTCCATCCCAAAGAGCTCACTCAGTCTGCACGCAGAGAGAACTGACGGGAATTATCCATTCATCAGCAGATTCCTGAAATTCTGTTTCCCTCCGAACAGAAACTGAAGACCAAACTCGCGGCTCTTTACATCTCCTCCGTGCTTCAGTTAAATGTAGAGACATTTCTCTCAAAAGGATGACAAGAACTGGAGAGTTTAAACCTTACAAACAAAAACAAACAGCAAACAATGAGAATTATAACATAAGTTTTGGCACTTGTGTGAAGTTGTCTCAGATCTCTGGGTTTTTCTGTTGGCACTGAAGGCAGGCTGGCTCGCTCTCTCTCTCTCCCTCTCTCTCTCTCAAGGCCACAGGAGATGTGAACTGGTTTGGTGTTCCAAATACTGAGGCCAAAAAAGGAGCTTAATTAGGGCCGAGGCTCAAACACAGTGAGGTGCATCCCAAAGAGACTGTGTGTGTGTGTGTGTGTGTGTGTGTGCTTAGAAAGACTGAGAGAAACAGAGAACGAGAAGCAGAGAGATTTTAAAACATTTACTCCAATAATTCTCAAAAAGCTTTTTATATCAGAAACACATTTTCATATTAATACCTCGACACTCACCCATCTGTCTCTTACAAATTTAGCATGAATTACTTTTTGTTCTCAAACTGAAGACATATTTCATCCCTCATCATCATATTACAAAACAAATGCTTTTGAGTCACCTCTAACATCTGAACATCTGATCTGATCTGAGTGTATGATCCTGCTGAAAGTGTGGCTCACACTCGATCGCTGTGTCTCTCACGCTGTTTTTCTTATGATAAACTTCTCAAACTCGATGTCTGATTCATTCTGAGCCTCGACAGACCTGCACAATAACGCTCTGTTTTTAATTAATTTCCTCCTCCACGGTGTCTTTTATATAAATCCCGTGTGTGTGTGTGTGTGTGAGTTTTAGTGTAATATAAAGAGGCAGAAGTGTTTGATATTAAAAGAATATCTAAAGGTCACAGTAATGATCAGCTTCACATGGT
>JAODKS010000012.1:73761133-73774114 GCA_028877415.1 Sciades dowii | reverse complement strand
TAAATCATATTCCTTATATGATGCACAATACATGAAACATAAACTGAAGGTGATGGAAAGTTATATATTTTTTATAAATTTCTTCTATTTCTTTTCCATATGGGCGGACAACACATGCAACGACGAGAACGAGATGGCGAGCCAGCCAAGAAACAGCCGAGATGGATTCTACACAGAGGATTAGCCCGACTGGATGCGTAACGTTAAAACTCTCTTCTCCCAGTTTCTACAGATAAGTAAGACTTTTCAGTTCCTCGGATAAGTCAGAAAAGACTGTGTTTTGAAAGACTGATAGAAAACCGAACCTAACGAACTGAGGACTTGAATGCTTTGTCTAAAAAGAGCATATGGTAAGTGTGTGAACTGCTTGCATTCTCTGTAAGTTCGAACCATCGTTTCTTTGAACTGTTCGCCTTTACATTTCAAGTGTGAGTTGAATGTGAATTTTCAGTTTGGATTTTGAACTGAGGTTGAAATAATCTGAAGTGTTGGAACTAATAATATTACTTTATTAGAGAACCAATTACTTTAGTAGTTTAAGCTTAAAGATTAAATTGGCTGTCGAAAATAGAAAATTCAAAGACAAATACTTTTATTTAAAAAGGAACTAAACTGGAACTAAAGAAGAATGTTGACGTGAACTTAAGCTATAAAATTGAAATGAAATGTGAATATTTTGATTTATAAGTTTTATTTAACATTGACATTTTCCAAGCTTTTGTACATATGTATATAATTATTCTTTCACTAAAATCTAAAGTTACTTAAACCCATGTCCTTGTGTTTAGTGCCTCATGAAAAAACCCTCAAACTTCTGATGGCCCAGATTTAGTCTAGTTGTGTGACACCCAGTTGCACATATCCGATCTAGACAAGCGTTACAGAGACAAATAGTTTCTGATGAGATTCGTGCAACTCTGGTTGACCACGCCCTTGTCCATGGGGTGTAAACGAGGAAAGCTTGGCAAAGAGTGCAGCCGCTCCTGAGCCGATTCACGGTAGCCTCTATAATCCGGACCTTCAGAGAGGAAAACCGGGAGGGAATTTACACACTGCTCTCTCCTGTAACTCTGGACTGTTACAGCACAGATATGTACTGGAGCCGTTTGCTCTATTGTACTGTATGCTATCTGAAATGCATTGTATTATTATACTTCTGTTTTTGCAGAACTGAGAGACGATCACCTAATGGAGGCTGAAGATGGATATTTTCAGAAAAGCAAGAGATGGAAATCATCAACACAATCATAGATCATCAGGGAATATACCAAGGTGGTGATGCAGTCAGCGTCTCAACGACAGACCGCGTTCTTTGATGGAACAGGCTGAGGATGAAACAGGCCTATTGTCTTCAGTAGCGGCATGCATATACGCAGCAGCTCGGTGCTCTCTGTTGGATAGCAGCATTCTCATTTTATGTATGTTTTGTGTACTTGTCTGTGCATTGGACGCTCGTGTCACCTATGAGTGTACTGAACTCCTTGTCATCAGAAATCAGTATTGGGTCTATACCATCAATGGACCAGACACCATTCCTCCGGAGATCCTGTGCCCTGGAGGGCTCGAGAATGAGATCCACTACCCATTTGGGAGGTGCCGGAGGCAGCGCCGGGACAAAAGGTAGAAATGGGGTAAGATGGGCAGCTTGTAGGGTAGGCTACGAGCTAACTCATATCAACCACCACTTCCCAGTCTCTTTCTGGCCAACTGCCGGTCGCTCGTCAACAAGATTGATGAAATAAGGCTGAGAATTTCATCATACAACATGGGCAACTATGTGACAATAATCACGGAGATGTGGCTGGATAGCACTATTCCTGATGAAGCTATTGGACTAGCAGGCTACACCATGTATCGAGCTGACAGGACTGCAGACTCTGGTAAGACCAGAGGAGGAGGAGTGTGTATTTATGTAAACAACGACTGGTGTACAGCCACAGACATTGTTGGGAAGCACTGTTACCCGGATGTGGAATACTTAGTCGTGGAATACAGACCGTTTTACTTGCCGAGGGAGGTTTCTGCTATCTTTATTACAGCTGTTTACATCCCACCATAAGTGAACACTAAGCTAGCTCTGTAGGAGTTGTACAGCTCTTTGAGCAACCAGCTAGATGGGCACCCAGAGGGAGCGGTGATAGTAGTTGGGGATTTAACCACACAGAACTCAAGGGAGTATTACCAAAACTCCACAAAAACATATACTTTCCAACCAGAGATAAAAAACATCCTGGATAAAGTGTATACAAATATCCAGAGGGCATATAAAGCTGTACCATCTGCACATTTAGGATTATCAGACTGGCAGATTATCTCTCTGACATTAACTCCATTTTATAAACCAGTTGTCTGTAGAGCCAAACCAGCTGTGAAGATAGTACAGGTAGGGAGTGAGGAGGCTGTTACATCACTACAGGATTGTTTTGAGAATACAGTGTGGGAGGTATATTTGCAGGGGGCTGATTTGGAGGAGTATACTTCTAGCGTCCTGGACTATATTAATTTCTGCACCAAAACAGTACTGAGCACCAAAACCATCAAGGTGTTACCGAATCAGAAACCCTGGTTTGATTGCAATGGAAGGTCGCTACTCAGGACGAGAGATACTGCTTTCAGGTCAGGAGACATGCTGGCTTATAGAACTGCCCAGAGATACCTTAAAAAGGGCATTAGAGAAGCCAAAGGCAGGTATAGACAGTGCATAGAAGGTCACTTTGAGAACAAAGACCCCCAGAGCATGTGGAGAGGTATCAAAACTGTAACCGATTACAAATGTAACACCACACTGGTCAGCCAGGACAGGGACCTTCCAGACACCCTGAACTGCTTTTTCACCTGCTTTGATAAGCAGTACAACAAGACGACAGCAGACAGAACTCAGTCTGGGGAGGAGCAGACACTCAGTCTTCAGCACCACCAGGTGAGGTCTACCCTGAGAAGGATCGGTACCAATAAAGCACCTGGCCTGGATGGGATGTCGGGCCATATACTGAGGTCCTGCACCGACCAGCTAGCTGGAGTCTTTACAGACATGTTTAACCTTTCCCTACAACAAGCTGCAGTTCCCACCTGCCTTAAGTCTACCACCATTGTCCCTATCCCCAAAAAATCTGCCGTTACCTGCCTCAACAACGACTGCCCAGTTGCCCTCACCCCAGTAATCATGAAGTGCTTTGAGCGGATGATACTGTCATACATCAGAGACAGCATTCCTGCAGACCTGGACAGCCACCAGTTTGCCTATAAGGCAAGCAGGTCTACTGAGGATGCTGTCTCCATCGCACTCCATGCAGCCCTGTCTCACCTGGAATACCCAAACACATATGTCAGGATGCTCTTCGTCGACTTTAGTTCTGCTTTTAACACCATAATCCCCCATAAACTGGTGCACAGACTCATTAGCCTTGGTCTCCCCACCTCACTCTGCTCATGGATTCTGGACTTTCTCACAAACAGACCACAGAATGTCAGAGTAGGCAACCTGAAATCAGCAATTATAACCCTGAACATGGAAGCACCCCAGGGATGTATACTCAGCCCCGCCTCTACACCCTCTTCAACCATTACTGTGTCCCCATCCACTCATCCAACACCATAATAAAGTTTGCTGATGACACCACTGTGGTGGGACTCATCAGGGACAACAGTGAGACCCACTACAGGCAGGAGGTCCAATACCTGGCAGAATGGTGTGGATAACAACCTGGTCCTAAACACCACCAAAACAAAGGAGATCGCTGTGGACTTTAGGAGGTCCAGGAGGACCAAACAGACCCCACTTTACATCAATGGGGAAGAGGTGGAGAGGGTGGATTCTATAAAATTTCTAGGCATTTACATCACCAGGGATCTAACGTGGGCGCTTAATACCGCCAACCAAGTTAAGATGGCCCAGCAGGGCTCTTCTTCTTGTGAAAACTTAAACAGGCCGGTTTACCACCACACCTGCGCACAAACTTCTACAGGAGTACAACAGAGAGCATCCTCCGCCAGAGCTGTAATGTGTGGTATGCAGGCTGCACTGCAGAGAACAGGAGGGACTTGGCCTAGGTGGATAGGTCAGCTCAAAAGATTATAGGGGCTAAGCTCCTGGACCTGGACTCTGTGTGTGCTGATCGCCTGAGGAGGAAAGCAAGGTCGATAAGCACAGACAAAACCCACCCAGGACACACCCTGTTTGTCCCCCTACCATCAGGGAAGAGGTACCGCACATTACAGACTTGAACCACAAGACTGAGGAACAGCTTTTTCCCAAGAGCTGTAGGCTCCATCAGCCCCCAACCCCTCGCCCCTCTGGAAACTGCTGTGGCCTCTACTTAGGCCTCCACTTAGAACAAGAGCTGTAGTTCTCATCACTTTCCCCCTTCCTTCCTCCCACACTTCCACCCATATAGGACTGGGGAGCAGCTTTGGAGCTGCAGCCTCCATCACCCACAACCACTGTCCCAAACCACTGCCCCTTCCACACACACGACAGTGTGGAATTGATATGGACTCATGCACAGGTGGTAGTGGTGTGTGTGTGTGTGTGTGTGTGTATCAGTGTGTGTGTGCGTGGGTGAATGAGAGTGAGATGTGTCATTTTCATGATTGAACTTTATTAGCACCAATGCATTTTATAGCCTACTGCTGTGGCCTCCACTTAGAATTACATGGACTTTACATGATGCTGCGTATATGTATTTACCTTTTCTTATTATTTACAATTTTAACTATATCTGTCACCAGCCCTTGTCTTATTACTTGTGTGTGTTTTTTTTTGTGTCATATTGATTTTTTATTCCTTTTAATTGCTGCGAGGAGAGTGCCAAACTGAATTTCGTTGTGAATCACATTGACAATAAAAATCCTTGATCCTTGGTCTTCTTTTCAAAATGAACTCTGATAGTGTCAAAGACCAGCACTTGGAATATGTGTGAGTATGGTTTCTCAGACTGTATCAGGTCTTTGAGTACAGTGATGTATTACAGCAGTGTATTCTGCAGCACAGGCTGTATGATGGCCTACTTTTGTGGCCTATAGCGATGTGTTTCAGAGCAGTCCTTCATGTACTGTACTGTGTTTCATCTCTTTTGGAGAGAATCTTTAACATTGATGCCAGAGACAAACTTCATGATCTCATCTTTGTGGATGAAGAAGGATTTAAAGTTTTTCTCAATTGCTTAAACACTAAATCTTGAACAGTCGGCTGGAAAACCTTTTGCTTTAATTCATTCCTTAAAATTATGACACTATTCCAAGAAGTACAAACTCTTTTCCTGGAGTTCCTGTCATATCACAGGGTGGTTTCACCATTTGAGCAGATCTTCAAACACAAATCCCATTGCTGAAGCACAGTTCTTACCATCCAACCAATCAGAAACACGACCACTCTCTAACGAACACAAGGTGTCACGACTTGAGCTCAGTGAACACACACCTCTCCAACTGAAACACCGAGCGTCAAATTTCTTCATAATTGACAGTAAATTATTGACTGCATACAGTTTTTTTTTTTTTTAAACAATTGCTTAAGCATGTTTTTTGAAAACAGGGCTCGTTTTCTCAAAACACTGAACATGATTCACAAAGCCACAAACCCAAAGTGCAAACCAGCTCATAAATCCTGCAGAATGATTCACTGCATTCAAAACTCCATAAACACGTCTCAAAAATCAGACTTTTGCACCAAAAGGCACACACTTCATTCATATGACCACATTTTTGCCCAAACAGCTCCACACTGTTGTGCTCAATCAAACACACTTTCATCTTTGGTGGGCTTGACATCATCATTCTGTCTGCAGAGAATTCTACAGAGAGAAACTGTTCAAGTTTACAGAAATATTTGCAGAAGTACAGATACTATTGAAACAATTTTATTTTTCTCCACAACAAATCAGACAAACAAATGCACAGCACATCCTACATTATAGTTGGAGGAACAAAAATCTGCTCCATCGAATACAGTGAAAAAAGAATTTGCAGGAAATATACAGAAATATTGCCAAAAATATACTTATATATATATATTGAGCCTCCTCTCACCACCTCACTCGGTCTGGCCACAGCACCTCATCAGTGTCACATGCAATATCTTCTCTGCCTCAACAGTGAGGGAAGAAGCACCAGGAGTGTCTTATCCAGCCCTGGACAGGACTCACATCAATATCATCACATGCCTCTTCCATTGCCTGCAGAAGAGCCCTGCACACATAGGGCTGATGGTCATACACCTTCCACTGACATGCAGAAAAACAACTCTTCATCTGGACTGAGAAATGGAGAGTAGGGTGGAAGGGACTTCACAAGAAATTGTGGGTGGTCAGTGAACCAGTTTTGGACCAGGTCTGCACGATGGAAGCTGACATTGTCCCACACTACCACATGTCTGTGCTGCTCTTCATCATCCATCTCGTCTGCCGGGATCACAATGTTGTGCAGTCTGTCCAAAAATGTGAGAATGTGGTCTGTTGCATGGACCAACTTTGGCATGGTGATGGAGGACACCACTATTTGTGATGACAGCACAGATTGCAATGTTGTCACCTTGTTGTCCAGGAATGTCTACAATGGCTCTGTGACAAATGATGTTTCTTCCCTTTGTTTTGGTGTTTGTGAGATTGATACCAGCCTCATCGATGAAATTAAACTCGTGTGGGATCACATTAGCATCTATTTCCAGCATTCACTGAAAACAAACAGAATGATCCACCTGGTGTTGTCCAATACCCTGGGGGAAAATGCTGTACTGTCTGGAGTGTGCTGTAGTCATTCTTGCACATACTTCCACATTCATGTCTCAGATCTTTGATTCTTTCAGAGTTACTCTCAAAAGGTTCCCTGTAAAGCTGCTTCATGTGCACCTGGTTTCAGTGGAGAAAACAGGCCAAGGTGGACAGGCTGACCTGCCTGGTGTTGTTAAATTGTGTTGTCTCTTGTGATGTGGCTTTGAATCTCTCAGAGTCTTATTGCATTATTTGCCAAAATCAATTTGATTATTGCTGCTTCCTTTGCCTCCCTGAACATTCAGCCCCTTCCACCATTACGCCATTATCTCAGTCCTTTAGACAAACCAGAAATACAGGAGTTGTTCAGTGTAGCCTAAAGAAGTTTTCCACACTATAGTGTGCAGGATTCTTGTACAGTTACAGAATGCATGACATGGCAGCCGTTCAGGAAGTAAATAGGAGTCACACAACAACTGATGAATACAGTATGATTTGTGGAATCCTGAATTGTGCAGAGTGAATGGAATGTTGGTGATGTTCCTGTGCTCAAGCCTCAATGAGACAACAGTAAATCGGCTCAAGTTGGGCTGGACCCTCTGTCCACCTCTCTCATTGTCAACACATGGTTGATATCATGGTCATCTAATGTTGCCCAGATTTACTCAGAAAGCTGTGCTCTTCATTGTCCTCCTCCTCCAACTCTGTTTACATCTATTTATTCCTTTTTTTTTACCTATACTACCTGATACGCACACTCAACTTTCCGCACATTAACAGTAACAGGTATCAGTTGGCACTGGACTGTCTGTTTGTGCCAGTTGTCATTTTTGCACTGTCCTTGTCTTCACTTTCTGTTTGCGTATGTAGCCCCTACTTGCACCTGTTACTTTAAGACAGTGTAATATCAAACAAGAAATTTAGGGCTAACTTTAATTCTTGACCCGATGAGGAGACCGCTGAGACTCACCTGACCCATTACCGGATCAGACCTGCAATATCTACCCCAATGAACAACAGACTGAAGTTTTAAAGGAGTTATATTGAAAACAATAAAGACCTTTCGCAGCACAGTACCTCAAAAAAAAAAAAAGGTAAGTAACTTAAAGTGAGTACTGTGGAGGAAAAAAAGGGAAAGAAAAAAACAAACAGTACCTAGTACATAATCACTCAAAGTTGGATTCGAGGTATCCAGTTGTTTGATTTGAACCAAAAAACATGAAAATCAAATGAACAAAAAAACTCTGAGATCTCAGGTAGTAAAAAGTAAATTGTCCCAAAAGTTCAAATGAATAGAAAAAAAATAATAAATTGAGTGCACTCAAGTCCTACCGCCCTCAACAATGAACGTCCAATGGTAAGTATTGCAGGGGGGTGAAGATGTGGATGACCGGGGAGTAGCAACCAGGATGGAGATGGAGATGAACCGAGGACCAGGGACCCAAGTGAAGGACTATGGAAAAAAAAAAACAGCCTACACATCCATGCAGACAAATTACTCATTTCATCCATAATAAAAGTCCATTTGAATAAAGTTACTGCTTTACTGCATTTACTTTGTTACTACTACCATTTTTTAAATGAATTTTTTTTAAATATAACTTCTCCCCATGAACTTGTAATATTCATCATAACTCAGTAAACAAAACATGAGTTCACATTTAGCATTTCAAAATAACCTCCGTTTTTAGCATACAGCTCGTAGTATTTACATAAATTACATTAAATCCACTGCTCACGCAATGGGAAACACTTTTCTTCAACTCAACACTCTCGTCAGCTTAGCCGCATGAATTTTCTACCGGGGCCTAGCACCGGTTTAGCACCACATTAGCCTGCACCGAGCGGCTATCAAAAGTTTCACAACCGGCAATGAAATAGCAGCACAAGATTCATAAAACACAGGCTTCAGACATTAATAAATTATTCGGACCTGTTTCGAGTTTGTCCCGACTGGTTTTAGAGAGAATTCAAGATTAATTTTTAAGTTATTTCCAGTGTTTAGCACTCTGATAGCGAGTTAGCATGCTAATGTAAACGTCGATCGTGACTCGTTTACTACAATTCCCGTCGTCCTACTCGAACTTGCAGCACGCCGATAGTCTCTTCTATCTCTCTGTCTCTTCTCTTGCAGTTTCCTGACTTCTGACTTTCAGTTTTTATCAGTTCAATTCTAAGTTTTCCTCTTTATTCTCTTCTCTTCCAGCATCTACTCTCACACACGCTCCTGTCAGCTTTTTTCTCCTTTTTCTCTTTTTTTCCCCCTCACAGAAAAATAGCGCCTAACAACTGCCACCTAAATTAATGGGACAGTAACACATATACAGATTTGGTTTTTTTTAGGAGAAGATATTTTTACTGCTCCCCTCTCATGAAAAAATACTAATGAACTGAGATTTGAGAGAACACTTAGAACATTAATACGTAATGTACAGATAGATAACTACAAACAACCTGGGGTTTAATTAACCCTGGTTACACTTAGTTTAAAGTCTGCATTGTTTGCACTCACTGCACAGAAACAAAGACTGAGAGCCTGAAACCGTATTGCCTCCCTCCTGCATCATTAATGCCATAAAATGGAACTTGTACAGAAAATTATAAATTCACCCACATACCAAGTTCCCACAACATGCCCACCAAATCATTTGTGCCCTGAACACACCTATCTTTCCCTGGAATGTTAATCCACAAACTCACCCACAGTAAACGACTGGTTTAAGCAGAGTGAGCAAGTGTGGGAGAGCACCCACCGATGCCAAGAACAGGTGGAGGTAGGAAAACCAAGCAGTTTGCTGACAGTTATAGGGGAACCCCCCCCAAGATGATCATGTTTGGCTGTCCACAAAGGACCTCAGGAGCATGCAGAGGAAGACAAATCTCAGCGTGAGGTATATCGGCCCAGAAAAGATCTACCAGTGTATCAACAGAATAACCAAAAATTTAGACCTGTCACAACACTGCTGACTCTCCTCCTTAGTTCATGTATCACGCCTTATTTTGTAATCTCTGGACCCCTATCCATGAACATTCCTCCCACCAAACCACCTGCACCTCATGATGTACAAGGACAACCCACATCTCATCTCATCTCATCTCATCTCATCTCATCTTCTTGCGCTTATCCGGGGCCGGGTCATGGAGGCAGCAGTCTGAGCATGGAAGCTCAAACTTCCCTCTCCCCAGACACCTCGGCCAGCTCCTCAGGAAGAACATTGAGGCGTTCCCAAGCCAGCCGAGAGACATAGTCCCTCCAGTGTGTCCTGGGTCTTCCCCGGGGTGTCCTCCCGGGGGGACATACCTGGAACACGTCAAATCAGGATCCTCAGGATCCTGAGGCAGAAAGAATGCAATTTCTTTATGTACAAACCATTTCCCCCGTTGCTTTATATTGGTCAATACATGGGACTTATTTTACTGTATTCTTTATCAATTACATATTTTTTCAGCATGTCTACTTTTTCACTCAATTTCAGTTTACTTTAGTGCAGGGCATTGAGCAATTTCAAAAAATGAAAAATGTTTGCCTGCTGTGTCTTTATATTGTGTTCACAATGAAAAGAAGTTGGTCTGGAGAAAAACCTTAAAACCTAATGCTGAGTGCAGGAACAGGTTTTTACAGTAGTGTTGTGAATTTATCTCACCAGTGTGTACTGGCGATTTTGTAGTGGATGTGTATTTGATGGTTTTTGTGTGATGTCTGAAGGCAGAGTTTGGTTGAGATGTAAGATTCCACGGGTTTGAGTGGAGAGTTTGGTTTTGACTTTGAAATTTGTGAAGATGAGTGTGCAGGTGTGTATTTGTGTTTAGAGTTTAGATAAATGGAAAATACATTTTTATAAATGTCATTTGGCAATCAGGAGAAACTGTGAAAAAAAAACTCTATAAATTCTCACCCATGATCTTTCCACTTTTCAAAAAGGAGTCCATTTTTCAAATAACCCCAAAGTGTCCAGTCCCTGGAGTTCCAGTGTGTAACCTGAAGCATTACTTCATTAAGGAGCTTAAAAGCCATGTCTGCTGCTTCTCCTCACCTGTGGCTGATGGTGCACCACCTGCAGAAGATACATAGTCCATCATTTTAACCATATTCTTTTTACTGTTTAAGGTCAGGGTCAATCCTGCTGGCTCCTCCACTCCTCTGCAGACACCACTGCCAGATTTGTGCTGTCTGATGTGTCCACACAGTAAATCAGAGCTCAATCCCACGACTGTCTCCTCTGCCTGATCTCCTGTACCTGACCTCTTAAAATACTGACCCTCTCCCCAGTTCCCTCAGCAGCACCTCGAGCACTGACTGGAAGAAGCTGGCTTTGGTCAGAATATTGTACCCATGAATTAGACATTCACAGTGTGAAATACCAAACAACACCCTGTCTATCTGTGTCTCAAAGGTAGAAGGAGCTTTACAGAGGCCAAAACAGAGGAGCTGAAACTCCCACAGCTCTGCATGACACAGCCAGTCCCTGGGTGTTCCTGCAAACATCTGCTACACAAGTCAGGAGTCAAGATCGAGGATGATACGCCCACCAAACCCAGCAGTTCATTCATTCTTAATAACATTAAATAGGAAATGTAGAAGTGTTTTGATCATGACCCTGAATTCCCAGAAACTTAGACACCTGAGGCATCTTGCTCCAAAAAGGGTCCAGGACACAGACCTTATCTGAGTGATGTGCTGCACTATTCCATTATGTTTAGAGCTGTATCAGGTAAGGAAGAGAAACCTAACCTGGAATCGTCAGCACTTTCTGTGATAAAAGGATATTTCAGACATTCATTGCCGAGTAGCAACACATTTATCTTCTACATATACAAAGTGCAAAACTATACACACAGGCAAACAATCCAAACAGCTGGCTAGATCAAAACATGATAACAGGCAGAAGGGTCGGTTGAGGTGCAAACAGTACATCAAAGGCTAAGTGAGAACCAGAACGAGAAACAGGCACAAGAATTAAGAAACAGGAAAGCAAAAACAAGGGAAGAAAGGTTCGGTAATGTGTACTTGTGTATCGGAAAACTTTGTGCTGCAAATGCATCAGCACAGTCCTTAAATCGGCAAACACATAGTTCCTTAATTGAGCTCAGGTGTGCCTTGTTTACGGCATGCGTGCTGGAGTCCACTCGGTGTGCGAGCAGCCTGTGGCATGCCATGAGGTGCATGCACCACAGCGCAAGGGAAGGCCTGTGGGCTACCACCGCACTGAGAGGAAGAACATACGCAACGTCATCATGTGCCCCGCTATCCACAAAGCCAACAGTGGGGAGTCTGTGCAGCACCGTGGATGGAACTCTCATGGAACCTGGTCCAAGAGTTCATTTCCTGTGCTCCAGTCAGTCACGGAGTACTTGTAGAAGAAAAACATGGGTGTGGCTCTCTTAGACACCCTCATCAAGTATTTCTCCATGGACCACAAGATGAGTCAGTTGTACATGAAAATATTTCTGCACGTCTTTGATGTTGCAGTGGTGAACAGGGTGTTTTTTTTCACTAAATCAAGGTATCTGGGAGAGGACAAGTAAGAATATCAGACTTAAAATTTGCGATTGAATTGAACCAGTTAATGTGAGTCAGTAACTCACTCCAATATCACTCCAGAGAAGTTGCTACAATAGCATGGTCATTAATTACCAACTGTAGTTATGAGCAGTTTTAAGTATAGATGAGGCAACATCTTGTTTTTTTCCCCTTCTTTTGGCCCATAGACAGAACAGAAAGAAGACAGCTTCCAATGTCTTCTTTGTCATCAGGTATTTGTTTTTTTTCTGGGTTTTTTTTCCTTCCCAAAATAATAAACTAGGGTTAGGGTTAGCTGAGCAAAGCTGCATTGCCAGAAGAGGCGAAACACCCTGCCATTCTGCCAAAGAGTAGCAACATCTCTGAGCTCATTCTTCGCTATGTACACGAGAAAGTTGGACATAATGGAAGGAATCATATGCTCTCCTTTCTTTGTCGGCAGTTTTGGATTCCTCATGCCAGCGCGCTAGCCAGAAAGATCATCAGGGAGTGCATGACCTGCCGCCGCCTCCATCAAAGGCCTGGGGAACAGAAAATATCCGACCTGCCACCTGAAAGACTTGCAGTGGACCTCCCTCCATTCACTCTGGTCAGAATGGACTACTTCGGACCTATCGAGGTCAAAAGCGGCAGGAATACTGTTAAAAAGTATGGGGTCATATTCACATGTCTAACGTGCCGTGCTGTACATCTTGAAGTGGCCCATATGCTTGATACAGATTCATGCATCAATGCGATCAGAAGGTTCATCTG
>JAODKS010000012.1:73729663-73742081 GCA_028877415.1 Sciades dowii | reverse complement strand
GTGTACTTATAAAACAAAATATTTATTATCAGTGAATTGTCTCATTTAAAAAAAAAAAAAAAACAACAAATAAAACTAAATCACAAAGCAAATGTGCTAGATGCAGACATTAACTTTGATTAAACTTTCTGGACACAATCGGAAGCTAAAAAGTAATTTTAAAACCAGTTTGTGTTGCAATTACATATACCAGACCTAGATAATGTATTATTGTCTTGGAAATGGTGCAATGAGTGTAATGTAATGTTGAACATGGTGGCGCAACCGATGTTTGCGGCAGTTTCTCTCAGTGAAAATGCAGTGCTTTCGTTTATTAGTGGAATGACTGGTGCGACTAGTATGACTGAAAAGTGTGTGGATGGAAAGTGTGTGAATGTGCCACAGTGCGACCAACAGATACAGTTAGACATCCGTAGCAAAGCTTCCTGTTATGACAAACACCTATGAAGTGTGCTGGGCGAGCTCTGGTTTCTACACTACAAAGGACCAGGAAAGACCGTGGCCGTACCTGGAGAACCACCGTTGAGGCGTTACCACAGGTGGTGCGACAGATCCCCTAAGCGGGGCAAGCGAGGAGGTGTCTACGCCAGGCTACATGCTAATCCACACAAGCTAGCAATGCCTACACTTGTGCCACCAAATGTTCGCTCCCTCGTCAACAAAATGGATTACATCAGATTGTGGAGAGCTTCTCAACGTAGCATGAGGAACTGCTGTGTTTACATTCTCATGGAAACCTGGCTGAACCAGAGCACCACGAATGCTGCGATCCAGCTGGAGGGGCTAATGCTACATAAGCTGACAGAGTAACTTCATTAGCCAATAAGTTAAGGGGAGGTGGTCTGGCTGTGTACACCAACGAATTATGGTGCCGGGACACCGTGGTAGTTTCCATTCACTGCTCACCACACGTAGAGCTAATGACTGTGAAGTGCCGACCCTTTGGTTCACTCCATGCAAAGCCAAGATGCAGATTTGCAGGAATAGTTGCCACTGTTATTAACGTATGTGTGACCGCAGCCTCAGCCGCAGCCACATTCACCACCAGGAGGCAATTATCCCTCGTCTGCCGGTGCCTGCATTTGCGTCTGTGTCACCACAGCCTCAGCCATATTCAGCTCCAGCAGGTGATGATCCTTCACCTACCAGTGCCTGCATTCATGTATGTGTGTGTGACCGCAGTCTATACTGCCAGACATGATGTGGAAGCGCTGGTAGTGTTTTTGTAATTATGTAGAATTCCACTAGGGGTCAACAGAAGTTACACGCTGTAGCTTTAACATTGACATGAGCCCGCATTTTACCGACACTTGTACCAACACATTCACAGCCACACCAGAATTTATTTGATATGTTTATCGAAACACACACACGCACACACACACATACCATCCTAAACATGTCATTACTTTGTACACATTCTTATTTCCCCTCCTCCCCCCACCCGCCATAGTCACTGTCTGGAGCGCAGGGGCGAAGCTCGATGAAATCCAGTGTAGTGGATCTAGTACTTTGTATCGATGAAAGTCAGTGTAGTGTCTAAATTCGATGCATGTCCGATTCCTGATCCTGATGAACTGCTTGAGCTGTAAGGCGCCACTCGCTTTCATTCATCTCTGGATTTAACCAAGAGGTATTGGCAGAGTCCCTTGATTCCAATGACCCAAGGAAAAAATAAATAAATAAATAAATAAAACAGGCTTCTCCACTCCATTTGGTTTGTTCAGATTTCCAGTGACGTTTCAATGACAAATGCACAGAAGCCTCCCCCGACACAATGCACATGCAGCTGCCTATTTGGATGACATCATCATTTCCAGTAATAACTGGGAGCTGCAGTTCCAATATCTGAGAGCTGTCATTTAATCCGTGAGAAGAGTGGGACTCAAGGCAAACCCAAAGAAGTGTGCGATTGTTTAGGTAGAAATACAGTATCTGAGCTTCCCCTTGGGTTATGGGCAGGTTCACAAATTTATAAGATTGATAAGAGTGCAATAAAAGAGAAATAAAATCAGTGAAATGGGAACTAAGGTTTAACCTTCATTCTGTACAAATGTGAGATAATGACCCGTCATGATTGTAGTGATGTATCACAATGAGCAATATTCAGTTAAAAACAGGAAAATACCTTGGCGTCCTTATAAAACAAAATCTTTCAGCCAGACAGCATTTGAATTTTCAAGTCATATAATGAAAGCTAAACATGTTTTTAATTTCTGTATTCAAAGAGATTTATCTGTCAAAGGCTGAGAGATTGTCTCTGTGTATTTATCCTTTTTCACTTTATGTTCAAGATTCTACTGCAGCAGAAATCAATAATCGTGCATAGCATCGTTCTGGCAGGCCACAAAGTCAAGCTTATCCCTCAATCCCAGCTACATCAGCTGACTGCAGCTGATCTCAAGCCAGCCCACATCAGCTGTCAGCTCAACTGATTCCCTTCTACACATTATTTTGGCAAATCTCTCCTAGAGCACCTTACTTAAGCTGCTTACCCTGCCTGCCTTTGCTGCTTCCTCTGCAAGCCATTTTGCAAGCGAGCACCATTTCCATTTGCCAGAGTTCTCATTTGGTAACTAGGTGTTTTCTGCTCCCAGAACTAGCAAAAGGCCCGCACCCAGGCTCCTGGAAATCATGTGAATAAATAGCATCGTAGCTCCAGTCAGAGCTTCCCTCGAGGAACTGTTTGCGTTGTCGTGGGGGAATCCGCATCGAGCCCCCAGCTGCAGATCTTTTCAGCTCCTCTACTCCTAGGGAAGCCACCGAAAGCAAAAACACTCTGGCACCTCCATGCAGTCCCAGCTCCAGCTGCTCCGCCACCCAAAGAGAGTGCGAGTCTAAGCCCCAGCAGCTGCAGCTGCAGACCCAAATAACTCCTTGTCAGCCTTGTCCAGTGTCCAGCATCCAATGTCACTTGCAACCATGAACTCCAGAATCCAAGTCCTGGAGTCCAGTGGTCTCCCTCTACAAGTTTGCATTTCCTGGCAACAGCAGCTTTGTTTACATCCTCCCAGAGGTGGACAGTAATGAAGTACATTTACTTGAGGACTGTACTTAAGTACAGTTTTTGAGTATCTGTCCTTCACTTAAATATATTTTTTTTGGGAAAGTTATGGCTTGAACTTCAGTACATTTGAAAGACAAATATCATACTTTTTACTCCACTACATTTCTCTCAAGGTCCTCGTTACTTGTTAAGATGAAGCAGCTTTGAAAGTGGATATTCTTTCTTTTCTTTTCTAAAACACACTTGATTTTTTTGCAGGTGACACTGAGACAGCCTGTCAATAATCACTAAGGTCACATCACATCCACAGACTGTATAAAATCAAGTTCAGTGATTTCTCAGCAGCATTATCTGAATGGAATGGAAGGAGGCGGTCCTTCTGGAGAATGCACGCACCCGTGGCCATACCTAGGACCCATGATTCAGTTTTCTGCAAGGATTAAAGATTCATTTTGTTTTAATTGTTTGCTTCGTTTTCCTAAAATGAACCACATCACAGCCTACAAAAACTCACCGTCCAACCTGCAGAAGCATATTGAGGTCTGTAAACATTTTATTCCAAGAGAAAACTTGTAATGGAAGTTGTCTGTGCTTTTAGAGCTAGCGATAATGTTGCAATAGCGATGCAGTCTGGTTAATCAAATGACTTTCTATGGATTTGCCTGCCAAGTTGCTGTAGCCTTCTCCACGGCTAACATTAACACATAGCTAGTTAACTTGGACACTGTTAGTTAGCATGTAAAAACAGAGTTACACTAACATGAATAACGTTAACTTATCTGAAGTCCTTTCAGAAATGTTTTAGCATAATCTTGCCAAATAATCAATGTAGAAATCTTTCTTTTCTAGTAACGTTAGCTACCCAATATGAGTTTGAGTTTGAAAAGAGTTTGCTAACATGTCAGGTGGAGCTTCACTGACTAGCTAGCTTAACATTAAACCACCATGATGCACAGCATGCATTAATTTTGTGAATTCACAAAATAATCCAGTCAGTTGTGTCAGTAAATCGGCTGAGAACGCCCTGACTACAAACATGGACACCTCAAACTACAACTCCCAAATCTCACAGTGCCCTCTGTCTCCCGATTATTGAACTCGGCCGACACTCTTTTCCCGAATCACCGCTCTCCCCATTTAAGCCTCTCACACATGCCACTTCAGTGCGAAGTATTGTTCTGCTTATTTCAGTACATACCAAGCCTTGTTTCTCTGACTACCTATCATTCTCTGACTCGTTTCTTGCCCTTTCTCATTTTCGCCCTTTGTCATGTCTCTAACAAGTTGTTCGCTGATCGCCCGACCCTCACTAGTCTTCGACCATGATTTCTGTCTCTCGTTTTGGCTTTGTTTGCAGATTGTTTCTAATCTTTTCTGCCATACATCCGTAAGTGCCTGCATTCTGACAGGTTGCTTCAGAGGCATGAGATATTATAAGCGTTGTGCCAATAATACAACAATATGTTGACAGAAAATGTACTTTTAATACTTAAGTATTTTTAAAAGCAAGTACTTCAGGACTTTATCGTAAGTAAAAATTTGACTGGACAACTTTCACTTGTATTGGACGAACATCTGACCAGTGGGATCTGTACTCTGACTTAAGTAATGAAGTTGGGTTCTTTGTCCACCTCTGCATCCTCCATGCTCCCAAATTAGCTGCGGGGCCAGCTCCTGCATTGCAGAACGATGATGTCACCACCAAACTACTCAAGTTGATAACTCGCATTAACCCTATAAGATAGCCGCCCGTAAATATCTTTGAGGGGGAGAAGAGAAAAAAGAGCCTAATAATGGATTTATCTGCTCTTCGTAATGATGAAGCTCAAAGCATCAATGAACAGTTGAAAACTTCAACAAAACAGACCTCATGTTAAAACTATAATGATGTTCCTGGTTACACAGTTATACTTGTGATGATGTAGGACTCCATTATAGAAGTGAGTTATTTATAATCATGCCATCTGTTATCACCCAAATGAGGTTGGGTTCCCTTTTGAGTCTGGTTCTTCTCAAGGTTCCTTCCTCATGTTGTCTGAGGGAGATTTTCCTTGCCACTGTCGCCACAGGTTTGCTCATCAGGGATAAATTAGGGATAAAATTAGCTCATGCTTAAAGTCTTTAATTTTCTGTAAAGCTGCTTTGTGACAATGTCTGCTGTTAAAAAGGCAATACAAATAAACTGCCTTGACTGTAGAATTTCTAGGCATCACCTGAGACAACAATCGGATGCAAGCTTCACTGCCTGTCAGAGAAATGAAATCGTTTCAGAGGTCACGGGAAGTGCAGGAGGCAATAGCAATTTCAAAAAGGAATTGTTTCTCAGTTTGGGCATCTTAATTACGCAGTGTGCGTTATTCCCCAGGGATGCTTCTTTGTATCCAGGCTTTTGACCTCTCTAAATCTGTAGAGAACTCTATGATAGGGTGAGATTGGATATATAGCATGGTTCTCTGCAAAGTAATAATGAAATTGTTCCAAGAGTTAAATTCTTTTGGAGATCCACTCTTAAACACACTAATTGGAGAAGAGCTGAGCTTTGACCTGATAAATTCTGTACCGCAAATAAAGCGACAGAAATTCATTCATTTATTTAAAATGTTACAGAAAATAAACCCAGTGAATTCTGTAATATTCAAAGATGATTACAGCATAGAGAACTCTTACACCTTTAGTGGATGTGTTGAAGAAACATTTGTCCATTTCCTCCTAAAATTTGGTCTGATTTAAGGGAGTCGCCACAACACTGAGTTAAGAGCAGAGAGAAGGAGGAAATACAACAGGAAATATTAACATGAACGCAGGTTAACAATAACAACAAACACCAGCACACACAATCAAACAAGTGAGGAAGCATGCAGCAAGTGCTGTGATTGGTGAACACACAGGTTCCAAAGTGCTGCTTATAAATCCATAACTCCACATTGAATGGAGGGGACTGCACACCCCACTGCACTTTGGCTCATTTTGTAACAGGTGTATCGTCAATAAAATTCAGACTCAACACAAAGAAAAGAGGAGTTAGATAATCATCTCAAATCATCTGATTGAAGCGAACTTCCGAAGAGAACGTCTTTGTCATTAATGACTTTATTAGTGTGCATAATTTTACAGGTTACTCGCCCCGACTGTAAAAAAGTGAAACACTGTGACTCTGGCTGTGAGATAAAGTGTGTATGTGAGTGTGTGTAACAACCCAAAGAACATTTCTTTCTTTTTGGAAAAAGGTCGAATTTATCCTGAGCTCCATAAGATTTTTATAGTTAGCTTAGGAGCTCATAACGTTCAGATGATCATCATTAGTGCTCCATCTGGTGCTTGATATTTTATTCATTAAGATTTTTTTCTTTCTTTGGTGCTTTAAACCATGTGATCCTGAGAGAACGCTGTTAAATCCCTGTATCCATGGGACAGATTATCGTGGCTTTAGCTTAGCGTGTTAACAATGTGATGAACCCAAATAAATAAAACATGTCTGCTTGTCTGGAGCCTTGTGTTCATGTGCTTGTGTGTGGACAAAAGAGGAGACATAGGATTGGGTTATGCTCTTATAAGGGTATACCCTTTCAGAAAATACAGGTAAGTTTCCTTTATTATCCATGTAGGTGGAGATATAGGGTATAGGAGGAAACGCAGGTTTCTGTTATTTGATTTTAATTACCATTTTATGTGTTTTCCTGGTGTAATATTAAGTGTTTTCATGTGTACCTACGTTACTATTATTGCATGTTTAATGATTTGTAATTCTCAAAAAAAAAAAATACAGTGGAGCCAATGACTGTTCAGGGTGAGAGGTCACGGGAGAGAAAAAAAAAGGGAGGAGGGGCTTCCTGTTTTGGGCGGGGGGAGCGAAGAGAGAGGAGGCTGCTGTCGTTAAGACGGCAAGTTATTATCATTTTCCGGTTTAAAGAAAGTGATATGTGAAGTAACTGTAAAGGTGTGAGACCGCAGTTAGTGACCTGTTTTTTTTGGAGTTTGTGCGCGGAACTGAAACTGAACTTCGAATAGGAGTGGATAAACTGAACCCGCGATTGCAGATAACGTAGCCAACGTGACTGCCAGAAGAACTGCTACTGAAACTCAAGTCTGGCTGGACAAGCCAACAACGGAGTTCCAGAAACAGCAGCTGACGGTGGACTGTTTTCCGGAGGTCTACACTGGAAATTAACATGGGAATTCAAGGTCGACTGACTAAACCGACTGCTTGTGGGAAATATGCTATGGAGCTGGTGTGAGTAGCCTGCTTCACTTCTTTTCTTTTGTCGAAGCGGCCATTTTTGTTTAAGGCCACAACGCACGCCAGCCTCGACTCAGGCCTGCATCGGGGACACTGGGCAGGGTATGGGAGACAAGTAAGGTGTGCCGGCTTTGTGTTATATGTTGTATGGGCCCAGTAGGTTTATTATACAAGAGGTTGACTGTATTTGAATGTATTAGTTTAACTGTGTCTACTACTGGTGTGTTTTTTTTTTAATCTGTAGTTACCTGAAAAGGATTAATAGGCTATTTAAGTTGTTTAAGGAACATATTGATACATTCTCATTTAGGCTACATTTGTGTTTGTTTTCTGTTTGTTTTCATGTTTTTTTTTTTACTTATTACATTTACAATATAGACACTGAACTTTTTATTCACTGTGTGGACAATTCGTTTTTTTGAATAAGTAAGTTATAAGTTCATAGAACCCAGGGCGTCACTGCAGTACCTTATAGCGGGCTGGGGGCGCTACATACACAAGAAATAAAGTGAAATAAAACCAAGGTGAAGAATCTGAGGAACCAAACATAATACTGTCTAAGGCTTAAATCTGAATTGGTTAGTGTGTCCGCCTGTCAACCAGGAGAGCGCAAGTTCTACTCATGGTCAAGTCATACTAAAGACCTTCATAAAAATGGTACCTACTGCAATCTGGTGAGCCGCTGCAATACAGATGCGAGTAGGGAGTCAAGCTCTTGCGGCTACCAGAGCAACAGCCCCCCACTGTAACTCAAGCTATGGAATAGGCAAGAGGCTGAGGGCTATCGAAAAGGAGATTGGGGCCACCCAATGTGCCTTAAGGCCCTGGTAAGTACGGGGACTGGAGACTGCCTGGGAAGGCCAGGACCTGGTATGGGAGGGACTTTGACTTTGACTCTAGTTTGCAATATACTGAGTGAGCCCACAATTGTGGTGTCATTAAGGCTTTGTAACTTTTGTTTATTATTATTTTTAATCAACACTGAAACTTTGAAAAACAAGCATTTAACTATTCTATTCCATTAAGTTTCTTTGATTTTAAATGGTTTAAACAGGATTATATCCAGATACCATTTCTGATCACCGGCATTCGCTTACACTTGTAATCTGAGCCTGAGGACTGAAATCTGATTTCTATATCTGAGTGTAATATGCAAATCAGCTCCTAACACCTTCCTGTGGTGTTCCTTCTTTCAATAGATCCATGCCAAAGACGACTGGGTTGCTGCATCAAATAATCATGATTTTCTGACTCATTTTTAACGTCAATAATGTCAGAGGAAGGCAATTGCTTCAGCAGTTGATCTCCAGGAGACATGGTTTCAATGGTTTAATACAGAGATGGCCAGATTATGCATGAATGTTCTTTGTCAAGATATAACTCTGATACTCAGAACATGGGAAACACGTTCTATTTCAGTCATGCAGTTTTCAAATGTGATGTATTACAAAGACAGTTGAATTGAATGTTCTAGCAAACTATCAAGCCACTCAGTGCATGAGCAAGTGGACATTGGTTATCAAAATATCACAAACTCTCCTATCAATTCTCCTACCAAGTGAGCCAATAGAATGCCACTCAGTGTTATGATAGGAAGTGCACTGAGCCATAATGTCATGACTGGATCCATGATTCACATAAACTTCCATCACAACACAAGCACAAAAAAATAGTAAAATAATGGTATATATTTTTCTCCACTAATGTTAATCCTAATAATAATAATACTATTACTACTAATCCCACTACCGTTACTATTAGAGCTCTACAAGACTTGCAACCCTTAGACTTTTAAAATACACTGGACTTGGTCTACACAAACACCAAGTCTTCATACAAAGCTACCCCCTGTTCCCACCTGGGACTTTCTGACCACATCACAGTAATGCTCATTCCAGCATACAAGCCAATGCTGAAGAGAGCAAAACCTGAAACAAAACAGGTCAAAAATGGCCAGAGGGAGTTGTTTGAAGCTCTGCAAGACTGCTTTGAATGCACAGACTGGAGCATCTTCAGAGAGGTGGCATCCAAAAGCCACCACCAAGACATTAACAAGTACACTGTCTCAGTGATTGGCTCCGTCAACAAATGCACTGAGGATGGTACAATCATGAAAACCAGCACAAACCAGAAGCCATGGTTTTCATCAGAAGTTAATGCATGTTGCTTCCAGAGTGCGAAATGACATGCTCAGAGCAGCAAGAAGCATCCTGTCCTGCAGCATCAAGCTGGCAAAGTGTGACCACACACAGAAAGTCAATAATCACCTGCTCAAGAGATGCACGGCTCATCCAGATCATCACTGACTACAGGAGCCCATCACATGCCTGTGACACCAATGCTTCTCTACCAGATGCACTCAATACCTTCTATGCCTGGCTTGAGGATCAGAACACTGAGACAGCAAAAGACCCCACTCCACCCCTCCACCAAATGACTTGTTCTTCCTGTCCCCTGCCAGTGTGGGTGCTACTCAGAGTTGACCCATGCAAGGCTGCAGGACCTGACAATGTACCAGGTCAAGTGCTGAAAGTCTGTGCAGACCAGCTGGCAGACATCATAACAAACACCTTCAGCACCTCCTTGAGCCAAGCCGTCATCCCTCTGTGCTTCAAGGCGACCACTATAAGACCAGTGCCAAAGAAGGATGCAGTATCACAGCTTAGTGACTGCTATCCTACAGACATGAGGCTTAAGAGCTAATTTAGGGAGACCCACTGCTGGACTTCAGAAGGTCCATCCCTGACCATTCCTCACTCAGCATCAATGGTGCTACGATGGGGCGAGTGAAGAGCACCAAGTTTCTTGGTGTTTACATTTCTGAGAACCTCTCCTGTATGAACATAACCAGCTCACTGGCCTGGCCAAGAGAGCCCAGCAGCTGAAAAAGATGCAGCTCCCCCCACACATCCTCACAACCTTCTACAAGGCACCATCAAAAGCGTCCTGACCAGCTGCATGGGAACTGCCACACCACAAATCTCTCTAAAGGGTTAACATTGGAGCAGATCTGCAGGATATGTTCACCTCCTGGTGCATCCACAAGGCCACCAGCATTGTGGCTGACTCCTACCACACCTTCCCTGGACTGTTCCCAACTCTCCCATTTGGGAACAGGTCCTCACTCACTGAATGCAGACTGTGCAATAGTTTCTTCCCCCAATTGGTATGTTTCCTGAACACCATGGTACCCCCATTCACACTGCTCTGACTGTAAGTTTAGACTTACAGTATTTTGGATATTTTTATCTCTTTGCACGAGACACTTTATGTAACGCCATACTTACTGTTGCTACGCTACCAAATATTTTCAGGCATTTAGCAGATGCTTTTATCCAAAATGACCACCGCAAGTTGGCCTAGTGGTTAACGTGTCCGCTTCTTGATCAGGGGATCATAAGTTCTACTTGCGATCAGGTCATACCAAAGAACATCAAAAAAATGGTACCTACTGCCATCTGGCAAGGCACGCTGCAATACAGATGCGAGTGGGGAAGTCAAACTCTCGCGGTTACCGTGGACTAGCCCCCCACTGTAACCCTAGCTGTATAGGCAAGAGACCAAGGGCTATCAGAACAGAGACTGGTGCCACACCCATGCATCTCAAAGAGCTGGTTAGTACTGGGAGAGGAGACTGCCTGGGAAGACCAGATCCTGGCATGAGAGGGACTTTGAATTTTTTTTATTTATCCAGAACGACAATGTACCCAGAGTGGCCTGGGGAGCAGTTGGGGGTTAGGTACCTTGCTGAAGGGCACTTCAGCCATTCCTGCTGGTCCAGGGAATTGAATCAGTGACCTTTTGGTACCAAAGCTGCATAAAGTTACATAATGGGACGTTTTGGTCCCATTAGGCCATGGTTTCCTCAGCATTAGACAATTTATGGAACTTTATAGAACATATATACCAATGGAACCTTATGGAACAAATATACTTACATTGCTACACTACCAAACAATTTACATTTTACAGCATATGTTCTGTGTATTTATTGTACTGTTCTGTATAATGTTTGTCCTGGACTCATCTCACACTGTTATGTATTTGCACTTTATGTAGGTCTGTGTACCGTTCTGTGTTGCACCATGGTCCTGGAGAAGTGGCATTTTGTTCCAGTGTATCCAAGCCATATGGAGGATGGATAACAAGAACCCACTTGACTTAAATGATATGCACCGTGATATATGTCTGGAATCTTTACACTCCCCTCATCTGTACAGATTTAAAAATATGACTAGTGTACTTAAAACAGTCTTTTCAAAGCCTTGAATGGTTGGTTAAATCTGAACAAGCTTAATCATCACCTCAACAGGCCAAGCTCCAGCGTTAAGGTCATCTCTTGTCTCAGTGGTTTCATTCCTTGCAGAAACTGTTACAAATACCGGAGCTGAAGTGAAGTGTCTGCACTTTACGGCTCACGCCCACGTTCATGCTAAAAAAGTCATTACATTAAAAACCCAGCATGCTGAAAACCAACAATTACAACCACGCCACCATTCACCAGCAGCGACGTTCCTGCCATGAGTGAGTGTCACCCGCAGTTTGAGTGCTCAACCCACACAAAAATGAAAAACTTTATTGCCCTCAGTGAGTCTTTGCACCTGTCACAAGAGATGGAAGACAATACAACAATGACAGCTGCATGTTCAGTACCATGTTTTAGTGCTAATTTTGTCTTTTCTTTACAAAGTTCACAGAATACCAGAAGAGCAGATTAGAAAGATAGGTCCGAGCTGGAGAACATAAATCAGACATGCGTCGGAGAGCATATGGTCAGCAAGTGCAGTGATTTATAGAGTTTCTGTCGAGTAGTGTTTCAGCCACTTCATGTAAATTCCCACTTACAGACTGAGCTGTTGGTGTTCTACAGTGATTTATGGTTATAAAGCCTCAATCAGTGTTGCGGTGGTGTAAAAGTGATGCTGAGTGAAGGTAAAAGCTTCAATTAGGATGATTTGAGTATTGATTCCATTTTAGGCTTGAGCTTGAAGCTGGTGTAGGCGTGACATCTTTCACCTTTAATATTCCAAAGAGCAAGGCGCAGAAACAAACCTCAACTGATTCCATGAACATATAGTGGTGCTTGAAAGTTTGTGGACCTTTTAGAATTTTCTATATTTCTGCATAAATATGACCTAAAACATCATCAGATTTTCACACAAGTCCTAAAAGTA
>JAODKS010000012.1:73301938-73312073 GCA_028877415.1 Sciades dowii | reverse complement strand
AAGTTATAGCACCCATCCTGTTTTAATGAGAGTCAACCCACAATCAGTGAAGTCAAATCAGTCTTAGTTGAGCAAGTTGGTAATGCTATTTCTGACTTTCACCATAAATTTTTATTTATATGACTTTGGTCTATAGCTGTAAAAGGCCTCGGCCTTCCGCAGTGACGTCACGCACTCAGGACTGGCTGGCTCAGCGGGGCAGCTCCAGTGCCAACTATGCAGTTGATTTTAACGCTCAAAAATATATATATATTTTTTAATTCCCATTTATGCAGCATAGAAGAGTCAAGGATGGAGATACTATACACTCAGATATGTATTTAAAAATAAAAGGCTCTGCGTATCTGCTTTAAATGGCACATTTCCGCTACAAAGCAAAGAACGAAAAATGGACGTCTCACCAAGCGAGTCAGTGAACATTAATGATCATGATGCGTTTACTTTCGCAAAATAGCTACCTGTCTGTGTTGTCCAAAGTAAATCCTACTATAAACATGTTTAACGTAACATAGTGACGTTTATTTCCCACGGACTGTCCGGTGGCCATGTCGGCATCCTGAACTCCTGAAGGTCGAGGACAGCTTCCTGTCAACAAGTAGGAATTTGAAATCGAAGGTGTTTTCTCAATGTTTTTCGTCAAATGCAACCTGTATGTATTTTCACTATTCCTATAAGTCCGTATATATTATGGGCGTGGCCTATTCAGCTGGTTTTCGCTAAGACAAGATCATGTATTTATGGTTTATACACATGAGCGTTCTTTTTGCAGAAAAAAAAACACTCGAGGAATTTCCTGGAACCACGGATTTGTGTTCTAAAGTTTTATTACGCCACAAATTTTTATACAATTGAGAACACTGAAATGATATGAGGTGCTGTTGCTGGAACGTTGGTTTAGTGTCATGTTTTGACCCTCTCTGCTGTGTTCCTCAGGCGCTCCTCGGGCAGCTCATTTTTGGGGACAGCCTGGTGGCTCTGTGGTGGGTCGGGGTCTCGCTCACATTCTCGGGGCTTCTGGTGCTACAGCGCTCTTCCTCCACCAACACACACTCCGGGACTCTGAAAAAGGACGAATGAGATGGCATGACCTGAGGAGACACACTGCTGCTCATCGTGACGCAGCTTTCGGACATCTGAGACCAAAAGTAATCATATGAGCGTGAAAAAAAAACAACATTTCAGCCAAAAATACTAATGTGTCTTGCAAAAAAAAAAACCTGAAGATGACAAAAGCACAAAAAATGAGAACAGTAGAATTTAGAAACTTTGCAATGGTTTAAAACTAGCTAAACTAGCGACGGATTTGCTTGCTAGCTTGTTGCTGTTGGTTTATTTGTGACGTGATGATTTCTAAGCATACAGTAACCCTCAATGAAATTGCTGATATTGTTTACAATGACTGAAATGTCTTGCATGTATCCTCCGTGTAGCTTCTCATGTTAGGATTGTGGATAGATATTATAACAAGAGCAACCTGAAAACTCGCCACGAGTCCAGAAGTGGCTGCCTGCATAGGGTTCTTATTTATTTAGGACACGTCTGAAGGAGCATTCCTGGAGAAACCCAACAACATGATCCTGTTGAAGGACACGGGCCATTCTGAGTTCTCTTAGCCTTTGTCTTGGACATATTGGATCCTTGGGATCAACTTGGAGGAAGGAGCAGGAAGAGGAAACTTCAGACTTCAACAATCACAGATCCTTCCAGATGTTTTTATGAACCGTTATAAACACCTCGCTGCAGAGCGACCTCACAATACCATGACCGGAGCTTGCATGAGTATTGGGTCATACCAAAGACTTCCATCCTGGACCTGCTGGTTTTGGATGATGGAGCGATGAAAGCTCATGAAGTAACACTACGTTCATGCTAGCGAGTCTCTTGTGGGTGTGGCCTGCTGAGTGTTGTTTTTTTTTAGTTCCTAATAGAAACAGCAGAATCTTTAGGATATACCTTCATAAGTTAGTTAAACACACCATGTGCTCATCTTCATACCGCACTCGCTACTTACTCACTACAAGCACCGATCATGTCTGCTACTTCCTTCCAAGCTTTAGTTTTCTTCATAAACATCTCAACACATTTAACGGGACTCGAACAACCTGCACCGTAGGATTGGACCAAGGAACCCTTTGAACCGTTGCTTCTTTACAGCACCATACGTTATCCGAGTCAAGAATCGCTGTCTAAACATCGCTTTGTTGCCAAGATCTCAGCTGTCTGTCCTGGAAAGGAACAATCAGTGGCTACCTTGATCTTGGGGTCAGAGAGAAGAATCGAAGCTGCTGATTGGTCAGCTGCTGCGTCGCCCATTCTGACATCATCAGTGTGATGATCATTTAAAAGGTAGAACATTTATTTAAAAAAAAAAAAAAAACAATGTGCTGGACAGAAACAGAGTATTTTAGATGTTTAATCACTGCAGGTTGGCTTTTATAAACAATAAATTGGTCAAGAAGGTCGACAGATTGACATATCTTGATGGAGATGTGGAGGCAGACAAACAGGCAGATGGACATTGACCCCAGGATTGGGAAAGCAACAGCAGCATTCAGACGGATGATGAACGTCTGGAGAAGTACTGCGCTTCTTAATACAGGATATTAAGCTCACACAACTCTTCCAAATCAGTCGTCATCAAATCTAAACAAGTTGGACGCATTTCAACAGAGTCCATCAAAAGATTCTGAAGATCACGTGACAAACAAAGGAGTTTACAGACGGATGAACACCAAACTGCTGAGAGAAGTGATTACTGGGAGAAGAATCCGATATGCAGGAGATGTTCTGTGAAGGCTTGATGAACAAGCACCAAAGATAACGATCACGTGGACACCAGAAGGCAGAAGAAAGTGATGGAGGCCCAAGCAAACATGGTGGTGAACCTTCCAACAAGAAAGAGGAGTTGTATAAACCTATGGTAGATGGAGAACGCGTTCCGTCCCACCCAGTGTGCTCCCAAGAACATGAAACTCTAACCTTAAGGTTGGCTTTTAATGACCAGATCATGAGTCGTTTCCTCATGACGTATTCTCCTTGGTCGGAGGAGGAGCTGAAACTCTCCATTATATATTATTTTCTCCACCCGTCATCATGCTGAGATCCATCACATCTCCTCTGTGTCTCTGCTCTTATCCACAGGAGGAAATTGCGACCTAGAAACAGCTGTAGAGAAATTAGATGCCTTTTATTTTTAGCTGAGAGTCGTGTGTGATGAAATGAACGCCGAGTCTCGTTAATGTTCTCTCTTCCACAGACACATCACTGTGATCGCAGAGCCGCACTGACGCAATAACAACGAGCACAACGTCGAGCATGATCTCCAAACAAAGCCGTTTCACGTGTTCCGTGGTTCGGATATAAACGTAGCAACAGAATGCACAATTTAACTGAACAGCCAAATCCAGAACTTCCACAATGTCCTTCATTCATTTACAGTAAATCTAGACATTTTAGAAAACGTAATTTCAACGTAGTGTAAAATTAATGCTAACGGCAAAACCATGTGGATTGCTCAAAACAAACACCCGTTTCAAGAAAGACTGCAAAATAGCAAGGCGTGCCCATTATCAGGATTAGCATGTCCAGATGAAATAAACCGCTGATATTCACTGCTCGAGAAATCTGCTAACGACAAAAAGAAGATAGCAGGTTGGGAACATCTGCACAGATTCTACCTTCAAATTACTAAGTGTCAAAAAATTGCAAACATAACTATTGACAAATTGAAGATAGCAAGACTAACGACAAACGCCCATGCTAATTCCCAGGATTAGCATTTTAGCAAACTGCTGAGCGAACTCGCCCTTTAATGCATGCATAGTAACAGGAAATGGATAGAAAATAAGTTTTTCTTTGTAGAGAATAATTACTAGTAAGTAGACATAAATATTCTGCAAAAAAATTGTGGTGAAAAACATGACATGAAGAAGAAACAAATAGCATGTGCATGCTAACTGGAAGGATTAGCATCATGGAATCTTAGTTTTCTTTTCAGCAAACTCTGTCTTTAATGGTTGCAGGTATAGAACACAACATGCTAATAAGATGATGAGAGAAAATAACTTTTTCTTCTTTTTTACAAACATTAATTTGTAAAAACTAGCTAGTTTTCATGTTAGCATGGCTGCTAGTCCTGTCCTGGTTGACAGACAGAATATCAGCATCAGTGTTTGATTTGTCCAAAGTGTCCTCGCAGCAAATTGCTAACAGTGACCGGTAGATAACGCAAATCTATGCTAATCGCTCGATTAGCGTGTCAGTTTGCTAGTCAGTTGTGGTTTAACTTTCTTCTCTACAACTTTTATTATCCATGTAGCAAAACTCCGACACCGTGACGCCTGCGTTTGTGATTCTCCAGTGCTTCCAACGTCCAGTTTTTTGGAATTCTCAAACGAGAATAAAGGACCGAAACAGATGAAATGGGAAATCCAAACTGGATGCCTTTTTATTTAAAAAATAAAAAAATCACAAAATCCAAAGCTGTGTGTACGTTATCGTTTTCCATGCAAGTCCCTGGCAATGTGAGGTATTGATAATGAACATGACTTCAATCTGAGATGCTGATGTTTGTGATTTCTGTTGTTTTTCACCATCTTGAGCTAAAATGACAGAAGTTAAATGTCGCTAGCTGCAGGGACAGCGAGCAGTGTTCCAGGGGAAAAAAAACACCAGCTAGCAAATGAACTTAGCAGCAAAGGTTTAAATTGTTTCATGGCTCGTTAAACTGCATTCTCTCTCATGTTAGTGCTATATGTAGGTACGCGATAAAAAAGACAACGTGAAGAATAGAACGGCTAAGAATCCTAACGTAGAAACGAACCTTTAGCATGAGGTTTATTCATATTCATCCTGTGACTTGACACACAGTTTAACGTCTGCGTTTTATTCTGATATTCAGCTCGGTCTCATGGATTAACTTTAAATTCGGCATGTGCTGGTTATACGATATATTCCAGTCGTTTTATTGGACGTATGAAAACATTGTTCAGTGTTGTTGAAAGGAAGCTAAGCGAGGTAGCTAAAGTGTAAATATGACCAGCAGCATACAGCCTTCAAAAAAAAAAAAAAAAAGCTGTTGTTTTTGCTATGCAGAAGACGTTTGGGTTTGGGATCAGAATTTCAGCTTATATTTCCTGATTTTTAGATCTAGATGTGTGTTAGATGTTGGACTACGAACCACCAGCTCAGGAGTTCACATCCCAGCACCACCAAGCTCCCACTGCTGGCCCCTTCCCCAAGGCCCTTAACCCTCAACTGCTCAGTTATGTACATGATAAAGTTACTCTAGATAACTGCGTCTGCCATAAATGTCATCAATTTAAAATATTAAACAACTTAGAACATAGCACCTCTGGTGGCAGACCACAGAAATGTTCACAGAAACAGTCTTAAAGTAAACGAGAGGCAGTAACTTCATCAAACTGGTGATCCAGTGACATCACCAAACTGGTACATTCTTCTTCTGTGATACTTTTCCAGGTTTGTAGCAGCTTCTGTCAGTTGTTTTTTAGTTTTGGGGGGGGGTTTCTGGGCAACAAAAAACACCAGTCAGCAACATGTTCCAATATTTTTGATCACTTAAGAAAATAAACATGTGGGTTCTAACAAAAAAGGGGTCATGTTCTAAGTTGTTGAACATGGGGAAGCCATGGTTTAAAGCTTAGAGAAACAGCTTTGGGACCAAAAGGTTGCTGGTTCAATTCCCTGGGCCAGCAGTAATGGCTGAAGAGCCCTTGAGCAAGGCACTACACCCCTAACTGCTCCCCAGGCTGCTCTGGATAAAAGCATCTGCTAAATGCCTGTAATGTAATATGTTGATGTAAAACTCAGGACAAGAAAGCTGAAGTAAACACTGGTCAGCTACATGTTCTAATATTTTTGATCACCTCCAAAAAAAAAAAAAAAGAGTGGTTTCGAACAAAAACAAGGTCATGTTCTAATTTGTTGAACACATCTTGACACTGTAAAAATCAGGACATGAATGCTGCAGTTCTGATTGTCTCATTCGTCTTGTTTATAGCAAAAACTACACAAGAACTGGTCTTGCTGTTCCAATACTTTTGGATGAGACTGCGATGTAGCTCTAACCTTCTAACTATGTGATTTAGCTCGCTCTTTGCTACAAGATTTAAAAAGTGGAGCTGTTTACTGTAATTCAGTGTGAAAATGTATGATCAGGACATGCCTGTTTGTTACATATCAGTTGTATTCGATGAACTTATCTTCTGTAAATATATGGAACACATGTACAGCATACAAGAATAAAAAGAAACAATATAATGCACTGGGAAACATCCCTGAGTGTGTGAGGTTTTATCAGCAGTTACAGTTTTCTCTTTAATAAAGAACATATTGTACTTTATATCTGTTTATATTTATGTTTAACATTGTGGAGTCTCTTAAAAACAAGTTACGTCCTGTTTGCACTTGCGTTATAGCAGCTAAAGAGTCGTTCCCACCTCACCATCCTCTCTTTTTCTTTCTTTTCAAGTTAATAAGACAAAAATATGCAGCTCATCATGTTACTGAAAAACCACAAAATGTAAACTCTGTCCTGAAGATGTCTGAAAACTTTACCTTTGACTGTTAGAAATCGCAGACTCTGGAGACTCCTTCAATAAAGCGTTACCTAAACGTCTCCTTGGAGTAGAACTTGCTACATCACTGACTACATCTGTCATTACTACAGTCGGAGCTGCTGCTATAGAGAATTAATCAACACCTTCTGACCAATCAGAGTCCAGAACTCAATAACGCTGTGGTGTAAGAGATTACTGAGTAATGTTCCTGCCATGGAGAATGAAACCCTGAGTGAGACACTTAAATAAAAAGAACACTAAAAATTTATTGCATTTACCGTAAGACACTGGAGTGAAAACAGCTGGAACAAAACCCATGAAACCCACAAGACAAAAGAAAAGAGGATTAAAAGAAAGATACTGACAACAGACACTTCTCACATCACACGACCCAAAGGCACAGGAAGAAAAAAGTCCCTGGGGTGGGGCAAGACCCGATCCATCTCCTCCTGGGTGGCACCAAATCAATCAAACAACTCGGTGTGTCTCCAGGCTGGATCAATGTCTGAAGTGTGTTAGGTAGGGTGATGCTCACAGGAGGAGTTGGATAAGATCCAGCTCCACCCCATGGAGATCACTCTGGAGATCACTCTGGGAAAATTAAAACTGCTGGAGATTCTTCACATTCTTCTGGTCGGATATACAGGACTGTCGTCAATCTAGAAGAGTGCAAGCACAAATTTTACCGTTTATCCTTTAGGATATGCGTATATATCTGGGGTTGCCAGATCTGCAGCCCATGGTTTATCACCCTCTTAATACACAGTATTACACTTCATTCACAACCAATCCAAAGCCATACGAAGCAAGCTGATGAATCCATCAAGCTTCTGCCTGGGGAAGACATGGCCCAAAGGTTAGAGAAGCAGCTCTGGTCACTGGTTCAATTCCCTGGACCAGCAGGAATGGCTGAAGTGCCCTTGAGCAAGGCCCCTAACTGCTCCCCAAACTGCTCCCCAGGTCGCTCTGAGTGTGTTGTATGTCACTCTGGATAAGAGCGTCTGATAAATGCTTCTAACGCAATGTAATGGTTTTACTGCCAAATAGCAGAGAAGCGTACGTGTTGTGGTCCGATTGTGAGCACAGATTTAAGTTGTTTCCATTGTTTGTTTGGAATGGTCCAAATACCAAGCACTATATTTCAACTCTGGCTGAACTCAAAAGAGGAAACGAACTCTGTTTACGTCTCTCTAGGACGCTCGACCCACATGGGGTGCAGAATGATTCTGAGATGGGTGTGAGGCATCATTACATTAACAGCATTTAGCAGACGCTCTTATCCAGAGTGACAGAGCGGGGGTTCGGTGCCTTTCTCAAGGGCACGTCAACCATTCCTGCTGGTCCAGGGAATCAAACCAACAACCTTTTGGTCTCAAAGTGGCTTCCCTAACCATTAGGCCATGGCTTCAAATGAAGAACAAATAAAGAAACAAATGGTTGAGGTTCTGAAGGTGCACTGTGGGTGTCTGGGACTTTATGTACGTGGAAGAGGGCAGACAGCGGTGCCCACTGAGTGTTCAGCTCACTTGCTTTGAGTCATGATTCAAGTGATTCATGTAACAGCGTGACAATATTTGGAACAGGAGGACGTCTCGGATCAAAATAAACACTGTACGTTGATGATGTTCTAACTCTAAAGACGCACCGTTCTCTAGCTTTGTCTTTATCAGGACTCGTTGCTGTGTTTGAATCACTTCACAGGGGTACAGTGGTCAAGGTTTTTGGCAGAGACTGGGGCAGCGTTTATTTACGAGCTGGTGGACTGACTCCAGAAGTCCGAGTGAACAACGAAAAGCCACAGAAAAAGTACAAGTTTTGATTTTGATCCCATTTCATACACACAGGCACAGAAGTGTTCCTAAAAGTCATGGTGGCTCAGTGGTTAAGCCTTTGGATTACTGATCTGAAGGTCATGGGTTCAAGCCCCAGTACTAACAAGCTGCCACAGTTGGGCCCTTGAGCAAGGCCCTTAACCCTGTCAGCTCCAGAAACACTGAGTCATACCCCCTTTCTGTGCATGGCTCTGGATAAGGATTGTGAAATAATCGTCGCCCATCTTATGTTCCATCATCTGTAAACCTGCTGCTCCTGAGCGGGCAGGAGATAAGCTATAAAGAATAAAACGTCTGTTAGGTAAACGGTTCTGGATCCAGAATCTGTAATATGGATCCCTCATCATATAAACCTTCACTGGAAGAAATATATTTTTAAAAACACTGTGCCCGGGCCATATTACTGTTTGGTAAAAGCTAATCAACTGAAAACATGAATTGTACATCAGTATAGACTAAGATCACCCCCATTCCAGTGAGATGGTACATTCCATTTAAAAATACATCACTTGATAACAGTTTAAAAAAAAAAAAACACCCCAACAAACAAAAAGAAAAATATATTTAAGGCAATATTTCCAACACTGAGAAACGTGAACCTTTGACCTCATTTTAGGTGTCATTATGGGACGTGAATAGAAGTATGTGTGATTAAAATACTGGTGAACATTTCAACCGATTACACCATCGAGCTGAAACAGAACACTACAGGTTCTCCATTTCATGAACAGCATGAAAGAGGAGACGGGCTTTATCCCAAATGTCTAGCTGGTGTTCTTACTTGAATGTCTTCCATTGTATAGATTAAATGAGGGAGGAGGGAAAATATATATATATAAGCACTTCTGATTCAGGATTAGGACACACCCTGAAAGAAATGTAAAATTAAAACAGAAAATAATGCCGTATTAGGATCAGGACACGTTCCAAGTCAGACGATGTACTGGAAGAGGTCCGATTTGCCGTGCTCGGGCATGGCCAGTGGGTTCAGCCATGATATAGAGAACGGGTGGCCAAAGACCACCTTCAGGTTCATCCACTTGGACTTCTTGGCCCATCGTCGCTCTTCTTTCTTCAGCTGCTCTATACCCTGGAACAAAACAGGAGCATTAATAATAATGTCCAGGTGACAGCTAAAATGTCCACCAATGAGGCTCGGTGGGTGAAATGAAAACAGCTCTTAGATGACATACTGTTCTTTACGATCAGCCAAATTTCAGTCATAACAAATGACTGCTCTTCAAAACCCACACGTCTCCACTGTTCCCACACTCTCTCCAAGCTCGCTAATGTAACTAGCTAACTAAGGACTCAACATTAACGGTAGTCCGACTGTCTGGGACAACCAAATATTTGTTGAAAATCACTATTTTTATAGTAATTATTCAAGAGTCACATTATAAAGTTCCAACAAAACTAGTTCAATCCCCTCAGTGATCCAGGCGTGTTATTGTTTATGAAATTCCAGGGACGCCGAGTGCATCAGGTGTGTGTGTAAAAGTAACCATGGCATAATCTCATTTTGATTAGAAGACTCCAGGCTTGTAGTACTCAAGCCCAGGACTCGGACTCGACTTGGACTCGTGCATTAACTGCATTCAGACTCGTAAATTGGAGACGAGGACTCTGATTTTTTTTCTTAATTTTTTGTAACATGCCGTAATAAATTGGCATAAGATATTTGTATCTACAGTGCTGAGTGTAAATGAGTGCACCCCCTTT
>JAODKS010000012.1:65610456-65621636 GCA_028877415.1 Sciades dowii | reverse complement strand
GACATACTTTCATATAAAAAAAAAAAAAAATTAAAAAAAAATAATAATAATTGGTCCAGAATATGCACTTTAAAGTTAGATGTTTTATGCATTATGAGATGTTTTTCTGCTCAGCACTGCTGTAGTGTGAGATTATTTCAGTTACAATAGCCATGTTTCCATTTGGATATGCATTATTGGTCACCATGCACTTTTTAATTCAGATTTTTGTGCCAAGATAAATACAAGTCAATTTTGTTGGCTCCGACCAAACCCCATGAAAAGCTTCCTGTTTTAAACTCATTCTCCAAAACTCCCATTACTACCTGGCTGTTCTTAAAACCCTTACACATTCCTAAAAATAAGAGCAACCACCATCCACAAGACCACACATAAAACGTTCGTCAGGCGGTCTACCTTCATGGACTCAATATAGAGGACGTATTCTCGCAAGACAGGCAGGAAGTCATCACTCATGTCCTCTGTGAGTTCCTCCAGCGCGCTGCAGCAGTTAGCCACGCAGCCTGCCATGCCATCCAGCGGCTCCTGGAGCTCCTGCTCGGAGGAGGCCCATGAGGAGTAGAGTGGCCCGTACTCTCTCAGCTCCACCAGGTACTCTACAGAGAAGCATGCAAGACAGGAACGCTATTTAAACTAGGTTTTATTTTGCATTGTATCGTCTCGTTAAAGGAGCAATTTGCCATTTTAGAGCCCTCTGCTGTCCAAGATGCAAACTGCAGTTGGAATTAGAACACTCAAAACTTTGCTTTCCCCTTAACTGACTCCAAATGTCTATTGTTTCACAGGTTGCCTTTTAAGGAAAAGGGGGCAGAGCTGAGCAGTATTGTTCAAGTTTGGAACTCATTTCTGGGACAGAAAATGTAAATGAAAGCCTGATATAAATCAAATTAGTTATCAGCAACTGTATTTGTGCAATAAATATTCTAGGTAGATTTCTGAATACTTTTGCTATCCTACTGAATTAAATTACCTAGTTTAAAGTGATAATCGGTCTACACAGTACATATGAAAACCTGGCTGGTCCGTTACTCAAAAACTTCTCTTAAAATATTTCACTTTAACACGAGGTTTTTAACATCCAGTCCAAAAAAAAAAAGAAAAAAGAAAAAGTGAAATTTCAAGAGAACTTTTTGGGTTGAGTGCCTAAGATAGCATGAACGCATTAATTTTCACTACCTGATGACGATTATGTATTCCTCGTACCCCAAGATCGCTGGGAAGAAAGTGCCCGATGGCATGCCCTCTGATGACTGAAGGTCGATCTTTGAAATGGTACACTCGGGCGCACACGGAACGGAAATCAGGTCAACAACAAGCGACCCATACTTCTGAGCCTCCTACACGCAGAGTTGAAACTGCGACTCCCATCTAGTACTGGCCGTTTCGCCTTTTCTCAATCGCTGTAGGACTTTCTTCCCGCCTGCGCTGCATAGATTTAAAGTGAAGATTGGTGCACGCAAACCAACTCCGCTCTTTAGGGCCAAGGGGACACTCCGCAGGCTAAGACGGCTGTGGCGACCACAAGGCTGTAGGTTTTACATCAGAGTGTCCTCCTCCTAGCCTCTGGCTCAAAAACCTTCCTCGGAGGCACAAGGACCCAGTTATACTGCTGGTAATTCAGTCGCACCCATAGCAATCTCAGTGAAAACAGGGGCACCACGTGAAGGTGTTGCTATGGGAACAGTAATGTAGGAGAGGCCAACTGCAATGACTTCCTGCCTACCAGACAGGGGCCACAGAGCCATCACTACACCTAGAAAGTATTAAGCTTACACCTTCCTTTAGTGAGTAGGATCTCATTAACCACCAACTGACTTCACTACTTAGTGCTGCTATTAATTCCGTTCACAACAAAACGCTTCATCATTATTCTTCTTCTTCTTTCGGGTGCTCATCCAGAGCCGCATTTTTTCGCTTTGGTCGGGTACCACCCGAACTGATCACATCACCAGCTTTTCTTTGGCTAATCAGACACAAGGTATGCCACCACTCTTGCTGGAGCAGTTGGGGATTAGGTGCCTTCCTTCAAGGACTTCAGCCAGTCCTGCTGGTCCAGGGAATCGAACCAGCTACCTTTTGGTCCCAAAGCTGCTTCTCTAACCATTAGGCCTTGGCATATTTGATTTAGCATTGGGGTTTTTTTTTTTTGTTAAAAACACCAGATCCTCTTTCTGATGCAACCCTCTCCAATCTATCCAGGCTTAGGAACGGACCCAAGTATGCACTGGCTTGTGCAACCCCCAGCAGCTGGGTATTTTACCAAATCTGCATGCCCTTGAGCAGTGGGAGGAAACCAGAGCACGCAATAGAAACCCATGCAAATATGGAACATGCAAACTCCACACAGAAAGGCCCAGTCAGCTGTGAGGTTCAAACCCAGAACCTTCTTGCTGTGAGGCGACAGTGCTAACCACTACATCACCCAAAACCTTCTTCATTAACATTCTGAAAACTGGAATACCAGTGTTTTCAAATTGGGATCTTAGAAAGAAAGCGGTCGTTGTCGCTCTTACCTGACTGCTCTTTGATGATCCTTTGTGCTATCCTGTCAATGGTGCCCAGCTTCTGCGTGAACATGTCCAGATAGTCGCCCATTGTGGCGAACTCCATCGGCCGCGCTCTCAGCTTGTAGCCACCCGTCACATACTTCACAGACTCGCCCATCTTGGACAGCAGAGCCAGGCCTTGCTTTTTATTCAAATCCTATTACACAAAACGTACCGGACATCCTTTCAAAATGCTTTGTACGGTTTGACTTTACAGATGTAAAAGAGCAATCGTTTCTCTTTCCAGGAGTCTGGTTCTTCTCAAACGTTCTGATAAGCAAGACAATGCCTTTCGTCAAACTAATCGACAGAATGTTTAAGTAACAGACAGAAACTTCCAAAGCTTTGATTAAAGACAACCACAAATATGTGAAGGAAATATTCACCCAAATATTGACCCATGAGAATCCTTGAGAGCCTAACAAAGTCGATGTGGTTAAAGTCAAGTATAACGGAGTGAAAACTATCCTGTCAAACCACTAATGCAAATAGCTGTCGTCCCAGTGTATCAAGGTTTTTTTTTTTTATTAGTCATTTCTCTGCCAATAAACTTGTACATCAAAACAGAGTTCTTGTGAATTAGAACCTGGTTCTGTACACGTTTCTGGAGAGACGAATGCAGAAAAACTGCTCTCTCAGTCTCATGGTAGCCACCACGTACACTAACCTTGGTAGACAGGAAAACGTTGAAGTGCTCGTTGAAGGAAAGGACAGGATGATCGGCAACCCGTTTTAGGAACTTATCCAGAGCCTTTCTTCTCGTCTCAACAAATTCCTCTGAAAAACGATCCACTACTCCTTTCATCACAAATTTCTCAGGTAGTGGCTTTAGAGAAAACAATAATGAAAGAGACACCAAAGTTCAAGTCAGTCAAAACCTCAGGTTTTCAACTCCTATACACTTAAATTAATCACCTCCTGGAATTAATCATCATAATGCTTTATAAAGCATTAGGTGAACATACTCCCAGCTGAAAATAAAAAAAGACCCATATTCTGCTATTTGGGTTTTTTGTTGGGTGTACGTAAATTCCATACGTGACTAAAATGAAAAGCTTCAGTTGGGAGAACATGCTGGGAGGTTCTACCTACTGGAATAAGGTGGGTTGGTTGGCTGTCCTCTAGCTTGCTCCTCAACCAGTCAAAGTCCTGGTAGCGCCGCCGCACTGAATATTCAGGGAGGTCAAACTCCGTTCTGGTCGTCTATGGATTAAATAAGAACAGATTAAACATTACTGAGAGAAAGAGGCTGTGAAATTATTCTTCTCTAATTTACAACCACAAACGGTGAATGGATTTACATGGACACCAACAAGATATCCCCCCCGTCCCAGTTTTCTAGTTTTAGCCAAATCCCACCCATCAGTCAGGACGAAAGCCTTTCTGCCGACATGAGCTCACAGACACTCCTACGATTGCTGAGTGTTGCTATGATCGACAGGGGAGAGAGAGAGAGAGAGAGTATGCCACCCAGAGAGCATGTCCAACTTTGCCGTTTTAAACTCCCGCCCACAGATAGTTGCGGTTACATCATGAGCCCAGGACAACAGGGTGAAAGTTTTTCTATTGTGCCACTAGGGAGCCCCAAGATGACCCCCAATTCTATTGTCATGCACTGTCAGAAATAAGGGGTACAGTAGGAGTCCATTTCTGTACCCCATGGTACAATCTACACTCGTACCCCCTCGGACTCGTTATTGGACTTCAAGGCAACGGTGCGTACCTTTTTGGGTCAAAAAGGTGCATATTCCCAATCAGGATATTTAAAAAAAAAAAAAAAAAAAAAGGGTACAAATAAATACCTCAGAGGGTCCCAGTGACAAGCCAGTGTACCCCTATAGGTACAAAGTTACACTTTGTTTTCTAAGTGTGTGTGTAAACACTGTACAGTATCAAATGTTTGATTATTGAATTTTGAGAAATGGATTTACTTCCCTTTAAAGCACCTTTATACAAGTAATCGAGTCATTTAACCAACCATCCATCCATCCCAGCTTATCCTGTACAGGGTCACGGGCAAGCTGGAGCCTATCCCAGCTGACTTTGGGCGAGACGCGGGGTACACCCTGGATAAGTTGCCAAATCAACACAGGATGGACACAGAGACAAACAACCATTCACACCTACGGTCAATTTAGAGCCACCAGTTAGCCTAACCTGCATGTCTTTGGATTGTGGGGGAAACTAGAGCACCTTGAGGAAACCCATGGAGACACGCAAAGAACATGCAAACTCCACACAGAAAGGCCCCCGTTGGCCGCTGGGCTCGAACACAGAACCTTCTTGCTGTGAGGCGACAGTGCTAACCACTACATCACCTGTGTAGTCTGATCCCAGTCTAAAAGAGGAGACCACCTTGGATGACAGGTAGTAAAATATGGATATAACAGTTGGTAAGCAAATAAGCAGGAAGCATCATGGTGTACTGGCTAGCACTGTTACCTCACAGCAAGGAGGTTCTGGGTTTGACCCTCATGGCCGAAGCGGGGCCTTTCTGTGTGGAGTTTGCATGATGTCTGCGTGGGTTTCCTCCACAGTCCAAAGACATGCAATTAGGCTAAATGGCTACTCTAAATTGTCCATGACCAAAAAGCAGTGCAGCAGAGGAGTGGCTAGCTGGCTGTTCTTACTTAGCCAAGAAACCCTAGGAAAGGGATCCAACCCAGAACACGCTGGACGAGAGAAGAAGCAGCAAATAAAATATGCCTATAATAAACTCAATATCTTCTGTACAACCACAATAATACAGCTACCTCAACTGAGAATGTATTTTAAGCATGTTTTGAGTCTTTGTATGCTTACTGGGATTTTGGGCTCTCTAGAGCTTTTCAGCCACCATTATTAACTGATCAGTACTTGCATGTGCTATTGGATGATATTTAGGAATATCCTTACCAAAAAGTTGCACATAAATATCAAATGTGAAACCGTCGGATACCCAAGTTTCCAACTTGTCTCGTCTATTCATTTTGGTGTCTTCCTAACATTTATCCCTGGTCGTTTTAACATTATTACTCATCACGCTGTTCACAATCCCAGTAAAATCTTGCCTGAATTCTATAACAGACTAGATGATGTTTTCCATGTCGGGCTTTAAGATGAAGGTCCACTTACGATAGACCTGTGATGAAAGAAAATTAATACATTCTGCATGCAGCATTAATGAGCATGATCCAGAACTTAGGTCATGTAGAAAATAGGCTCATGTAAACATGAATTTCTTCAATGTGAGGTATCAGGATCTTGTTGCGACTATGGTATGTATAGCTGTCTTATTAGTTTTGTTTTGTCATGTGTGGTCCTCCAACTGGTAGCATTTAGCAGCATTGACACGCCAAGATAATAAAAGGAAAAAAATTCGTCACTATATGGCTGTCGGTGAGCAAGAGCTCAACTTGCAGCCAAAGAATTCTTTAAGAATGTTCAGTTTTTGACTGTGACATCAAATTCAGGCTGCAAAATTGAACAGTGTGGAGCAGGTTTAAGCCAGGATATGTGTAACGGAATAAAGGCTATCCACCAATGTCTGGCAAAACCCTCATTGCCTCTGAGATGGTAAAGGTTAGCAAGTTGTTGGATTGGTATCAAAATTATGTCCAAAGCATCGAAAGATAAATAAATAGCTAAATGATGATGTTCATGTCGAAGTTGAACTGGTATTTGAAATTATTCCAATAGCACATGAAGGTATCATGATGGACAGAAGGAAACGTTCACTTGCTGATATGGATGGGATGGTGTTTTTTGTTTGTTTGTTTAAACTTGCTTTTACTGTTCATTCATTGGTTGCATTATGTAAGCTGTTAGGAAGATAAGCTAGAGCTGTCTTGTTAACTCACTTGCACTTGAACACAAAAATTACAACACATTAGTGTGAAGTGTTGCAGCTCTGTGATGAAGAGATTCCTGTAGTTGTGGAAACAGTTAAACAGGTGTGTGTGAGTGAGAGAGAGAGAGAGAGAGAGAGAGAGAGAGAGAGACACACACACAGAGAGAGAGAGAGAGAGAGAGAGAACTTGTACTTGCTACGTATTGAGGACCGTAACATGTTTTTAACCAGCAGAGTGAGGACTTTTTTGGGAAGTGAGGACATTTTGGTTGGTCCTCACTTCTTCAAAGGCCTGTTTGAGGGTGCACTGTGTCAGTGAGTCCCCACAGTGATAGAAGTACAAGTGTGTGTGTGTGTGTGTTGTAGTGGGAGGGGATTCCTCATCCCCCGTCCTTCTTGTCAGAATTAAACTGGGAAAAGGCGACGGCTTTAATACGCGCGCTCGTGTTTCCAAGCCGCACCTCTGGAGCAGCGCGAGCGCAGCCGTCGCTGCCGCTGCTGTGCGTGTGGCACCGGCGCGCGCGCGCGCCTTCTCGAACCCGTTCCGCGGTGGAGGTGATGACGTGCCACCCACGCGCCGGACGTATCTTCGACGCGAAATCTCGCGGATTTTATCGCGACGGTCGTTCGGCGATGCTGTGCGCTGTCGGTGCGCGTCGGAGGCTGTGAGGACGCTGCGGCGCGCATCTCTCCGTCCACAGCGGGGAGGAGGAGGAGGAGGAGGATGCTGCAGTCGGCTCTGCCCAGGGGACACGCGCCTCTTCTTCCTCTTTCCTTTTCTCTTCAGCTGCTTTCCATCCAGCCGAGCATGCATTTGTTTCAGTTTCCGTCTCCGGGGAAATAACCGCTGGATGCAGGATGTGCAGCGCGCGTTTCGGACCGAATCCTGTTTTGTGCGCGCCGGGGAACTGGGACAAACCTCTCTGATGTGAAAGTCAAACACATGACCAACATCCTGACCCACACATTCCAAGATTTTATCTGCTACATCTTGAACGTTCACAATCGTTTATTGGATACAAAAAGAAAGAGAGGGGGGAAAAGATGAAAGCGTTCAGCTGGACATCCAGACATCACCGGGAACCGAAAAGAGAAAGAAAAGTCACGGATGCGCGAGCTGGAGGAGGGAGGTGTGTGTGTGAGTGTGTAATATCAGTGATTGGACCTGCAGCCGGAACCGGGACAGATAAAGGACAGAACCAGGGTTCCGCCTGAGAGCTGAACATCAGCATGCATTGCAGTGCAGCAGAGGATTGTTCTTCATCTTTATGTATTCGATTTTCTTGAGTGTTTAAATATTGCATGAAATATTTACTCTTTGCTAATCGCAGATGAAAGCAAGCCTAGTGAATCGAATGAATCATTTATTAACCGCACTCACTTATTTTAATAACTGCTTATGATGCCAGACCACAAGCCCAGTATAAACCAGTGAAATACACCAGCTAGGCCTTCTCCAGAACAACTACCTAAATTACCTCTCCACTACACACTTGAGCGACTTTCAGATCGTCTTCATCTGAACATTCAGAAATCGTCTATCTAAAAGAGCACTAAGGCTGTAAAGTGAAGATCCAGCTGGACGTTTATGATGCCAAACCCCATAAGGCTGTGCTGACTTTGGTGCGGACTCTGTGTGGATTTGGGACAGGCCCAGCACCTGACCTGCGTAAAAGATTCATAGAACTGAAGGAAAGCAGTGATGGATGTCCTAAAAGGGGAGTGTGTCTGGAAAGACTCAGTTACGCCTTGCTGAACTGCCACTTTGTAGACTTTTCCCTTTGAGCTCCACAGACTTGCACTTAAAAAAAAAAAAAACGGAGACAGACGGACTTGGCTAAGAGAAGGCCTGCAAGCCTGAAGCCTCCTCTTTCTTTGGTAAGCCACCATCGCCGTGTACTCGCAGTCACACCGGTTACAGCAGATTATTGAAAGGGCCTGGAAAGGTGTACATGTCTGTCACTGTGGTACAGAATGTTGGCACTGTAAATGGCACAGTTATGTTGGAGCTAGCTGCTTTCTTGAAGCATTAAATTATCTGTGACGATTTCATCACGAGTGAGCTGAATTTCCAGAATGATAGCTTGAGCTCTAGAATCAATCAACCTAGACTTCTAGAATAAATCCAAACTCCGACCTGGAGTAGTGGAATTAATCAAGCTAAATTAATAGCTTGAGCTCTAGAATCCATCCGTATAGATTTCCAGAATAAATCCGTCTAGATCATGGATCATTTCCGGGATCAATCCAGCTAGAGTTCTCAAGTCAGTCCAGCCTGGAGCTCTAGAATAAATCCAGCTCGACCTCCAGAATCAGTGCAGCTAGATTTCTAGAATCAATCCAGTAGGATTTCTAGAGTAAATCAAGCTGGTGCATTGGAATTTAGCAAGGTGGCATTCTAGAATCAATCTAGAGAGAGAGTTCCAGAGCCAGTCCAGATGGAGCTCTAGAATTAATCCAGCTAGACCTCCAGAATCAGTCCAGCTTGTGATCTACAATCAATCCAGATAGACTTCCCAGAACCAATCCAAATAGTGCTCTAGAATTAATCCAGCCTGACTGGCAGAATCAGTGCAGCTTGTGATTTACAATCAATTAAGCTAGAGTTCTCGAATCAACCCAGCCTAGATCTCTCGAATTAATCCAGATAGACCTTCAGGATCAGTGCAGCTAGAGTTCTAGAATCAATCCGGTTGGATTTCTAGAATCAATCAAGCTGGTGCATTGAAATTGATTAAGCTGGCATTCTAGAATCAATCCAGATAGAGTTGCAGAATCAATTTAGCGAGAGCTCTAGAATCAATCCTGCTAGAGCTCCAGAATCAATGTGAGAGTTTTAGAATCAATCCAGTCAGATTTCTAGAATCAGTCAAGCTGGTGCATTGGAATTAAACAAGTTGGCATTCTACAGTCAATCCATACAGAGTTTCAGAATCAATTCAGTGAGAGTTCTAGAATCAGTCCTGCTAGAGCTCCAAAGCTAATCCAGCTAGACCTCCAGAATCAGTGCACCTAGAGTTCTAGAATCAATCCAGTTGGATTTCTAGAATCATTCAAGCTGGAGCACTGGACTTGATCAAGCTGGCATTCTAGAATCAATCTAAATAGAGTTCCAGAATCAGTTCAGCAAGAGTTCCAGAATCAATCCTGCCTAGAGCTCCAGAACTAATCCAGCTAGACCTCCAGAATCAGTGCACCTAGAGTTCTCGAATCAATCTAGATGGATTTCTAGAATCATTCAAATTGGAGTATTGGAATTAATCAAGCCTGCATTCCAGCTAGACCTCCAGAATCAGTGCACCTAGAGTTCTCAAATCAATCTAGATGGATTTCTAGAATCATTCAAATTGGAGTATTGGAATTAATCAAGCCTGCATTCCAGAATCAGTCCAGATAGAGTTCCAGAATCAATTCTGTTAGAGTTCTGCAGTCAATCCAGCAAAGAATTCTGTCATCATTCTCATCTGGAGTGCTAGAATTAACCCAGTTGGGCTTCTAGAATCAGTTTAACTGAATTTGTCCAGCTGGACATGCATTATCCATTCAACTGGTGCTCCAAGTGGAGTTTTAGAAACAACTTTAGTGTTTGGAGTCAATTAAAGCTGAATCTCTACAAGCTTATCTATACCTGGTGCAGCATTGTCTCGTCTTTGCCCTTACCAACGAGATTTAATAGGACAAATGAAAACATTTCAGGAGGCTCAGGAAAAGTATAATGGAAAAGTGTTGGTTGATCACAGATGCCTGAACACTTGCACAGAGTAAGACCACAAAATTATTCATATTGTGTTGAACTAATGAAAAGCGCTGGGGATTTCACATTGTCGCTCCTTGGCAGAAGACAACATTATCATCATCTTCTCATAAACATTATTGTGTTATAATACAGTCTGAGTTCTATTGGAGACATTAGGTAAGCTTGAGCGGCTGAGACTCCAGTGGCATGATGAGTATTCTGTGGCATGGTGATCAAACTGCAGTTCAGATACCCTTAAAAATAGAGAGACTCGCTATTAACATTTAGTCTTTATGTAATGGGATGAAGCTCTCGCTCTTATTAGGGGTCTAAGCATTGGAGGTGTTCTGAACCTGAGAAGTTATCAAAAACAGTTTGAGACGTGTCAGTCAATTCCTGTGGGTTGAAGCTTAATCTATTCAAACAGTTCGAAGTTGCATGGATTCATACTAAAAAGCAGTGTTCACGCAGGATTCTGAGGGAGTGAGAAAAGTTTGGAGTGTGGTCAATCATATGCAACAGTTTCACTAGGGTTTTATTCAAGGATTTTCATCAACCATAAATCCTGTCAAGTTGAAATTTGTCGTGCTGCATCATCGTGCTGATCTGTAATTGGATTTCTCGTGACGACTGGGCGGGCAAGTTAAACATCATGGTCTGCAACAGCCAATAAGCTTTCAGTAGGCATGTCACAGGGTTAGCATTCAGTGACCATCACAAAACTAGATCATCTATGGGCTCTTTATTGTTCTATCTAACTTGCTAAGAACTGGCTACTAAGGGGACTATTTGCAAAGGGTTCTTGTATCTGGTAGCTTGCTGCCTGTGACTATATTTATTTATGTTACATAGACACAAGTGTTTTACTGGGAAATACGCCACTTGTATTTTACATACGAGCTCCATCCAGGAGATGGAGAACCAAAACCGTGACATAAATCTTTATATGTCACTTATGAAGAAATTGATGAATTGCTTTGATAAATTTGGGTACTTTTTGTTTGTGAATGTGTCTATATAATAAAAAGAAAATCACACGTTGTCTTGACGATATGAAGTTTATCTTCTT
>JAODKS010000012.1:65500727-65513105 GCA_028877415.1 Sciades dowii | reverse complement strand
AGTGTCCCCCTTCATGACAACTGTGCAGGGGGTGAAGTTTTATATAATTCAACAGCTTAAATTATATTGAGTCATACACTTATGCATAATTTGGGACGTGGCTGATTTGACTGACAGCTGGGTTTTGTCATTTTTTTAGCCACTAGCTAGCATTACCTCAGAACTCAAGCCAAATTCACCGCAGGTGATGGATTTATGTAATTAATTCATGGAGCCTTGCCTATTTTCGTCTAAGAGCTTTTCCCCTGCAAACACAACTTTTACACAATACTACACCTCTAAGTTACTTTAATTTGCTTGATTAGATTGTACTAACTTTTCAATATTTTTGATGTAATCACCACCGATGAAGTTTATCAGGGTCTCCCCTTCAGTAAATTAGGCTCAAACTGACAATTTGACAACTTGAGTGACAAAAAGACAACACTCCTTGATCAACTCAATTATCGGACGGTTACACACCCCGTGATTTTTTTTTTCTTTTGGTAAACCGGCCGTTGTGGTTATGGTCTGTATCTTATGGAGCAGATTCTTGTAGTTTAGCCAGTAGTTTGTTGGCTAACTTGCATAGTTAGCTTGTTAACTTTGAGGTTAGTAGGCATGTTCCAGCCATACTATTCCAGTGGCCAGACTTCACTACCCCCGCCCCTTTCTCCATTTATGGATTAGCTGGGAGTTAGGCGAAGTCAGGCGCTGCCAAGATGGGGACACATGTAGCCTCCTTATTATCCCCTGCGTAAACGAAGTTTGGCAGGGGATATAGAAATGGGGGGGTGGGGTCGGTCCGTCCGTCCGTGTTTTCGTTTCCGGGCCATATCTTTGAAACTACTGAAGATATCTTCATGAAACTTTGTATACATATCAAGCAACCTGTGAACTGGTGCCTTTTGCTAGTTTGGATTTTTGAAAAAAAGTATTTTTCAAAGTTTTACATAAAAAATAGATTTTGACTTCGTTTCTAAGAGCAATGTTCGTTTACGGAGCATATATCCAAAGCTATTCATGATACAGATTTGAAACTTGGTATACATGTTAACAAGGTGATGTAGATGTGCCTTTTCATACTAAGACATTTGAGAAATTTAAATTTTTCATGTTTCCATGAAAACAATTTCAGACTTAGTCTTAGGGGTAGTTTTTGTTTCCGGAGCAGAACTTGAAAACTATGAGTGGTTTGGTCTTGAAAGTCGGTATATGTGTTGAATCAGTAATGTATGTGTGCCTTTTGAGACTAAGAAATGTGAGAAATGTTAATTTTTAGCTCCCCTGGACCAAAGGTCCGGTGGGTTTATGCCATGGGCTGCTGAGGTCAGTGTAAAGAGGTCGGGTTGGTTTCCTGCAGCACAACTTGAAAAATGTGACAAATAATATCTTGAAACTTGGTGTATAGTTGGTCTATAGGGCGAGGGATATAGAGGAGTCTGTCTTCTTGTATTAAATGTTTATGTAAGCTCGCTGGACAGAAAACAGAATATTGTCATCACACAGTAAGCAACTGAGGCTAACAAGCCTAAGTGTTAGACTATTTAATTACACGCATAATATTATACTTATAAAGTGATGACAGCTGCATACCTTTTAATCTTTTACACGTTTCTCCTCTTCTTCTTTCCTCTTTCTCCTAAACTGGGCACCTGATTGCTGACCCCAGACCTGTTCTTATCCATTTGTGTTGATTTCACACTCGAGCATCGCTACGTTGCCCCTCCCCCAACACTGAGTCAGGACTAAACCAGTTCACCCTGGTGCTGGACAGACTGGATTTATATTATTCTTAACGATTTCACACAAACCAGGAAAAAAAATGCAACACCGTCAGTGAAACTATAAAGTCACAGTGAATGACTTGTGGTTTCTTTGGTAGCACTTCATAGTGTGACCTGATTTTACTCCGCATTAGTACACTGCACTATTTAATAGATTCCCCCAGTCCCCTACCTTGGGCTTCCATTGGGGAGACCGGAGGTCAAAGGTCAACCTAACTCCCCTCCTCTCCCCATCTCGTACTTCTGAGTGGGAGACCAGAAAGTATTCTGGCTGCCCAGATCAAACTAGAATCATGGTGCCACTCTGGAAGGTTCATTTGATCCACACGGTGACAGGCTATCACTGATGTGCAAATGATCGACTGAAAACCGATCGTGCAAATCTCAATACTTGGATTTTTTTTATTCCTTTATTTTGTGTTGGTGCCCCGTGCTGCTCCCAACAAGATGATGCCCTGCCCAAATCCACCACAGGGATGGAGAGTATCACTGTTGCTCTTGTCACGACAGACACGGATCGGTTACTCTTTAACTGGCATTTATTTCGTCTCTTCTCCCATCGTTCATGCTGTTCAACATGCCATTCCATTTATGCCTTTTATGCCGTGAGAACTCATTAGCCACTTGTCATGAAGAGAGGTTCTTGACACACCTCGGGCCATGCTTTGCAGTCTAGCTTCACAGTGTAGCATCAATTAATTCTGCCGTAGCAGCACACAGGTAGTAACATTGGTTCCGGCCACAAAACAGCAGCACCGATAGGAACAAACTTATAAAATACATTATGAAACTAGCCCGTGTTTTATCTTATAACACACACATGAATTTACTCATTTAAAATTTTTATCTAAATTATTTAACATGAAATTATGAATTATTTTTAACATGAATTCAACAGCACTTACACTCCCACCAAATCACTCGTTAACTTGAATTGAAGGATTTCTAAGACAAAATTTGCACGAGTGTGTAAACAGATGAATGTGTCTGTATGAATTTGAAGTTATGTGTATAACTTAGTTGGCCTCTATTAAGGTAACTACTTTGTGGATGGGCCTCTCAAGGTGAGTAGGTCTGGTATGTAGTTTTCCTTTCTCAAATGTGGTGTCACTGACAAGTAGCTTCAGCTTTCTCACCATGCCATCTGTGCTGGTCTGAACTTCCATGACTTTGCCAAGCTTCCATTCCTTTCTTGGTGAGTTGTCATCTTGTAGGATCACTGTCATTTACTTGTGAGTTTCGTGATTGTCTTTGCCACTTCTGCCTTTGTTGGAGATTTAGCAGGTATTCACGTTTCCACCTTTGCCAGAATTCATTGGCCAGAAACTGCACTCTTCTCCACCTTTTACTCAGGTAAAGGTCTTCTGCACAGAGCCTTCCAGGTGGAGGCAGAATAACTGATGACTTCATGGTCAATATATGATTAGGTGTGAGAGGTTCTGGACCAGTTGGATCATGAAGATTTTCAACACTCAAGGGCCTGCTGTTGATTTATAGCCATTGTTTCATATAGAAAAGTCCTCAAAGTTGTGGTATCGAGTCTGCTTGCAGATTTATCGAGCATGGCCGTCAGGATGCTTCGAATCGTTCGGATTTGACGTTCCCAAACGGCGCCCATATGACTCGCTGATGGAACGTTCATTACAAATTCACAGCCAATCTTTCTTTGTTGTTCTTGATCCATTCCTTTTAATAACTCAAACACACTCCTGGCACCTACAAAATTTGTTCCCTGATCGCATCTCAGTTGGCGCACAGGTCCTCTGATGGCTATGAATGTTCTTAGTGTGTTCATGAAAGCATCTGTAGTTAAGTCGTCTAGTAACTCTATATGAACCGCTCTGCAGCACAAACAGGTAAACAAGAACCCATATCGTTTTAACTCCTTTCTTCCCTCCTTCACAATGAAGGGGCCAAAACAATCAAGACCACAATAAGTGAAGGGAGGAGAGGTCTCAGTTCTCTCTTCCGGCAGGTCTGCCATTTGTTGAACCTCAGTTGTTCTGTATCTCCTACATTTCACACATCCGTGAATGTGTGAGGAGACCACGTTTCCACATCCTATGATCCATATCCCGTTTGCACGCAACTTGTTCATTGTCATGCCTCTCCCTTGGTGGAAGATCCGCTCGTGATGATGCTTAACAAGCAAGGACGACACATGAGATTTCTTCGGAAGTATTGCAGGGTGCCTCACATTATGATGTAAAGCTGCTTTAGACAAGCGTCCTCCCACCCTGAGAATGTTTTCATCCAAGAAAGCATTCAACTGATGTAACTTGTTGTGTTTGCTCAGGGGGTATTCTTTCTGGAGCTTTAATTTTTGTATATCTTCAGTGAAAGCTGCTTCTTGCACCAACCTGATGATAAAGATTTCTGCTTCTCTTTGTTCTTCAAGATTGGTTGTGTCATTTGTTCTTGGCTGAACACCTTTAAACTCTCTGACAAATCCCTTGAGCCTAGTGACAGCTTTCACTGCCCTAGACCAGTCAGAGAATTTAGTGAGACGATTCGCCACTGATCTTTCTTCTTTCGTCTTTATTTCCTGAACACAAGATTTACGAAGCTCAGGGTCAGTTGTTTCAATTTCTCCCACCATCTCCTCTTGAGGTGGAAGATGCTGCTGCCACAGAAAGTCTGGTCCTCGCAGCCAATTAAACTCTTTCAGCTGAACCCCACTTAGCCCCCTTGAGGTGCAGACGGCTGGGTTAATTTCAGAGCTGACATGTCGCCACTGTTCAGGGTTAGTGTTAGATCTTATGCGCTGAATCCGGTTAGCGACAAACGTGTGAAATCTCTTGGCATCGTTGTTCACATAACCAAGAACCACCTTTGAGTCAGCCCAGTAATACTCTTGCAGATTTTCTATCTCAAGCCCTTTCTTGATGACCTCGCCATTACGGACTGAAGTGACAGCTGACGACAGTTCAAGCCTCGGGATAGTCATTAATTTGGTTGGGGCTACCCTCACTTTCCCCATGACAAGTGAGCAACTGATTTGTCCTGTTTCACTCGTTGCTCAGAGGTACGAACATGCACTATATCCATCGAAGCTTGCGTCTGAGAAGTTGTGAGGTTCATAGTGCTTGACCTTTCCAAAGTTTGATGGACAATAGCTTCTTGGGATCTTCAGGGCAGCCAAATGAGGCAGATCTTTAAGCCATGACTCCCATCTTGGCAGAATGTGATCAGGGAGAGCTTCATCCCAGCTTACTTTGTCTCTCCATAGCTCCTGAAGGATCTGTTTGCCAACTAGTATGAAAGGAGCTACAAATCCTAAAGGGTCATAAACAGATGCAACAGTCGAGAGAACCGCTCTTCTTGTCAGTGGGTTCTCCTTTACCACAACCCTGAACTGAAATTCATCCGCTTCAACGCACCACTGAACCCCAAGTGCCTGTTCAATATGAGGTTCTCCAAGGGCCATGTCCAGATCTTTGGTTTGTACACATTCTTCAGGTGGTATTGTGGCAAGTACTTCCCTTTTATTGGATACGAACTTGTGCAGCCAAAGATTTCCTGTTCTGCACAAAGCTCTTGACTCCTCAATCAGATGTGTGGCTTCACCTGGTGAGTCAACACTTATTAAGCCATCTACATAAAAGCTTCGTTGTATGAACTTCACAGACTCCTCACTGAACTTTCCAAGACCCTGAGATGCTAGATGTTTAAACCCGAAGTTGGAGCAACCAGGGGATGAAGCTGCCCCGAAGAGGTGCACCTTCATCTGGTAGACTGAGGGTTTGGAATTCAGATCGCCGTTGTCCCACCAGAGGAACCTTAGGTAGTCTTGATGTTCCTTTGCCACATGAAACTGGTGAAACATCCTTTCAACGTCACACATTATAGCTATTGACCCCTTTCTGAATCTGCATAGGACTCCAACTAATGTGTTAGTCAGGTCTGGTCCAGTTAAGAGATTGTCATTTAGAGAGGTGTCTTGAAAGCGTGCTGAACAGTCGAAAACCACACAGATTTTCCCCGGTTTATGGGGATGATATACTCCGTGGTGCGGAATGTACCAGGCTGGTTGGTTCTCAAGTTCAGCTTGGGGAACCTTCTCAGCATCTCCTCGAGTGATTAGGTCATTCATGAAATGGACATAATCCTTGAAATGCTGCTCATTCTTCCTCAGTCATCGTTCCAAAGCGGACAGTCTGTGAACTGCACATAGTTTGTTGTCTGGAAGATCAGGTTTACCTGTCTTAAAAGTAAGTGGGAGTTCAAAGTGGCCATCCTCCTTCTGCCTGATACCTTCCTTCACTTTGGGCAGAAAGAGAAAGTCTTCCTGTGAAACTAATATGTCATCTGCAGGGTTCTCCCCAGAAATTTTTTTGGGAGTGGTGCTCACCCATATTTCCGACGGTTGCACAGCGAGTGTATGCCGCGCGCAGTGCGGCTAGGAGGGGGGAGTGGCCCGGAGAGGGGAGATCCCCCACCTCTCCAGAGGAGTAGCTGTTGCATTTTACCCTTTTCATTTGCCTTTTGAAGCCCTCTCCTGCAACTTGAGCTTGATATCTTACAAAGGTAAAGAGACGGAAAATCAGACCCATTTAAGTACAAATCAAGAGGTTTAATAACTATATACACAACAAAATATACAAGTTATTCATGTCCATGGGACAATTACGAATACAGGCATGGAACAGGCAAAAACTACAACATTACATTACTAGAGTTCTTTAAACTACATCTACAAATACAATATATACAATTATTTGACATTAAAAAAAAAAAACAGATTGCTACACTACAAAAACCTCTACTACTATTTAATAATTCAGGATCCCATCCCACTTTGTGCTTGGATGTCCTAAATGACCAAAGAGCTTTGGCTTGGCTTGGGTATATTAACAAAAGACGTATGGCTTGGGTATCTTCACGTTGAAATAAAAATGAATTGAAAGTGTCAATAGCACATTTGCACTACAAGATGTTTTACACATTCCGACAAAGGGTCCACAGAAAAAAGTGTGAAATGACGAAAGAGCTTTGGCTTGGCTTGGGTATATCAACAAATGTTATGACTTGGATATCTAAATGAATTCAACAGCAAAGTTCTAATGTACATGTATCAGGAATCTTTACAAAAACTGAATTAAAAATTGAGTTATAGAATAAGAATCGGTCTCAAAACGATTTTAAAAATGTACATCATGGCTTATAACCCTTACTGTTACATCCTATTCATTATAATGTATTATGAATCATTGCAAAAAAAATTAAAAATAAAAGTTATACAATAAGAATCAGTATCAAAATGATTTTAAAAATGCAGTACCGTTTGAAATTTGCTTTCCTTTCGGCAGCTCTTTTAGCAAGGTCGTCCTTGTTCGCCGTGATCCGCTCCGATGTCCCTGAGCCGTCGGTGTGCAGGGTCGATTCAGCCGGCAAAACAGGGCTCGCGCTGCCCGCGATCGTCGCATCCCGCTCCGTCGCGCTTTGCCGTTTCGCTGCTGGCTCGTCCTCCGCTACACGGACTGTTGTTAACGCCAAAGACGCGACAGAGAACGCGGCGATCGTCCCCTGACCATCAACAGGCTTCGTGTAACGCTTGTGTTTCGGCATAGTTGGATCGTTTAAATCAACCAATGAGACGCGGGATTAACACTCACGAGACTTTGGTCACGAGATTTTGCGTTTTTTCACATGAACATGTCGACGCCATTTGCAATACCCACGCTGCACGGAAAATCTTCTGCGATTTCCAATGTTTTTTCGCTGTTTTCCCCGCGAAAATGCAGAGGGAAGACCCTAAATTTGAAAATCGGGGGAGTGGCGCTGGGATTTTTGGGAGTGGTGCACCGCCCTTGCTCCATTGCTTAGGGAGAGCCCTGGACTGTACCCCAGCGAAGCCATTCCTCTCATTTATGGTCTCCTCAAGATTCACAAAGAAGGAGCTCCACTCAGACCCATCATCAGCAGCATAAACTCTGTCACCTATAACATTGCCAAACACCTAGCCATTATCCTGGCTCCCCTTGTCGGAAACACGCCACATCACGTCAGTAACTCCCAGGATTTTGCCACCAGAGTTGCTGACCTAAAGCTAGACTCCGATGAAACCATGGTTTCCTACGATGTCACTTCTCTTTTCACCTGCATTCCCAGCATAGAAGCAGTCAAATCGGTTAGGAAACGATTTCAAGACAGCACCATACCGGACAGAACGAACCTTACCACAGACCATGTTTATACCCTGCTTGACCTCTGCCTGACCACCACCTATTGCCAGTTCAATGAATGTTTCTCCAGACAGAAGCATGAATGTGCCATAGGCTTACCAGTGTCCCCTATAGTGGCCAATCTATACATGGAGGAACAGGCCTCATCGTTAACTTTTGATACCTTAAATGGTCTCAAAAATTTTTTGCCCCCCTTGAATTTCCTTTTGCCTTAAAATTTTGTGGCATTTCGGCAAGTTTTCAAGTACATGGTTCAAGGCAGTACTGATATGTTTTCTAGGGGTATAATCGAGTGTTTTTTTTTTTTTTTTTTAAAAGTACGTTTTTAAAAAAATATATATTTTTAAAAACGTTTATTTCTGCAACAGAAGAGCAAGACCAGCCCTGAAAAATATAAAACATAAATCAGTATCATAGATCTAAGACTTCTGTACGGTACTAGTACGTAATGCGTCTTTTTATATAGAGTTTAGGACACAAAACACACTTTATTTTGCCTAGCAATATTGCAAAGATGAATTATAAAACATTAAACAGGAGTTTGTACTGTCTTATTCAGTTTGCCATTGCATTTAGGAGGAAATTAAACAACCTGTCTTCATCTTCACATGCATGATGGGCCAATTGTCAAATGATAAATGGGGTAAGATGGATTTATCTATGGGATAATTCACTATGTAAATGTTATACAGTTACTGTAGAGGTGTGGTTTACTATTTGAGACACAAAAGCATGTCTTTCCATTTATTGAATGTACGTATTTACCACTAGCTTTTATTATTACAGGGGTGATTTTATAGTTACTTATATGACTATAGCTACAATTGGAATATGCTGATTATGTTAGCATTTGTAATTATTGTACCATCCACTATTAGATAAAATTAAAATAAATTCTTACATTGTTTGAAAGTCTAGAGCAAGATATTTTATTTTACAAATAACACTTCAGATGTTTTAACAATAATAAGCATCCATGTGTAAATGATAGTGCAGATAGCTGTGTCACTACATGTCCTTGGGGTTGATGAGACATGGAGGGGCAGGAATAAGATCGAGCCCACAGTTCAGGTAGGAGTTCATGTAGCTAATGCTAACACTAGGCTGCAAATCTGCACCGTCACGCCAGTCGTTTTGAGGAATTTTGTACGGATCATAACCGCTAATAAACTCTAATTTCCACGTCTCTCTATTCTGTGCTTCTTTCTGACTAAGATTATCCAAGTAATCTGGTAGTAGAGCTTTTTTAGCTGTAGTTTTCTTCGAACAAGGGCAACAGATGCTGGACATCTTCACTTGGCTTCAGACCACTCTTAGTGATGAAATGCACAAATGTGCATGCATGCCTGAAGCGAGCCAATCAGAATCGCCGTTACAAATCGGGAAGAAAAAAACAAAACGGTGATTACAGGGGAGGTGAGGATGCTGGTTAATACGTTTTGTTTTTTGTAACGTACTTGCTCGAAAATCATTTGTGCTTAAAGAAGCCGACGATAGGTGTGCCCAAACAAGCCTAACTTGCTAAAATATTTCTGCCTGAATGTCTTGGTCAGGCAAATCGGGCATTCAAGTCAAGTCAACTTTGTCAAATATGCTATACATGCTCGACATACAGCACAGATGAAATTTCAGTCCTCTCTGACCCACGGTGCAAACAGGCAATGCAATAAATAAAAATAGAATAACTGAAATAAACAGTATAAACGCTCTAGGATCCTAGAGTGGATCCTGTCAGAGGCACTTAGTTTACAAAAAAAGTGTAACTTCTACTGAAATATCTTTTTGTTGTGAATGAAAGTGCTGTATATGTCCCAAAGTAAAACTTATTTCGTGCTAAAAAAAATTGCAATTCTGAATTTAACTGGTAAAAGTGTCTAAGTGTAATAATTAAAGTAGAATTAAATGAAAAGAGCACAAGGTCAAAACTGAGGCCGCATATGACTCTTAAACATATTTATAAGAGCTTATAAGAGACATTAGTGCTGTAGGTGGGGCTGTAGGTGTGTCCCTATAAAATAAGGTAGAAGAAACTCCAGTATATATATTGCAGGAGGACCTAGTTGCAGGAGTTAGTTGGCGTTATTCAAAAACACAACCATGATTGTGAAACAGCCCTGATAAAGGAAAACTGCATAAATGATGTCACTTGCAAAGTCAAGGCAGAAATACGTACTGTTCAGTTATTCATTTGTTCACACAGTTACCGTTCTCCTAGTGGCTATTTTCAGGCTGGAGTAAATCACACTGATGGGTGTTAAATGAATCGATTTGCATTAACTCCGCCATGTATTTTCCACCTTTTGCTATAAGCAACACAAACAGTTTATTTGTAGACGCTTTAAGTAAATCAGCTTGCAGTTGTAGCTTATAGTTTTTGCACTTTTAGACACACTTTTAATAAATCAGGGCTCGTGTTGAAAGCTCATTAGGTGTACTGATCTAAATAAAACCATCTAATCAGATTAGATTAGATTCAGTTCTGTCCTTTCATTGGATATGAGCAATTGCACGCTCTGATTGGCCACTCTACTATTAGGCTATCAGCTCATATACCGTGAGTAAAGAAAAACAAAACGGCGGAGCGTTTGCTGAACCAACCGAGGACGAAATAAAAACTCTACTCGAAAACAAAACCTCAGAAAATAAAATAACAAAATATGGAATAAAAGTATTTGATGGTAAGAACATATCTTTTTTTATTTTTCAAGAATTGTTATTATTATCGCATTTTTCACATGCTCGTGTTATTTTGCTGGTCCGTTTACATTCTAAACGGAAATGATTTTGTCGGACGTTTAGTATGAAGGCTTTATTTATCGAATTTGCAAAAAATTAAAATAAAAATGCTCTGTTTCTCAAAATCCAGTGAACGTGGATGGAATAAGACAGTTATTTCACTCAATCTCGTAGTACATTTGTTATAGCCAACTCAGTGCTACGCGCCTCATCGGCTACCAGTTCATGTACGACTCGATTTCGTGGAATAACTGATATACTGTATAAGTACATGACTACCAGATTTTAGGGACTTTACTGACGATATTCAGCAGAAGGAAAGTAGCCAGAAGACAAGCTGGCTAACCAATAAAGAAAAAGTGAACACAGATTACAACCTCTTTAGCCCAGGTTTAAAATACACGTACAATATAATCGTGTGTGTGTGCTCATGTTTGATATGTTTTTTGAGTCATGAAATATTATGGTCTGTAACCTAAATGTTATCTGATCGATAAGCATGTCGAGAAATAATACAGAGAAAGTGTACTTCCTGTAAGTAAAAAAATGTGCATCCTGAAGTCAAAATTGCAGTCAATTAAACGTAGATATATGGAGCCAAAAATATACTTGAGTAAACATAAAAAAGTATCAACATTAAAACATACTCAAATATTAACAATACAGACGTTACACTAGACGAATTAACAGCTTTAAGATGTTCTTAAAGTTTCCTGAAAGTTTACAAAAAGCTACAGTTCAGTGTATTTACTTATGACTTTAAGAATTCTTATAGTATAACTTTAAGTGACTTTCCATGACTTTTTAAAGATAAAGATAATGAAATACTGTTCAAAAGAATGTTTAAGATGCCATTTCAAGCTACTAAATTTAACATTTCAACTTAAAGTACTTAAAGTCACGACTACTTTTAAGAATACCAATAAAAGGTCTTAAGGTTATGAGTACAGTATATTTAATGAATTTAAAAAGTTCAGTAAAGGGACTTAAATTTATGAATAAATTTAAGGGCTGGTCTGAAAGGTAACTTAAATACACTATTAAATTTAAGCTTCATTTAAGGTTTAGATTAATTGGAATTAAATTCCCATTTTCACCCGGTGTTCAGTGATACAAAATCGCATTTTGTCACGTTACTAAGAAACTGCAAAGCTGCAAAATTCTCTCTCGTATCAAATCAGAAAACTCCCCGACAATGAAGACTCCTTCCACAATTCCTAAATAAACGTTTCCTTACAATTTTTCCTTTGTTAAGTAAAAACACACATCTTAATCTCTTTATAATTATATTATACAGGGTGTTTCAAAAAATTTGATATTATTTAAGATGGAAATATCCCAGAAACTGCATAGTCTAGGCAGATGAAACTGAACAGGCTTAATGTTGAGCAATATAAGATTTATTCCTCAAAATTTGATTGAGAAATTCAAAGGGATGTGGATTCCATGAACTATTTCACAAATTTTCAATATTCATTTCAATATTCATACACGGCACGCACATACAGCCTTCCTCTTTGAACTTTTTGTGCTCAGTCCAAATCTGCATTGCAGTTGGTGCATTTTTAGAGAATTCTCTCATAAATGCACGCTGCAGTCTTGTTGGACTGTGTCCGAGCGTACTCTAACACACAAAACACCTTTTCTTTTCCAGTGAATGGCATTTCTATACCTAAAAAGATAAAAACAAA
>JAODKS010000012.1:58657075-58669144 GCA_028877415.1 Sciades dowii | reverse complement strand
CTTGTCCAGGGTGTACCCCGCCTTTCGCCCGTAGTCAGCTGGGATAGGCTCCAGCTTGCCTGCGACCCTGTAGAACCCTGTATAAAGCGGCTACAGATAATGAGATGAGATGAGATATGGCTCTGATTTCACTGGCTTTGACTGTCAGATGAGCTGAGTATTTCAGAAAACGTTGATCACCTGAGATTTTCATGAGGGTTTACGCAGAATGGTGCAAAAAGCATCCCATGAAGCCAGAAGCAGAAATTACTTTTTATAAGAGTGGTCAGAGATCAGCCAGACTAATTTTAAGCTGACAGAAAGTATATATCTTAAATAGCCACTCTTTACTACCATGCTCTGCAGAAAAGTATCTCATCTCAGATGTTATTTGACTCTAGCTAGCATCTTCATGTGCTTAAATGTGCTTAAATGTGAAGAGACTGCATGTTGTGATTATGGTCATTAGAGTTATGTAACATTTTTTTCTTCTTCTCAACTGCACTGCTCAGCTTAGTCACTGTTTTGTGTCATATTCCCAGTTCTGGAAATATTGTCTAGCATCTGTTCAAGCTAATGAATATGCCTTGTGAAAATAGTTTCTGCCATCAGCCAGATTACATCCTCCAGCTGCAGCAAGTGGTAGGGTTTGGAATAGTGTTGCACACCTCAGCATCAAGGTCCTTTGCATTACCAAAAAATATACTACTATATAAACCAATCTGAGTGTGTTACATTTAAACAAACATATCAAATGAAAAGTCAACTGGGACTACAGCAGGGGTGACCAACCTTTTTTAAGGTAGCCTTTCTTTCATGACCTTTTTCATGTAGCAGTCCACCGAGATATCATCGCTCCATTTTTAATGAAGACAAAGATGTTACAGCTAAACAAGTTTGGCTGTGTGAGTGAATGCACTGGGAAGCAATTACTTGCTTTTCATGGTTAGGGAAGTAACATTACAACACACATACCCAGCATCTGAGGAGCAGTTGGGGATTAGGTGCCTTGCTCAAGGGTACTTCAGCCATGGGTTTTCCTGCCAGTCCAGTGAATTGAACCAGTGACCCTTTGGGCCCAAGGCTGCTTCTCTAAACTTTAGGCCATAACAGCCCAGTAACAGTTGAACGCCAGTCTCAGGAAGACCACGAAATGCTCATTTTTCATAATACAGCTGTACTTGAAATCAAACACTGTGGCTGAAGGTTTGTAGGCATCCATATGTCAGCCTTCTTCAAGCTGTTGCAACAAAGTTGGCATCCAGTTATTTGGGAATTCCCCTTCACTGGAGCTAACCTGTTTCAGCATGGCAATGTCCCTGTGCACAAAAAGAAGCTCCACTGATTGCCAAAGTTCAAATGGAAGAACTCAGTTGGCCTGCAGAGAACCCTGACCTCAACCCCACTGAACACCTTTGAGAAGAATTGGAACTCTGACTGCAGGAAAGACCTTCTCACCCAACATCAATAATAATGTTGTGGCTGAATGGGCAGAAATCCCCACAACCATGTTCCAACATCTAGCTGAAAGCCTTCACAGAAGAGTAGAGGCTGGCATAGAAGCAGAATTGGGGTCCAACTCCATATTACTACCTTTGGCTTTGGAATGGGATGTTTATTGGACACATAGGGCTGAGAGTGTCACACTTGGCCATATAGTGTATCCAAAGATCCAAAGCAGACAGAGAAGTAAAATGGACATCTACTAGTTTTAGGACACTTCATATCCAGTAGCAGCTCCTAGAACTCTTGTTCTCTTCATTTCATTTTTTTGCTCGGGCTTTCATCTGTCTGAATGTCATTATGAGTGCAGATTTCTTTTCTCCAATGTTGTTCTGTCGAGGCAAAAGTGTGAGCCCACTCTCGAGGCTTTATCTGCTACATCTCATTCTAGACAAAATGGAATGCACTTGTATGAGGCAACATGAGTGCACAATGAAACATCAGCCGAACTAGGATGGAAAGCTCAGAATGCATATGATGAAGTAGCAGAAATCTTGGTGTTGTAGCTTACCTGAAAGCAGTTGTATGTTTCTTTTAAACACTGGTCATCCGCTACTTCTCTGTCATCTTTGATTTCAAACAAAAGCTCTTTGATTCTTGCCAAAAATATACCTCTGCTAAGTCATTGCCTATCCATGTGTAACAAGAAGTCAAAACTTTTTGATGAATTATGTAGTGATAATGAAAGGAATACAGAAATTTTATTTGCACAATGCAGTGAAACCAATGAGGTGGCCATCTAGTACCAGCATGCCCCATCAGTGAAAAACCAACAGTTTGGAAAACCAGCAATTCACAAACTCTCTAAAAGGTTGGAAAATATCCTGTGCCCTTTCTGAGGTAAGTGTTAATAGCATTGCCGTGCCATATTGGTTAACTAATTAACAGTGACATGGTCAGGGGATGCTCATGATTCACTTATCAGAGATGGTAAGTGACTAAAATAAGGGACTGAAATCAGTTTATTTATTTCAAGTTTACAGAATCTGTGTTTTCCCCAATTAAGGACTTTTTTTTTGAGAACTTGGTCTTTTCATTAAATGGGTCGCTCTGGCTCAGAGTTTAAAGGTTAAACAATTCTTGCTGTACTACTGAGAACTTTCATGCCCCTGATTAATAAGTGTTGTTAGAGAGAGGCAGAGATGGATGGAAAAAGACCATGGAGAGCATACTAAGCTGAAGATCAGAGATGTGCTACAGGGTGCTCTTGTCTCTTTGCCAACATCTTCATATCCTTAACTGGGCCATGTCCCAAATGAGACAAATGAGGAGGTTCTGCTGGGTGTTGCTCTCTGCCATTCTGTCTCTAATACCACCCTACACTCAAAGACTCCCAAATCTCTACTAAATCAAAAGGTTACCATCTGCAGTTGTCAAATCTCCATGCTCCTTGATTAAGTGACTCATTCTGTTCTCTTTGTTTTATAGTTAAAAGGTATGTCACTTTCCTGAAAGTGTAAATGAGATCATTATAACACGGAGTCTCGATTCCTCTTCCAGCCCACTTTTGTAAGAAGTTATCAATGCTTAAAGGTTTGCTTAAAGAGCAGAATTACTGATTCCAGTCTTTTCACTTACTTCATTCATATGAAAGTCTCTGAAATTGCACTAGTTTGTTAGACCCAACACATTCTGCTTTGAAATATTACAGGCTTATAAATTTACCTTTGATGAATATAAAAATAATTTTCCTATCCAGGCAAGTAATTTTTTTTTTCATTTGAAACCAGAATGGTTATAACAGATAGTTAGGAGGAGTTAATTTATTTTTATATGGGGGAGTAAAGGGTAATGGAAATGTATACACACAGCACTGTGCAAAATTCTTTGGCATTTTATGACCTATTCATTATCACATCAGTCCAAAAACATTTTAGATTTCCAAATATTAATTTTTCAACGCAAAATGAAATGGTATAAAAATGTTTGTATGTCAGCAAAGAAAGCGGTATATTATGTAAGAAACTACTTTTCAGACAAAAATATAATGAGTCGTAAAACTTGCAGCTCATTTTCTTAAACAGCAATTTTTAAAACAAAAGGTTATCACACCAAATGTAGAAACATTTACTTTCATTGAAAAAATTAGCAGTCTTGGGTACAAATTGTGTTAAGGAAATTAGCTATTAATTCTAAGACCAAATAAAGATTATAAGACAGGAACATCATAACCCCAGCCTATGTACAATCCACAAAATGTAGGGATAAGAAGAAAAAAACCTGTAATACAAAAAAATGAATGAGTAAAATAAAATAAGACGAGGATTCTAAAACAGGGTGTCCGTGGGGTTTTAAAAAGTGATAAATCAAAATTGTCAAATTTTAAGGCCATTAAAAGTGTTAAATGTGGTCTCAGACATATTATTTTTTCCAAATTAGGTATTATTTTTTCAGACTATCAGGTGTCCTATTCTGATTGAAATTCTATCTGCTAAAGTTCGCGTTAGTTCATTTAAATATGGGCTTTAGCATATCTGGGCACATAATCAAAGATCTTTCGTCTCAATGCCGAAGTCTCAACTTATGTTTGATGCTGACGTCATATTCAGTGGTCGTTCGGCATCATCTCAAAACACTGCGCGCTCAACTGAAGTGGCTGGCTTACGTTTTATTTTAGACTTGCTTCAAGGCATATCTTCAACGTCTGGACAACCATCGTCGTCGTCATGGGCAAATGCAAGTTTTCTGATAGCTGGGTGAATGACCCAGCGTTTAAGGACTGGCTCAGGCCTGTAGTAGGGAATAACAGGCAGGCTTATTGTTCGGTGTGTAAAAAAAACATCAATGTCAACTGGATGGGAGCTAACGCACTTCGGTCGCATATGCAATCCACTAAACATAAAAATGGAATGCGTGCTCGGAGAGAGCAGTTAATTCTACCACTCTCAACTGTCTGTGTGGCTGCACCTCCACCACCACCGCTGCAAATTAGTGCCACGGTAGGACTGGCCAACGCTACAGCTCCAGCAACGTCTGACCTCCGGGTGGCCATGGGCGCCACACCAACACTGCGCACGGAGGCTCTGTGGTGTCTGAACACTGCAGTTAAACACCACTCATTGAACTCCAATGAAGGAATTTCGGAGCTGTTTAAAGAAATGTTTCCCGACTCTGACATCGCAAAGTCATTCACATGTGGTAAAGACAAAACCGGGTACATCATCAGATTTGGATTAGCATCGTTCTTCAAAAAACAGCTTGTTGATGGCATCAACAAGGCTGGGCCATTCGTGTTGATGTTTGATGACAGCCTCAATCAGGCGTCAAAGAAAAAACGGCTTGGCATCCATGTTCGATACTGGGAGGATGACAGTGTCCAATCCAGATACTTTGGATCTCAGTTTTTGGGACATGGAAGGGCCGAAGATTTGTTGCATCACATCAAGGTAAGTTCTTTTTTATAGCCCTACTTGCGTGGTATCCTGTGGTCACTCATTTGAAGAGTTATTTATTCACAAAGATTTTGTATATTATAGGACTATGTTGGCTAATTTACTGTTGGTTACACAAAATAATTGAATTGGCCAAAGTCCTGCAGGTTACTTGAATGAAACCTGTAGGCCCACCTCCATTTATTGACCTGTGGGGTATAGCTCCAAGGTACAAGAAAATAATGTTTTTAGTATTTTGTTAAATTCAGTAACCTATCACAGTTATAGAAATGTAATATTTGGCTCAGGTTTTGTTGTTGGAAAAAAGCACAAAATAATTTAATTGCTAAATTACCAATTATTAATTGAAATCAAATGTGTATGCAGTAATGTTTCTCCTTAGCCAACCTTTGTGAATGTTGAGATCTATTTTACTGTGTCTGAATGATAACTTATAACAGATTTCCTCCTGGTGTCAATTCACAGGAATGTGTCACACAATTGAATATGAGGCAACTGCTATCAGTTGGAATGGATGGCCCCAATGTGAATTTCAAGTTGGTGGATCTTCTCCAGAAAGAACATGCACAGCTCTATGGAGGTGCCCAGGTTGTCACTGTTGGAAGCTGTGGACTTCACACCGTCCACAATGCTTTAAAGGCAGGCTTTACTATGTGGCAGTTGGAAAAACTTCTGCGAGCCATGCACTTCCTCTTTCATAATGTTCCTGCCAGGAGAGAAGATTTCACTAGCCTGACGGGGTCCTCCTGCTTTCCCATACCATTTTGTGGCCATAGATGGGTGGAAAACGTTCCTGTGGCGGAAAGGGCAGTTGAAGTTTGGCCAGTGCTGAAGACGTATGTGGATGCTGCAGAGAAAAAGAAGATTCCAGTCCCCTGCACAGCTTCATATGACACCATAGTAGCTGCACAAAAGGATCCTTTCATTATTGCAAAACTCCAGTTCTTTCTGGCAATTGCAAGAACTTTCAACCCCTTCTTGACAAAGTTCCAAACTGATGAGCCAGTGTTGCCCTTCTTGGCCAAAGATTTGACTGAGCTGCTGATGGTAATGATCATTAAATATTTTATATAATTGATTGCATTTGGTGAATCTGCATAAATTGTTGGATTACTAACTGCTTGCTTTGTCATTTTAAGAGTTTACTGAGGCGGTTCGTTCAACGAGAGCTCCTCCAGGACCTCACACCCCTGCAGCTGATCAAAATAGATCTAACGGATGAAAAGAACTTGGTCTCCCCAAAGAGTGTAGACATAGGCCTGGGAGCAGAATCTGCTATCAAGGTAATTTTTATATATATATTTTTTTCCCCTAGTGATGCACGTGTTTTGGGTTGCCTGCACAAAGAACCAGGATGTACGTTGTAAAATTAACTTCTGTCATTTAGTAGTACTACTGCTACTACTATGTTTAGGCTGCTACTACAACTACTACTACTCAAATTAATAACAAGTCGAAGATGAAAAAGAAATAGATAAAGAAGTAAAACAAATTATTTTCCAAAGCATTTGCAGTGAACATTCACTAATGTTCCTCATTTGTTAGGAACTTCAGAACAAACCAGGATTCAAGGTTGGTGAGCTCTCTGTGCTCACCTTCAGGCGAGAATGTTTGCAGGGCCTGGTTAAGGTTGTTGTGAAGCTACAGGAGAAAAGCCCCCTGAAATTCCCAGTGGTCAGGCAGATTGCATGCTTGGACCCTTCAAGAATGCACAGAGATCCCGATTGGTGCATCAGACAGATGAAGGAAATAGTGCAAACATTCCTCCAGGGCAAACATTTGGCAGGTGGCATCCCAGCTGGTAAGAAGATATTGTATAGGGACAGTCAAAGTGCATAGGTTATTCAGATTGATTGATTAAAGCCTTGTGTGAGAAGTGTGTGTTAGCAAGATGGTTTTCTGCATTCTCCTCTCAACAGTCAGGAAGTGTCAATGCTTTATGAAATTAATAAGTTCAGAAGAAGCCTTACACATTCCTAGCTCTATTTAGATGTTATAACATGATGTTGTGATGTATGTATTGTCAAATGGTCTGATGGGCCAACTGGGACTACTAAATTTAAATGACCTATTAATTACCTTAATTTTTTTGTCTATGTTGTAGGTGATGTAATCATTCAGCACTGCTCTGGCTATTACAGCTACAACAAGGTGAGACAAGCAGGATGCTCTTAATTCATCCTTTCTTGCACAAAGTTGCCTTGGCGCTCTTGCGCACGCACTTCTAATGACTTTGTTTGCTTGTTTGTTTACAACAACAGCAAAACACCGTGCGCACTTGCACCCTGTTACAAGATGCACCACACTTTATTCATAAACGCAGCTCAGTTATATTGCACAGGACCTTGTTTTGCAGTAGGTTGTTTGGTATGACGCGCGTGCGCCTTCACAATTATTAATGCTATAAATATTGTGCATGTTTTTTTTTTATTATTATTGTAACGCAATAAGACGATACAGGTTTCTAGTCTTGCAGTTTATTCTGCTTTTGGCATCTTAAATGAGCATGGAGCAGGTGCGCGCATGCATGCGCTTAAGAAATAATAGGATAAATTGCGCAGAAGTTGCATGCACTTTTGACTTTAAGTGCGGTATTCTGAGGTGGACAAACACTTGGGGGAGAAAGAGAGAGAAGTTGGAGAGCTGGAAACACATGCAACCTGTAATTAAGAGTGTCAGGTTAATGGATTAAGCAGCGGTCGGGTATTCACAAACGATTTGCACGCACGTTGTTGGAAAAAGCAGTTGTTTGGAGAGCGCAAAAGACAAAAGCCGAGCTTGCGCTCTGCGGGACAATGAATGCACGGATTGTGCGGTGTTTTTTTTTTTTCTGTGCATCTTTCCCCTCCTTCCTCCTCCTCCTCCTCTCCACAACGCTATGGGCATCATGACACAATGATATGATTGGAATGTTTTCCTTTTGGGCCACTTGTGTGTGATTTGTTGACCTGGGCTCAGGGGTATTGTGTAAATGTTACTATTGGGCCACTAAAGTTTTCACAGCCAGAGCTGAAATTCCCAAAGTGTTGGTCAAATCTTCAGCCCTCTTCAAACCTCTTCTCCCCCCACTTCGTTCTAGATACCATCTTGTTGAACAAAGCATGTTTTGTGATGCGATCCAACAGACTATCAGTGTCCAACTTAGTGAAGTCTATCATGCAAAGAAACCTGATCCTTTGCCTTTATTTAAATAACATATATGCATGAGAGTTAGGTCTGGATATACTTCCTCCAAGAGCATTGCAGAGCCATTTGTGGTTATGACAAACAGTTTGAATGCAACTGCTTGTGATAAATAAATCATCCATCAGATCAGTGTGTGTGTGTGTGTGCTTCGTAACCGCGTTCATGTGCAGCTCTGACATTGAAGAAGAGCTTTCAAACAGTCCTCATTTCCCCAAAAGTTTATTTTCATAGATAGAAAATCAGAACACAGATCCAATCGAATCATCCTTTTCCATCTCAACTTGTCAGAACTTTCTACAGAGTATCCCTGTTAATGATATGTAGATAATATTAATTAATAAATAAACACCACCACCACCACCGACAACAACATTTGTTTTGGCCGTGATTTCCCAGGACGGTCATGTTTTGTGCCAAATAAGCCAAAGAAAAAAAAAACTTCCCAAGAGTGTAAAATGTTACATCCTGTAATCAGCAATGGAAGTTTTATCTGCTCACTTTTGATAGGCAATGAATAAACATGCACATAAACCCCACCTGGTATGCCATCCTGAAGTGTTTGCTAATAATAGCTGTAATAATTACAGAAGCATTTTATAAGATGCCATTATCTGGAAATCCAGTCACTTTAATCTACAGCTATATCAGAACCTTAATTAGCCATTGGTTTAATGAAGCTTTAGCTAATGTAGGATGATTGGATTAGGGAAAAAAAAGGACACTGAAAGGGAACTTTCCTAATCTGGGCATCAAAAGTGAAAAGGAAATGTGGTTGTTGTAGTAATTTGGAGGAAATCAGGCTAGCCTTTTCTAGTTGTCCAGAAGACGATCATTAACACCATCCACAAGGAGTGTAAGCCACAGATGGTCATTGCTGAAAAGGCTGGCTGGAAAAGGTGCACAAGCAACAGGGATGACCGCAGCCTTGATTGGCTTGTCAAGAAAAGTCAATTCAAGAACTTGGGAGAGCTTCCCAAGGAGCGGACTGAGGTTGGTGTCAGTGCATCAACAGCCACCATGCACAGATGTGTTTAGGAAAGGGGCTACAACTGTTATATTCCTAATATCAAGCCACTCCTGAACCAGAGGCAATGTAAGACGCGTTTTACCTGGGCTAAGGAGAGAAAGAACTGGACTGTTGCTCAGTGATCCAAAGTCCTTTTTTCAGATGAAAGTAAATTTTGCATTTCAATTGGAAATCAAGGTCCTAGAGTCTGGAGGAAGAGTGGAGAGGCACAGAATCCAAGGTGTTTGAAGTCTGGTGTGAACTTTCCACAGTCTCTGATGATTTGGGGTGCCCTGTCATCTGCTGGTGTTGGTCCACTGTGTTTTATCAAGTCCAAAGTCAATGCAGCCATCTATGAGAAGATTTTAGACCACTTCATGCTTCCATCTACTGACAAGCTTTATGGAGATGCCGATTTCTTTTTCCAGCAGGAATTAGCACCTGCCCACGGTGCCAAAACTACTACCACACGGTTTGCTGACCATGATATTACTGTGCTTGATTGACCAGGCAACTCGCCTGACCTGAACCCCAGAGAGAATCTATGGAGTATTGTCAAGAGGAAGATGAGAAACACCCAACCCAAAAATACAGATGAGCTGAAGGCCGCTATCAAAGCAACCTGGGCTTCAATAACACCTCAGCAGTGCTACAGACTGATCACCTCCACCACCAAGTACTGAGTGTATAAATGAACATATTGTTCAGAAGTTGGACATTTCTGTATTGTAAATTATTTTTTGATAGATCTTAGGAAACATTCTAATAATATGAGATACTGGATTTCTGATTTTCATGCGCTATAAGTCATAATCATCAAAATTAAACCAAAAAAGGCTTGAAATATTTCACTTTACATGCAATGAATATAGAATACATGAAAGTTTACATTTTTGAATTAAATTATGAAAAAAATAAAATGTTTCTTGATATTCTAATTGTTTGAGATGCGCCAGTATACCTCGAATCCTGAAGATTTCATTGTTTTTGGTTAATATTGCATTAGATTTGGTTAATATTTGATATATTCACTTAATTAGGACAACATTTCATCTATGCCTGATCACTGATTGCACTCCTTTTCTTCCCCCAAACATCATTTATAAATAATCTTACTATGCAGTAGCCTAAATTTCTCTCTGCATTACATCCATTTCCTCTGAAACTGCTCTCAAAGCATCCAAATGTCCAGACTTCAAACACTGAAAAATATATTCATGAGAGATTTTTTTTTTTAAAAGTTCTACTCACTCAGTATGAAAGCAGACTTCAAAACATGAATGCTAGCTGTAACTCGAGCCTGATTTCTGAGCCTAGGCATGGCCCAGTTTCCCGAAACCATAATCAGAGTAATACAATCGAGAGAACGTTCAGGATACTCTCCGTACTATTTTCTTCATTGGGTTATAATGTATTTAGGAAGCCAAGCCCAGATTCTAGAATGGTCTGGGCGTTTTCCTGTTTCAGAAGACGTAGGAGAGGAGTTCCACTGTCACGTGGAGCAAAAGGAAGCAACATGATGCAAGCAGCGCAGACAGCTAATGGTTTCAGGACAATAAAAGCTGGCTTGTTGAAAGCAGCTTTGATGAATCTTGGCTTCATGCACCATTCGACGTCCTGCCAGCAACCTGCAGATCAAATCAGCACACACACACAGAGATACTGTATGCAATTTGCTTTTTGGTGAGCGTGCTTCGCTTCTTGCATGCTGCACAGGTTAGCGTTAACCCTTAAACTACTGTCTCGTTAATCAGGTATTCATTTTTTAGCATAGTATTCAATACCTGCTTTGAATTTCATCTCATCAGAAATGTAAGTAAGTCTGAACCCACTGACAGAAAGTGTACAGGGTTATGAAGAACCTGCCTTCAGCTATGCTGGTCTTTATCTTCAGGTTAGTGCACAAATTAGGCCAGTCTGTCCTTGAAGAAGGAGGCAGTGCACCACTGATAGATAAATCGTCCTTACCGGCACAGAAACCCAATATCCAACAGACACAGTCACTCCACTGAGCTCGGGGAGTGAACAGGAAGAGGCTGCCGTGACCCCCATGCAGCATCATGATGATCATCATCCAGGCTGTTATAATCACTCAGTATATATAATGTGATGATGATTTTTAGAAAGTGACTCAAATTATAACCCATTGTTCCTTCAATCACATTTCTAATCAAGCGTAATAATATGAAAAGAGCCCAAGGCCCGAATCAAAATGAAAAGGAGAGACAAAAGGGTCCGGCTTGTTCGGACTTAATAAGCACTCGTTGTCCTAGCAGGAAGACGAGTCTCTCCTGGCATTTTCCCTCCATGACAATTTCATCTTCTTAATGATAATGACAAGTGTGACCATCTCCTGCCAGTGAATGACCAGCACAGAGACAGATTGGAGAGTCTGGATTGTCTCCTAATAGTCACGACACCTCACAAAATGCTGATGAAGTGTAATAGGACATCCAGCCTGACAAGATAGCCTGCGGAGCCATAGTCATCACCATCATAAACTCAATGAAGAGAGAGAAAGCTTGACACTCTGCTATCAGTGAACAATATAAAGACAGTAATGTGGGGAGAGGAAGCACATTAGTTCTATAGATGCCAGAAAGTGCAGAAACGAATCAGTTCTAATCACCAAGCCAAAACTTCATCAACCCTTCCTAGACTTTTCAATTTGATATGGTCAGTTTATCAGTAAACTGTGGGTGGTATGGTGGTGTAGTGGTTGGCATTCTTACCTCATAGCAAGAAAGGTTCTGGGTTCGAGCCCAGTGGCTGACGGAGGCCTTTCCAGGGGCGTAGCTAGGATTTTTCAAAGGGGGGGTCACACACTGCCTGGCAGCCTGAGTACATTATGTAACAAAAAGTAGTTACCATTGCTAGTTTTAGGCAGCTTAGAAACCGGCTCTTCCATTATTGCTGTTTCTTCCATGTTTTCTTGATGTTGTGTTCTAGAAACGGCACTAAAACTTAGCTTCGAAGCCACAAAATGCAACTTTGATGGAAAAA
>JAODKS010000012.1:56118369-56129720 GCA_028877415.1 Sciades dowii | reverse complement strand
AAACCTTTTCAGTATTGTAAAGTACCACAAAGGAATACTGCATTAATACCATAATATTTCTAAATAAACTGCCATGTTATGTGACTGGGCTCGTCTGTATTCCTTTGGTAGTGATGGAAAATGATGTTTAAAAGTCCTGGTTTCAGATGCTGTGCGTGCACTTCTGGTTTCTGGAGCTTCCCCAATCTACGTCACAACAAGGCGCCGCAGTTCCCGTCTACTCGATCATGCTGCTTTGGTATTCTTTTTCACTTTTTTTTATTATCAAAGGCTTATTATTCACAAACGCATTGTGGGTGAAAATTATCATAACTATCTTTATTTTCCTGGAGTCATAAGGAAGAGTGAATTCATTTAGGTGTCCCTATTACTTTAAGTGGAATGAAGCAGTCATCAGTGCATTCAGTGCACCAGTGATCCCATACTTCACGGTCTGTAATGGATCGAGCTTGAGAGGCAGGAGGAGTCTGAGGTGGATTTTTTTAAAAATAAGGGTTTTATTTACCCAATAAGAAAAATCGACTTAGAAAAACAAGCAATAAAGTTCTGGGCTCATAAAAGAGGTCAATGAAACAGAACTGAACTCAGGCTATGATAACAAACTAATTTAACAAACTAACAAATCATCTGGCCTAACAAAAATGAACTGACCTAACAAAGACAAAACAAAGGCAACATATATGCTGGCTGATCAGACCAGTGACAAACAAAGGGGGTGACATAACTCATGACACATTAACTAACTACAGAAGAAACAAAACAGGACAGCTGGCCTGTAACTTACATGAACCATCTTATTAATCAAACAAGTTCTCTCTACTATCAACTGCAGCCTAAAAAAATACACAAAATCTGAACTAAATGATCTCAGCTCCCCCTCTGATGCAGCAGGAACATGATAGGGCCCAATTGCTTCTTCCTGCATTTAAGGCCACTCCTCCCAGGGTTCAGCCTTTTGCCAGATCCTGCCAGATAACCTCAGCCCCAGAACCCCCCAGCACCAGTAAAACAGAAAAGGGAATTAGAACCTAGGATAAATTAGCATGATGTTGAATATACATAAATTAACTAAATGTTCACACTATGGATAGAATTTATGTATTTTCAAACTAAATAAATCATGGATATGTTATATGAAATTAAGGACTATGTGTCTTGATTTATGTGTTGGTGTATATAATATGGGTGTGAAAGTATAAAGGTCTGAGAAACTAAAATATGCTAATGCATGGGGGTTACAAACTTTCATACAGTTGTGTGGGTGGAGGTGCGGCCATTACAGCCTCCCCTTCAGATTCCTCACTAGGACAGTGGGAGAGATAGTCAGCCGGGCTGTTGTTTTTGCCAGGGATGTGATGAACTGTGAACTGATAAGGCTGCATAGCCAGGTACCACTGGGTGATTCTACTGTTGGTGTCTTTCATCCTCTTCAACCACTGAAGAGCTTTATGATCAGTCTGCAGGCTAAACTTCCTCCCCAGAAGATAGTACTTGGAGTCCAACACCTACTTAATCACCAAGGCTTCCTTCTCGACTGTCACATAACGTACCTCCCTGGGGAACAGCTTGTGACTGATGTAGGCCACAGGATGTTGGTCCTCCGTTGGTCCCTGTAGGAGCACAGCTCCAATACCCCTCTCAGAAGCATCTGTCTGCAGAATGAATTTCTGATTGAAATCTGGACTGTGAAGCACTGAGTCCTTACTCAATGATCTTTGAATGTCATGGAAAGCTCCCACTGCCTTCGTAGTCCAGTGGACCTGGTTCGGGCACCGTGAGCCACTCATATCTGTGAGGGTGGCAGCCTTAGCAGAAAAATCAGGTATGAACTGGTGGTAGAAACTGGCCATCCCAAGGAAAGATCTAAGCTGTTTCCTAGTTTATGGAAGAGGACATGATTCAATAGTATGGACTTTGTGAACTGGTGGTCTTATCATTCCACCTCCAATGGTGAAACCAAGATAATGTGTCTCAGTTCTAGCCAGGACACACTTTGCTGGATTAATTGTGAGGCCTGCAGAATGTCGGCATCCAGGACTTATCCAAGATATTCCACATGCTCCTTCCTGATGCCACTGTAACAGTGTCATCAAGATATGCATATGCATGATCAGAGAGCTCACAGAGTACCTGGTCCATCAGTCTTTGGAAGGTTGCAGGGGCACTGTGCGGATCAAATGGTAGGACAGTGAACTCAAACAACCCCCAAGGTATGTGAAAGACCATCAGCTCCCGAGACTGCTGGATGATGGGGCACCTGCCAATAGCCTTTACAAAGGTCAGTAGTGGTCATATACTTTGCCTTCCCCAGGTGCTCAGTGAGGCCATCAATTCGGGGTGTTGGGTAGGAGTCAAAATTTAACACAGAGTTAAGTTACCTGAAGTCAATACAGAACCTTATTGGGTTATCCTCCTTCCTGTTATCCACTTCTACCTCAGACTCCCTCTCTCTAGCTCTCAACAAAAGAGATGACAAGGTTGGGTCATCTTGCTGCATTTGGATTATGTTGGTAGCTATTTGAAATCCCAAGGGCACATCTGGAGCAGCCTCAGCTGGTGGTTTTACTGAAGTATGTTTAAATTTCTCCTGGCATCTTTGACTGCGTGGCTTTTGAGACTTCCCGGGTTGTGTCTCTAGCTCAACATCATAGAAGGGCAAGGCACTGAGAGTTGAGGAGTGCTCATCTACATGCTTAGATTGAGCCCTTGTCACAGCAAAATTACAGCTTTGCACTGGGTTCAGCAAATAATAAAGCACTGGCAAATCATCATCCAAGATTACTGGGAAAGGCAAGTTGTCAGCCACACCAACATTTAATAGATAGAGCTGCCCTTGCACTTCAATAAAGAGGTCAGCAGTGGGGTAAGGCGATGTACACAGCAGACTGGGATGGTTTCAAAAGTACAAATGGTATTGCCTGGTACATACTGTGTGCACAAGGGTCTGGGTGCTGCCAGTATCTATTAAAGCTCTGATTGTTTTCCCATTAATCTTCACTGTGGTCATTTTCATTGCTTGGCTACACTCTGGTTTCAAATCAACCTTTTGACATAGAACAAAACACATTTGGGTTGGCCTTGCTAGGTTTTTAGGACACATGAGCTTGGTGTGGCCTTCTTGCCCACAAAGGTAACACATAGTGGTTTTGTTAGCTGGTTTTGATGATGCATTTGCTTGCTGGTGTTCCCATATAGAGGGTTTACCCACACCTGTTGCCAACCTCTGGTGGAATTGAGAAGGTGGTGGCCTACAAGCATCCTTAGCAGCCTTCCAGGCAGTATTACCCCATGGCTGGCTCTTCTTCCAGGCAGCAACAAACACAGCAGCAAGGGCAACAGCTTCTACAGCAGATTTAAGATTATGCTCCTTTAGCCACACCTGAAGCTCAAGGGACACCATTTTCAAATACTGTACCAGAATTATTTCACCAATTTCATGCACTGTTTTACCTTTTGGTTGAATCTACTTCCCATACAGCTCTTTCAGCCTCACATAGAGTTCCTTGGGGCTCTCACCTCACCAGGCTCAATAGGGAGTGGAATCGCTGTCTTTAGGACTCTGGGTTAATGTCATATTTTTGCAATATGGCATCCTTTACCTTTTCATACTCAAGTGAATCATCAACAGCCATATGAACATGGGTACCTCTAGCCTTACCAGTCAGCAATAGGATGAGGCGGAAAACCCAGTCCAATTTTCGCCATCAACAAGCAGTGACAGTTCTCTTGAAGGAAAAGAGAAAGTGTTCAATGTCATCATCTTCAGTTAATTTCTCCAGTCTAGGCTCATGAGAGAATGGAGACTGACTTGAGGAAATATCGGCTGTGTCGTCATACTCTGGTTGGAATTTAGCTTGGGCCTGTACAGAAACGGCTACAGACCGATGCAACCGATGCACGTGCATTGGTCAGAAATACATGTGCACCACTTGGCATTGGTCACGGGGCATTTGTTTACTTTACCGCTTGCGGTTACATGGGCTATAGCCATGCTCAACCAACAGACCAGTGGTTCAGGATCCAACCACCTGTGGTATGTGGTGATGCTTACCTGACCTAATTACCTCACGATGCTTTGTAATCTTTGTGTGCAACCATGTGACAAAAACAGTATGCCATATGCACCCAACGCCATGTTGGATCCATACAAATCCAGAATGCAAGGACATGTACATAAGTAGTATATTTTTTAACATGTTTTGATATTCAAATTATTCTTGTTTTTAACTTATTAACCCAACAAACCTTTACATTTCAAATAATAAAGATCTTTGACAAAAAAAGAGTACAAACATAGTCTAAAAGCATGCAATAAAAACATCACTAAGCAAGTCATACTCTTTTATGTTAATTCTATTTCTTTTTCGTAGACAAAGTAAAATCACTCTAATCAAAAGGAACTATTGATGGAGATAAATTACACAAGGCACAGCATACTTTGGCAATCAAGTTAAATCAGCTTCCAATACTTTTTTTTTTTTCTTATGTTCCACCAATTCACAAGTCATATCTTTCTTGCAAGGCTCCATTTGAGATATTTGTAACCCAGTGATTTCCATCTGGCAACCACTTTCAGTGTGTGTCTCTGCTGGGAGGGTTTCAGGTATAATTTCATTTGACTCTGGTACGTCTGTAAACTGAAGTTACTGGAATGGCATCGCTAATATCTTAAATGTCAAAGTTTGTTCTCCTCGTGTATCCAAACTCGCTCAGGTTTGTGCAGCTTCTAATCTGGCTTTCTTGGCAGATCTTTCATTTCTCCTGTTGCTTCTTGATACTGTGAGATGAGTTTTCGTCTTGATCTTATCGTGTCCTAATTTGAGTGTTGGTGCTCAATCTGGATTTGTTTTATCGCGTAGGTTTGCCGGTGCTCCTGCAAGGTGAGAAGCAGAGTGTTCACGCTAAAGCTCAACAGTTCAGTTTAATCAGCAGAAAACACAGCTTTAATTAGCAATGAACTCTTACCAGATATAAAGTGGTCACCACATGTGGGTGTAATTAGCTTTTTCTTCAGTTCAGTCCTGACAATGTAAGTTTTTGAACCACAGCTCATGGTGTTTTCTGGATAGTTCATCTGTTTTGTTGCTGTTTTTAATTATTTTGGGAATTCTGAAGAACTGTTTCTCTTTGTCACTAGGAGCATTATTTCCACAATTATATCCTACACACAAAGTAGGCATTGTCTTTTTTCAAAGGCAAAGAAAATCATGAAGCGTTGCAGCAGCTCACATGTGAAGCTCTGGTTCCTGGTTGTTGTTTATCATCCAACATGGCAACCTTCCAGGTTGGGACGTCAAGTGTGACGTCACTTGCATACAAAGAATACAAAGCATCATGAGAATACAGGTAATTAGGTCAGATAAGCATCACTGCTTACCGGATCCTGAACCATTGGTCTGTTGGTTGAGTGTGGCTATAGTTCATGTAGCTGGCTAGCAGTAAAGTAAACAAATGCTCCATGACCGATGCCAAGTGGTGCATTTATATTTCTGATCGATGCACATGTATCAGTTGCATCAGTCTGGATCTATCTCTGAATTAAATAATTTATATATACACATATCCTTTCTTTCTGTATTTTTATTCCAAAGTCATGTTCTCTTACAGTTAATTCTCAGTCAAAATTAAATATTGGTCAGCAAGTATTTTAAAGAAAATCAAAAACTGAATACTGCCTGAATAAGTATTGAAGCTCTTAGCAAGTACACAATAATAACACAGTTCCCATTTTCTGAGCAAAACTCACCCCAGTTGAACTGTCAGAGAAGACATAGTCAGTCTGAAGGAAAAAAGTGAAAATGAAGGCTAAGGAGAATTCTAAACTATAGATAAGGTAATAGAATTTCATAATTTTGGAATAGGGTGTAAAATTATATCTTAACGGTCAGGCTTCCCAGTACACACTGTTGGATCAATATTCAGGAAGTGGAAGCTGCATCACACCACTCAAGCACTATAAGGCCTACCAAGACAAGGCTGTCCCTCAAAACTCAGCACAAAAACAAGACAGAGACTGGTGAGGGAAACCACGAGGCCAACAGTCACTCTGAAGGAGTTATAGATTATAATGGCTGAGAGTGGAGTGAAGGTGTGCCATACAACCATTGCAAGAACTCTGCATAATTGAGATCTGTATGGGAGGCGTGGCTAAAAAGAATCCATTGCTCAAGAAGAGCCATATGAAAGCATGAGAGTGACCAGACAGTGAAGATTTTTTTTTTATTTTATTTGGTGATGAAACAGAGATTTCAATGCACCACTAAGTATTGCAATTAAGATGATTTACTGAATAACATTTGTGCCAGTATAGCATCTCTATAAATTCTGCTGTTTGCTGCTAACATGAGGACAGTTTTGAAGTGAATGCTATGCTTATAATGCTGCATGTTATGGGTCACTATAAAATGCTTATCATGAAATAATAGTAGGATACCAATAATGCTATAATTGCTACAAAATAGTGACTTTTTTAAATGAACTCTATAATGTATATTCTTAATGGCTGGAGATACATCAAGTAGAAACAAATGGAAGCTTTAAAGAAGATACGCAGAACCATGGTCTCACTTTTGTTTATAAATGCCTTGAGACCTCAAGAATGGCACAGGAATGGTTTTAAGCATTAACAATAAATCTAATATAGTAATTTTTATGATTAAAGTGATTTATATAGGTAGTGGTCTTAGTGAATGACTTTGACGTCCGTAACGTCACAACAGGAAGTTTATCGGTCTCATCGCCATTTCTGCTATACTAAAACACAGAGCTAACTGCAACTCCGATCCTCCATTTTGAGCTAATTTATTGCCATGCCACATGTGTTGCTGGCGGGTGCAGCAACATGACAGAAGGTGGATTTATGTTGCATACATGTATGTTGCACAAGTTATAATGCCCATCCTGTTTTAATGAGAGTCACATGAAACTGTCAGTTCAAGTCCATCCAATTCTCTAGACGGCTTTGTTCTCTGGCTTTATTTCGTAAGGTGGGGGCCTCCATGGCCAACGTGTTACTATTGGATTCACTTTCTGATGGTTCAAACTGATACGGTTCTACATGTATAGCAGTAGCATGTACACACACTCCAATTTCAGGACTATCACAGTCAGATGTACTACTATCTGAGGAATCTGAAGAATCTCCAATAAATCGGAATGAAGAGGCCATTTGCAACCACTCTCGCCTGCCGAGTCTGGCTTTGGTCTATAGCACCAGTTCCCAGTGTGACGTCACCCACCCAGAGCTGGCTGGCTCAGCGAAGCAGCTCGAATGCCAACTTTGCAGTCGATTTTAATGCTCAAAAATATATATTTTTATTCCCAATTATGCAGCATACAAGAGCCAAGTATGAAGATACTCGCCACTCAGAAATGTATTTAAAAATAAAGGTTCTGCATATCTCCTTTAAGGAGGTGGCATGGTAGTGTAGTGGTTAGCACTGTTGCCTCACAGAAAGAAGGTCCTAGGTTCAAGCCCAGCGGCTGACAAGGGCCTTTCTGTGTGAAGTTTGCATGTTCTCCTTCTGTCTGCGTAGGTTTCCTCTGGGTGCTCTGGTTTTCCCTACAGTCCAAAGACATGCACTTAGGTTAACTGGTGGCTCTAAATTGCCCATAGGTGTGAACACGTGTGTGAGTATGCAGAAAGGAACTGGCCAGCCTACTGCTGCAATTCTGGCCAAGTCAACCAAACATGGTTCACCTCAAGCCCAGATCGGGTTCTGCAGTGACGATGACAGAATCTTAACGTTGTTGGTCACTTTTCGTCTCCACAGATCTGTAGGTTCTGAGGCACAGACAATGCTCCCAGTGCACAACAAGAGTTCTGTGAGAAACCAAAGGAACACTCCAACACTCCTGACACAGAAAAGACCTTTCTATAACACCATGTAGCTTCCTCTTACACTGGAGACAACTAATTACAGGAATATGATGAAGCCACAAGTTGATAGAGTGTGGTCAAAAACTGAGTACACAATATTGCCAAAAGTTTGTGCACACCCAAGCATCACATCCACATGTGCTTTTTTTTTAAATATCCCAGTCCAGATTTAGTCCCCCTTTTGCTGTTATAATGACCTCCATTCTTCTAGGAAGGCTTTCCACTAGATTATGGAGCATGGCTGTGGGGATTTGCCCACAAGAGCATTAATGAGGTTGGACTCTGATGTCAGACAAGAAGGCCTGGGGTGCAGTGAATGTTCAGTGGGGTTGAATGCAGGGTTCTGTGCAGGACACTTGAGTTCTTCCACACCAAACTTGTCAAACTATGTCTTCATGGACCTTACTTTGTGCACAGGGGCATTATCATGCTTCAGTGTGTTTGGGCCTCTTACTTGGTGAAGGGAATTTGTAATGCTAGAGCATACAATGATTCTATACAATTGTGTGCTTCCAACTCTGTGACAACAGTTGGGAAAGAACCACATATGGGTGTGATGGTCAGGTGTCCACCTACATTTGACCATATCATGCATCTCATGGTCATGAGTTATTATTTTGTGGCCAGAACTTGTGTAAATTGAGCTCATAACTTAATATGGAAAGTCATACTTAATACATTGCCTCCAGTTAATGATTTGGCAAGAAAAGGAAAAAAATCTATTTACTTTGAGAATTCACTTAATCTAACTTGGTCTAATGATGTCACAAATACTCATGATACAAGTAAATGCTGATGTGGTTGGATCTTGAATGGAGTCATAAGAAACAATAGAGCAGTCTGAGCCTTATGCAAAAGAACTACATATGTGTGTTTTGATTTTAAATCATTTTACTGTACTTTATATTTTAGAGGAGTGAAATGAAGGTACATTAAAACAATAGAGGTATTTTGCACAGTTGACGCAGTATTATAAAAAGAATCATTTCCTTCCATCCTTCCATGACAATTACCTCTCACTTAAATTCTTAGTTCTCTCTCTTAACTTCAAGTTCCTTGGTATCCACACCACCTGCAACCTCAAATGGTCCCTCTACACCAAGACAATCATAAGGTCTGACAGACAGAGGCTCTACTTCATGAAGCTGAAAAATTTGGACCTGAACCCCAAAACCCTCACCAACTTTTACAACTGTACCATCGAGAGCGTCCTGACTGGGTGTATCACTATATGGTATGGCAAATGCTCCGCCCACAAATGCAAGGCTCTCCAGAGGGTGCTGAGAACAGCAGAACTCATCACAGGTGAAAAACTCCTAGCCATAGAGGACATCTACCGATCACAGTACCTGAGGAAAGCACACAAACTTACCTCAGAACTCAGTCACCAAGCAAACAGTTTATTCTCTGATTTTCTATCTGAAGTTTTCAGAGCATCCAATCACAGACAAACTGACTAAAGAACATCTTTTACCTGCAGGTTATGTTGCTCCTAAACAGCCTGCAGACAGGTCATCTGTGACCCAAGTTTCGCCAAGTCATTTAATATCCTGTTTACATGTTTTTCCCTCTGCTACTGACATTCTAGCATAAGAAATCCATCCCATCTGTGAAACATGGTGGTGGTAGACTCATGGTTTGGGCCTGTTTTGCTGCATCTGGGCCAGGATACTAGTGAATTCCTTGCTACAGTGAATTTGAAAGGAAAATGTCAGGACATCTGTCCATGAACTGAATCCCAAGAGACAGTGGGTCATGCAGCAAGACAATGACCCGACGCACACAAGTCATTTTACCAAAGAATGGTTAAAGAAGAAAAAAATTAATGTTTTGAAATGGCCAAGTCAAAGTCCTGACCAGCAGTCCTGATGAGCAGTTCATGTGATAAGAGTTAAACATCCCAGAATTAAAGGTGTTCTGGACAGAGGAATGAGCTAAAATTCTTCCAAGTTGATGTGTAGGAGACCGCAAGTTGGCCTAGTGGTTAGCATGTCCGCCTCTCGACTGGGGGGTTGCGAGTTCTACTCGCGTTCGGGTCATACCAAAGACCATCATAAAAATGGTACCTACTACCATCTGACAAGGCACAATACAGATGCGAGTGGGGAAGTCAAACTCTCACGGTTACCAGAGGACTAGCCCCCCCCCCGTAACCCTAGCTGTATAGGCGAGAGGCCAAGGGCTATCGAAATGGAGAGCAGCACCGCACCCATATGCCTTACAGAGTTGGTTAGTACTGGGACAGTAGACTGCCTGGGAAGACCAGATTCTGGCGTGAAAGGGACTTTAACTGATGTACAGGACTGGTCAACAGTTACTGGAAACGTTTAGTTGATACTAAAAGTGAAGGTTCACATACTTTTCCTCACTGATACGTAATATAATTTTTCTAGATAGATAGATAGATAGATAGCCAAGCATAATGCATTTGTCTCATTTGTTTAATTGGGTTCTTTTAATCTACCTTTAGGACTTGTGGGAAAATCTGATGATGTTTTAGGTCAGATTTATGCTCAAATACAGAAATTGATAAAAGGATCAAAACTTTCAAGCAAGTGCTTTGCTGCAGGAGGGGTTTGCCCAGGGTACCATACAAGCAAGAACCACCACTGCTTGCCACAAGCAACACAGTTTAAGGTACTAGATACAGAGCAGCTCTTTATTTGTGAACATATATATTATCTTTTTTGTTGCTTATTTTTAAACAGTAAAATTAATCTCAGAAAAGTCACAAAGGCCCACAGCTTAAAAACCATTCATTTAGAAAAAAATATAGTCCTTTATCAACTTTTTTCTGACTCATCTATATATTATTCTCTTGGGTTTTTTGTTTGTTTGTTTTTGTATAGGAGCCAAATTTAGACATAATTAGTGTCACATAAATCACATTTTATGAGGAAATATTATACACACTCTAGTTTGTTTGTTTTTATGTTTATGAGTGCATTTTTGTTGAAATACTTTGTACATTGTACTTTATTGTACTTTTTCTGAGGCATTACACTTAAAAGGGAAAGCAACTAGTCAATATTATACATGGGCGATGGTCAAAAAGATCAAGAAATATAATCAAGTATATAGAAGTATACTTTCTATTTTTTAAATATAGTCAGTAAATAAATTTAAAATGCATAAAAAATGACTGAATAAACTGTCAAAATAATAACTTAAAAAAATGAATGTACTAATTGAGTGCATAAAAATGACTCAGTACAGTTAATTCAATAGTGCTTGCTTCTGTTTATAAACACTTCATTATTCCTCCATTAGATTCTGGATAATATTTGCACAAAATCCCGACTATCTTTGGATTTAAAAAAAAAAATATATGAAGTGATCATTTGTAAATCATTTATAGGTGCAGCAGATAGTTCGTTCATTTATTTATTTCTCATTCTCATTATCTCTAGCCGCTTTATCCTGTTCTACAGGGTCGCAAGCAAGCTGGAGCCTATCCCAGCTGACTACGGGC
>JAODKS010000012.1:55052581-55066934 GCA_028877415.1 Sciades dowii | reverse complement strand
AGAAAGGCCCTCGCCGGCCACGGGGCTCGAACCCAGACCTTCTTGCTGTGAGGCGACAGCGCTAACCACTACACCACTGTGCCGCCCGCCAGTGAATGTATATCATAGCTAAGTCAAATGGTTGGAATGTCTCTTAACTCAAGAAGTTGAAGTCTGGTACTGCAGCATCACATCAGATCTAAACATCTATGAGCAAACATTAAGCATCCTTTGTAAGCTGACCTGAGATCAGTGTCAAACCAATCATCACTGCTGATTGGGTCTTGAAAGTATGCTGTTTCCATATGTTTCATATTGAATTTGACAACTGGAGGTCCAGCCCTCTGTATCTTCAGATACATATAATCAATTTGAGCTTCCCATCTAATCATAACCAGCCATCGTTGATTATTAAAGAAAAATGCAAATATAGGCTGCATTACCCACACCTAGGCCTTGTGGTGGTCCCTTTCCACTGACTGTTGGATCCAAGGTCTGACCTGGGAACACTGGACATGAGGTGGGAATACACAAATACGTACTAAATCACTTGACTTAGAAATAGATACTGCGGCTTGCAAAACTATTCAACCCTCCTGGAATTTGTCTAATTTGTCTTTTCCCTCCAGGTTCCACGAGACCCAGATGAAAGATATGTAATAGACCTTCACCGGTGAAATATTAAAACTGCTAACATTTTCTGAAGAAAAGCACCTCAGTTGAACTGCCATTGAAAACACTGTTCGTCTGAAGGAAAGGAGTGAAACTGAAGCTGAAAAAGCATTCTAATGAGGTGAAAGATTAGGCCATAGAATTGAATAACATTGATATAGGGTGCAAAATGGCAGCTTATCTAAAAGCTTAGACATCCCAATTAGCACTGTTGGATCAGTAATGGGAAAGTGGAAGGTGCATCACACCACCCAAGCACTCACTGCAAAAACAAGACAGAGGCTGGGGAGGGAAGCCACAGTGAGTCACTCTGAAGGAGCTACAGAGTACAGAGGCTGAGAGTAGCATGACAGTTCACTGGATCCTTTTAGAGTTTTGCATAATTGAGGACTTTACGAGAGGGTGGCTAGAAAGAAACTGTAAGTAAATTCATTTATATTGTGCTTTTCACAGACAAGTGTCACAAAGTGCTGTACAGGGAATAAATAAGAGGAAACATAAGAAATGAGTCACAATATACAAGAAACAGGAAAACAGAGACACAAGAGACAGTAGATACAGATATACAATATATAAAATCCACAAAGTGCAATACACAGAAGTGTAGCAATATATAAAGGACAGAAACACAAGTTACCCAAATCCCATATTGCACTAATGTGTTCTTAGTAGTTTCTTAAGAGTCAATGGTGTCGACAAGCCTGATGGATAAAGGTAGAGCAGTCTTTTAGAAGAAACCTTTATTTGTCACATGCATACTCAAGCATAGCAAAATTTCACCCATCTGAAGTAGTGAATATACACATACCAAGAGCAGTGGGCAGCTATGGTGCAGCTGGGGATTAGATGCCTTGCTCAAGGGCACTTCAGTCATAATACAGAGGGAAGGGAAAGTGCTATTCATTCACTCAACTCCCCTTACATTGTTCCTGCTGGTCCTGGGAATCAAACCAGTGACCCTCTGGGCCCAAGACTGCTTCTCTAACCTTCAGGCCATGGCTACCCCCATGGGTAGTATTTGACAACCTCAAAGCAATGGACCTGAATATCCAATTGCCACAGGTTTTTAGATAGGTACCAGGGATAAAAAGTAGGTTTAGGTTGAGAGCTGCTGAGTAGGGGAGGATGATATTGGTTAGATAAGCAGGGGCCTGACTATGCAGTGTTCTGTAGGCGAGTGTGAAAATTTTAAATCTGATCCTGAAAGTAACTGGGAGCCAGTGAAGAGACATGAGTAGAGGGGTGATGTGGGGTGAAATCGGTTTGACTTGGTGAGCAGTCTTTTGGCAGCATTTTGAATAGCCTGTAGATGATCTACAGCAGACTTATTCAGTGATGAAAACAGTGAATTCCAGAGTCTATACACAAAGAAATGAAAGCATCGATGAGCATCTCAAACTCGGTATATGAAACTACTGCTCTCAATTTACTGATGTTCCTTAGTTGGAAAAAGCATGACCTAGTCATACTCAACTTTTGCTCAAGAAGTACCATATGAAAGCATGTGACTGACCCAGTGGTTTTTTTTTTTGCGTGTGTGTGTGTGTAAACCAAGCTCAAGAAATTTGTTCAAGATGAATTTCAAAGCACTATGTGTGGCGCAAACAGGTGTTGTAACGGTTAGCACTGTCACCTCACAGCAAGAAAGTTCTGGATTTGAGCCCAGTGGCTGTCGGGGGCCTGACTGTGTAGAGTTTCCATGTTCTCCCTGTGTCTGCATGGATTTCCTCCAGGTGCTCCAATTTCCCCCACAGTCCAAAGACATGCAGGTTAGGCTAATTGGTGGCTTTCAATTGACAGTAGGTATAAGTGTGAACTGTTGTTTGTCTCTACGTTGTAACATTGAAAATCCCAACCAGGTTAAAGCTAAGTTATTTATGTTTCTTTTTTCTTTTACATTTGTTAGTCCAGGGTGCCAGGCAAACAATACTGCTGATTTTTAAATCTGCTACAGCAGTTCAAACCCATCAAGGAAAACAGCAACGCTAGTTTTAAATGGAAAACTTAATATATTGGAAATGTAAAATGAAGTTAATAATTATTATAAACTGAGATTTGCACATGGTTTCATACAAAGGGAAGGCCGCGGCTTGGCGATGCCAATACCATTTCAAACACACAAAGAAAAGAAAAAACAGAGCATAAATCATTCCTAACTCAAAACTCTGAAAAGTTCATTTTCTACCATTGCAAACAATCAACTCTGGTTGTAAATCAAAGCATTACACTCATTCACATATGCATATTTCTGTTAACAAGCAGTCATCGCATCAAGCAAAGCCCGACAACGTCAGACTTGTGTGCGGCATTGTATTTGAAAAAAAAAAATCTAAACTTAACTGGATGAACCCTGTGTAATGATAATTAAAAGGAATAATTTTAGAAACAAAATTAATTGCTTTCACCTTAGGAAGACAAAGGGCACAATATAAATTGGGGCTTAATGTTCGGGGGTAAGAGGTTTAAATGAACTGAGTTGTATGCAGATAAGCCAGTGGAATGAAGGGAATTGCAAGGGAAAGCGATAACTTTGGGTAAGAAGAGGTTTAAGACAATTCGGCCTGTGGGGATAGTAAGAAAAAAATGCCTTTCCAACCTGTCTGTCCAGCGTTGATTTTCTTTCCATCACTGTTCCCGTCCCCTTCCCAAGAAACCTGCAGTTCGGTCGCAATAAAATCCACACTCCAATTGCAGTTGTAGTCGGTTGCAGCATCCTCCCAGGGAAAATCCAGCAGTAACTGGGTTCCACAGCCTACTACACTTGACTTATTGATTTTTAGTACTACCGCTACACGGCCATCTACCATCAGCTTCCTACCACTACACTCTCGACTCATTCATAAAAACCTCCTCATCAGGACGTCACCAGGTTAGCCTACCGTAATTACCATGGTAGACAGTCCAACCCCCGCGGCAATGAAGAAAGAGGGTAAACAAACACTGCTTTACTGTACAGGATTTATGCAAACATTGCATCTACCCGCTACACTCCCCCCCCGGAAAGACAACCCAAGGTTTCAGTAAGTGACTCATTGGGGAAACCAGGGAAGTCTTCATCATTGGGTTCCTCTAATAGAATGTCAGTGATGGACTGAATGTCCCATGCATTGACTTTGGTGGCAGTTGGGTAACACAGCTTAAGATTATTTATATGGACAGTGCACATGTCCTCGCCACTGTCTTCTCTGACAACTTGATAATTCACTGGGCCTAACTGTTGCAAGACATGGTACTGTCCTTTCCATTTAGGAGCTAATTTTGCAGAGAAGTGTTTTGCTGCAGAAGACTGAGGATGGTCATGGACCCACGACCAATCTTTTGGACGGTAAGTCATATCCGTCTTATTTTTATTGTAGTTTCTGATTTTTCTGGACTTTGCTTTTCTGCTACTGTCTTTTTGACTTTAAATCATCATGCATGTAGGTCCAACTGGACTCCTAGATAGGGCGTTAGGCGCTACATTGAGTTTACCCTTATGGTGTTCAATAACAAAATTAAATTTCTGAAGCCGGAGTGCCCACCTAATGAGGCAGCTGGAGGTTTTGGTGCTATTCATGACCCACTGCAGGGAGGTGTGATCAGTCACCATTGTAAACATCTTTGGCTCTAAATAGTGTTGTCACCTTTCCAGAGCCCAGATGACCACAAGATATTCTATCTCTATGGTTGAGTAGTTATGCTCTGCTTTGTTCAAAGTCCGGCTAGCATAAGCGAGCACTTCCTCATGGCCTACTCCTTTCTTTTGTGCAAGAATTGCACCCAAACCCACATTGCTTGCATCCATGCACACTATGAAAGGAAGGCTCAGGTCAGGATGTCCAAGAATTGGTGAAGAAGTAAGAAAGTTCTTCAGTGTGTCAAATGACTTCTGACACTCACCCCCCAGTTGAACACCTGTCCTTTCCTTCTCAGGGCATTGATGGGCTCTGCCACTTGAGAAAAACCTGGCAGAAAGTGGTGGTATCAACCTGCTAAACCCATGAAGCACTGAACCTCCTTGATGTTGGTTGGTACTGGATAGACTTTGATGGCTTCAATCTTGGCAGAGTCTGCTGCTATGCATTCAGCTGAGATAACATGGTCCAAGTATTTGATTTGCCTCAGACAGAATTTACTTTTCTTGAGGTTTAAGGTGAACCCTGCAGCTCAAAGTCTTTCAAGTACTGCTTGCAGGTCTAGAAATTGCTGTTGGATTGTAGATGAATACACAACTATGTTGTCCAGGTAAACCAAACAAATCTTCCCCCTAAGCTCAGCCAGCATGAGCTCCATAAGACATTGAAACATTACTTGGGCATTCTTAAGTCCAAAGGGCATAACCTTGAACTGGAAAAGGCCAACAGGGGTCACAAAGCAGTTTTCGCTTTGCGAGAGGGATCCATGATGACCTGCCAATAACCACTACTGAGGTCAAGGGTGGTAAAGACAGAACTGCCAGCAAGTGACTCCAGTAACTCATTGATGTTAGGCAGAGGGTAGGCATCTGTTTTGGTCACTGCATTGAGTTTCCTCTAGTCAACACAGAACCTAAGACTGCCATCCTTCTTGGGGACTAAGACTACTGGTGAGGCCCATGCTGAATAAGATGGTTCGATAATCCCTTCATCAAGCATCTCCCTCAGTTGTTGTTCAACAATAGATTGTTTGTCTGCAGACATGCGATATGGTTTCTGTTTGATGGGTATTTCAGTGTTGGTGTATATGCAGTGTTGCAATATGTTGGTCTTCCCTGGCTTTAAAGAACAGAGCTCAGGTTGTTTTTCCCACATCTGTCTCAGTCTAGGTTTTTCCCACTCCAGCAGGTCACAATTCTCCACCGCAAGGTCGATGTAGTCCTGAGAAGTCAGAACAGCAGGTGGCGAAAGCAAGCAAGGGGGAGGGACAGAGGACAAAGGAGTAAGCTGATGATGTTTTATAACACACAAAGGACACTTGGCGGGTGTTCCACACTTCAACACTAGCTCATCAGGCTGCTGGAAGAAGTAGGTCTCAGGCTTATTTTTAAAACTATAGTCATGCTCACAATTCTCCACCGCAAGGTTGATGTAGTCCTGAGAAGTCAGAACAGCAGGTGGTGAAAGCAAGCAAGGGGGAGGGACAGAGGACAAACAAGTATGCTGATGATGTTCTGTAACACACAAAGGATACTTGAAGGGTGTTCCACACTTCAACACCAGCTCATCAGGCTGCTGGAAGAAGTAGGTCTCAGGCTTATTTTTAAAACTATAGTCATGGTCAGATGCATTGATTTGCAGACCACTTCGCTTATGGCCAAACCACTCTGACAACACCTAATCCCGTCTGATCTCAGAAGCTAAACAGAGTTGGGCCTGGTTAGTACTTGAGTGGGATCCTGCCTAGGAATACTAGGTACTGTAAGCACAGGGGGCTAAGGGGCTTTTTCTCCAGGGTATGGTGAAGTGGAATATGTAACCTCTCCTATACCAAAACTGTAGTCTGTGGTGAAGAACCACATCCTTCTTGAGGTGCCCCTGTTAAGCTTAGTAGCCTGTTCTGGGTGATTCCAGACTAAACAGGTGAAAGGCGACAGAAGACTATGGATCTAGACTTGGTCAGTCTAAGACAGGCCAGGATGTCTGGTTAGGGGTTGCGTCCACCAGTCTACAGGCAATTAGTAACCAAAAGTTAAATAATGGATATGAATCATAGCACCAGGGTTAAAGCCCCTGCATTAACACTGAGCTCCTTGGCAGCAGAAGATGATGGCACTATCTTCAACCCCTCAGAAGAGCAATCTTTAAATACCCTGGGAGGGATGGTTCCTGATGGTGCACCAATGGCTGGCTCTCCAAATCAATTTACCAAACCTGAAAATTCTGTATACCATTCCACATTTAATGTAAGAACTCTAACAGGACACAAAGTAAATGAAATTATAGCACTGGCTGAAAGAACTTCTCAAGGAATCATTTGTATTCAAGAACACAGGCTTATACATGAAGACTCTGAAGTAAAATATTGGCAACACCCTAAAGGTTGGTTACTTGTTACTGCACCTGGATGGTTAAATTCTATCAATTGTCCTAACAGTGGTATTGGAATTCTTTTAAGCACAAAAGCTGCTAAGTGTGTTAACAATATTACAGTACACAACTCTCGCATTATGCAAGCAAACCTACAAGGTAACCTTATAACAACTGTTATTTGTGCTTACAGTCCAACAAACTGTTCTGATCGACAAGAGGCAGATTTTTACCAACAACTCACTGATATCATTAAATCTATACCTAAACACAATTTCTTAACAGTATGGGGAGACTTCAATGCACAACTAGGGCAAGTACATCCAATCCAAAACTCAACTTACCATCAAATCCCAAATAGAAATGGCCTTCTCCTCCTTGAACTCTTATCAGAATGTGAACTTATAGCACTTAACACTCGCTACCAGAAAAGAAAAGGGAAACTATGGGCCATAGAATACATCAACAGAATGAAGGGGCAGATTGACTATGTTCTAATCAACAGAAAATGGAAAAATAGTACACTTAACTGTGAAGTTTACAACTCTAACTTCCATTCTGATCATTGTATTGTAACTGCAAAATTACGGTTAAGCTTAAGAGCCAACAAACCCAAGAGAAAGACCAAGCACTACAACTGGTCTGCACTTCTACAGGATGAAGTACATATGAAATACCTCATGGAAGTACAAAATCGTTATGAATACCTGAGCAACGATGTTGATCTGGATACTATTAACAGCACTCAGATCTATGAAAACATTGTAAAAGCCCACTCAGTGGCTGCAGAAAAATGTCTACTAAAAAACCCAAAACTGAGGAGAAGAGTACCTTGGGAAGATACTCAGGTTATTAAGAAGCGTGAAAAATATCTAGAGCTAAAAGATCTGATCCATCTGACAAACATATCAAGGAATTTCACAAAGCAGTTGAAGACTTAGAGGAGGCTTATGAAGATGATATGAGAGAGGCTTATGAATATGTTGAAAGGTACATAAAACAGATTGAAGAAGCTAAAGAAAACTGCAAAACATCATAAGTTTGGAAAATCTGCAATCAAGTAGCACAAAGGAAGGCTTCTAACCATGGTATACTTAAGGCTGATTCACCAGACAAATGGCTGGATCTCTGGAAAAACCATTTTGAAAAACTGCTTACACCCCCTAATAAACCCAACAAGTTTGAAGCCAAAAGAATTGTTAAAAATGAACTAAAAATTGATACAGAAGAGTTCACTATGTCGGAACTTGAGAGTTGTCTGAAAGAGCTCCCTAACAACAGAGCTAGTGGTCTGGATGAAATTCCTGGAGAGGTCTGGAAAATAGGAACCCTTAAAGCACAACTCCTTGATGTTTGCAACAGGACCTCTAATGGAGACAAACCAGCGATATGGTCTCTAAGTGGAATTGTCCCTATTCCCAAGAAAGGTAACCTCAGTGACCTGGAGAACTACAGAGGAATTAGCCTGACACCAATAGCTGCTAAGATCGACAACAAACTTTTCTTACAATGACTTCATCCTTTTGTAGAGCCGATACTAAGGAAGAATCAGAACGAGTTCAGGAAAGGAAGGGCCACTACCTCTTAGATCCTTACCTTGAGAAAAATTATAGAAGGAATTAAAGCTAAAAACATCCCAGCAGTCCTAACCTTTGCTGACTTTAAAAAAGCATTTGGTTCAGTTGGTAGATCGAAAATGTTCCTTTTCCTAGCAGCTTATGGAATCCCTGATAAAATGATTAATGCTATCTTGATCATGTACTCGGACACCAAGGCAAAGGTTTTGTCAGTAGATGGGAAAACAGAATATTTTGACATCAGTGCTGGAGTTCTACAGGGTGATACACTGGCTCCATTCTTGTTCATAATAGTTGTGGATTACTGTATATCATGAGATGCACACTTGAAGACCATAGACATCTGGGTTTTACTCTTAATAGAACAACAAGTAGACAACAGTGCTTACATAGTAATATCATAACCGACACTGACTACAGAGATGACCTGTGTTTACTATCAGACACCATCAGAGATGCTCAATTGTTCCTAACACAGCTGGAGGAAGCTGCAGATGAGGTCAGTTTATGTGTTAATCCTTCTAAAACTGAAGTCATGCTCTTTAACACCACAGTAGCATTAAAGTCAAAGACAGGTGACAATCTAAGAAATGTTGATTGTTATAGGAACAACCCCAGTTGCTGTGGTAAGTGGCAATCACCAGGTTCTTTACCTCACTTGTGTTTGGTGGGTGATTTAAAAACACTGTAACTTGTAGCAGAATTGGGCTTGGTAGATGACACTAACATATTGCCACTCCATTTTCCAGATTTGGATTGCTTAGGATAGTTTTTAGAAGACTGATCATGTGATGGAGGAGCTTCTGTGGAGGGGTGGTACTGCGGACATAAGCCAGGTGGATGTTGGGCCTTACATTGCCAGCATGTGATAGGAGCTTTCTCAGGAGGCTTTCCAGTAGATCCTATCTTCTATTGTACAGCTATATTTTTACTGTACACTCGAGTGTGCTCAAGTTGATATTGTTCAGGTTCTTTCTCTAACTGATGACCAAGCCTCACCAGCTTGTCAACCAGACTGACCCAGCCTCAAAGCTGACTGGGAAGCTGTGGTTTTGCATTTTTTAGTATGACTTTAACTATGTCTGCCTCAGAAATATCTGATTCCCAATGCTTACACAAAGCTCGGTAAGAGAAAGCAAAGTCATGAATAGATTCAGTTCACCCTTGTCTTCTGCTTCTCACCTGCTCAGCTAATTCATCATCATAGTCCTCTGACAGGAAAGCAGTTTGGAACTCAGCCCATGTTGTTACTTGCGTCCTTGCAATCTCCCACCAGTCACGTGCAGTTCCATGAAGGACGGTTCTGAAATTCGCAAGAATGTCAGAGTTTCTCAAAGGCTATACAGCCAGAAAATCATAGCACTTAGATAAATAAAAAACAGGATCAGCATTGTTGTGTGATCTACTATATGTTGGAAATAACAACTTAAGATGGTCAGTTTTTATGGCAGCAGGAACAGGAGTTGCAGGCACAAAGGGAGTAATTGGTTGCCTTGAACTACTCACAGGAGAAGAGGTGTGGACAGTCAATTTCTCTACCTGTTATCACAAGTTTTGAATCTCCTCCTTTTGCTCACGGCTTTGCTGGGACATTTGAGTGTGCAAATTCCCAAGGGAAGTACAGAGCTGGTCCAGAACACTAACACAATGATCTAATTTTGGTAACAGGTAATCATGAGAAGCCTGAAAATCTTGGTGGTTGCTCTGTATGTCTTGCTGAACCTCAGTCTGGAGCTGTTCCACCATGAAGCGAAACTCAGATAGCTGTGCAACTTCCTGGTTTTTCCACTCTTCGGAAATTAGTGTCTTCATGCTCTTTAATACGGTGTCTAGTTCTCTTGTTATTTTTTCTGTGTTATTTGTTATAGTTGTGTTGAGTTTTGAAAAGGGCTGTTCTGTTTGATCAATAAAAGACTTGAGTTTTGCCTCCAAATGAAAATGACTCCTGGCTGTCTGTTTACTGTGCTTTTCTATTGTTTCAAAAAGCAGAGACCAGTTATCTTGAGTTGTCATAGCCAATCTCCCAAGCTCTCTTGCTGAGGTAGGAAGCACAGCACGTAGGTCACGCTGAGCAGAGGCTTTGGAGGAAAGGGAGGTAGCCATTTCCATACCTGATGGGGAGGTTGTTTGGTTTCCAGTCAATGTAGCTGGCTCATTATGAGTTGGCAAACTTGACTACTCTGCATGCAGCACAGGAGAGGCGGGCAAGGTAGGCATTGGCACACTGGAATTTTGAGGCCCAGGAAGAACAAAAGAACTAACTGTAAGGAGGTATCTGATGTGGAGCATGACAAACATATAGGGGAGTTGAAATATCAGGTAATACATGCTCTAAAAGTGGGCTGGAACGAGACACATCCGTATGTTGGACTGTGCTATGCTTAGGCCTACTAGTGGCTACATCATAGAAATGTTATTACTTTCAGAGTAGGAGATTATTTATATGCCAGTACAAAGGAAAAAAAAAAACTAAGTAAGAAAAATTTCTCTTTGCACAGTGAAGTTACTCAAAGACAACAACCAATACCTCTAACAAGCACAGCAAACACAATACAGAACATCAAATGGCATGACATTTCAACATGGCACATAATTGATACAACTTCAAAAGGAAGTCTTTTTTCATCTTTTTTTTTTTTCAAAATGTCTCAGAGTTTTAAAGGCAAGTCAAAGTCCAGTGGAAAAAAAAAAAAACACTTGTTGCTCAGTTAAGCAGCAGCAAATAAGTCATTCAGTTCAACTCCCAAGAATGATTTCAATTCATTTATTTAGTTAGAATTTGTGTGTTCGATCTGGGGTGCCATTCTGTAGCATCAAAAATCACAGCCAGGTTAAAGCTAAGTTATTTATGTTTCTTTTTTCTTTTATATTTGTTAGTCCATGGCACCAGGCAAACAATACTGCTGATTTTTAAATCTGCTACAGCAGTTCAAACTCATCAAGGAAAACAGCAACACTAGTTTTAAATGGAAAAGTTCATATATTGGAGATGTGGAATGAAGTTAATATTTATTATACACTGAGATTTACACAAGATTTCATACAAAGGGAAGGCCATGGTTTGGCAATGCTGATACCATTTCAAACACAAACAAAAGAAAAAAAACAGAACATAAATCATTCCCAACTCAAAACTCTGAAAAGTTTGTTTTCCACCATTGAAAACAATCAACTCTGGTTGTAAATCAAAGCATTACACTCATTCACCTATGCATATTTATGGTAACAAACAGTCATCGCATCAAACAAGGCCCGACAATGTCGGACTGATGTGTGGCATTGTATTTGACAAAAAATAAATACCTAAACTAAACTGGATGAACCCTCTATAATGATAATTAAAAGGAATAATTTTAGAAACAAAATGAATTGCTTTCAACTCAGGAAGACAAAGGGCACAACATAAATTGGGGCTTAATGTTTGGGGGTAAGAGGTTTAAATGAACCGAGGAGTTGTATGCAGATAAGCCGGTGGAATGAAAGGAATTGTTAGGGAAAGCAATAACTTTGGGAAAGAAGAGTTTAAGGGCAATTCGACCAGTGGGGATCGTAAGAAAAAAATGCCTTTCCAACCCGTTGGTCCAGTGCTGATTTTCTTCCTGTCACCATTCCTGTCCCCTTCCTAAAAAACCTTTAGTTAGGTAGCAATAAAATTCACACTCCAATTGTAGTCGGTTGCAGTGTATCCTCCCAGGGAAAATCCAACAGTAACTGGGTTCCAGAGGCTACTACACTTGACATTGATTTTTAGAACTACCGCTGCACAGCCATCCACCATCAGCTTCCTACCACTACACTCTCGACTCAATCATAAAAACCTCCTCATCAGGATGTCACCAGGCTAGCCTACCGTAATTACCATAGTAGACAGTCCAACTCCCGCGGCAACGAAAAAAGAGGGTAAACAAACACTGCTTTACTGTACAGGATTTATATGAACATTACAGCCACCTGCTACAATGTGCCAGCCCCATGATGATCTAGTGACTTGTCCAGGGTGTACCCCACCTCTTGGGATAGGCTCTAGCTTGCCCATGACCCTGCACAGGATAAGCGGTTACAGATAATGGATGGATATGTGTGGCACAAACATAACACAGGCTAAACTGCTTGGTTAACACCATTCCTACAGTAGAGTGAAACATGGTGGTGGCAGCATCATATTCTAAGGATGCTTTTCATACTTAGAACCTGGGATTCTTTTTCAAAATTGAAGGGATAATGGATGGAGCAAAATACAGGTGGATATTACAAGAAAATCTACTTAAAAATAATAAACTAAATCTGAAGAGAAACTTCACCTTTCAGAAAGACAGTGGTCCCAAACACCCAACCAAAGCATTCCAGGCTTGTTTAAAAACAGAAAGCTGAATGTTCTAAAGTGGCCAAAGTCCAGATCTGAATCCTATTGAGAATCTGTGGCACTGTTTGAAAATTGCAGTCAACAAACAACATCCAGCTAACCTGAAGAACCCAGAGAAAATCTGCCAGAAAGAATGGGTGAAAATCACTCCCAAATCGTGTGTAAAGCTGGTAGAAACTTACCCCAACAGACCCTGTGCTATGTTACAAGTGAAAACAATGGATGGAACAAAATACAGGGGGATAGTACAAGAAAATCTGCTTAAAAAATAATAAACTAAATCTGAGGAGAAACTTCACCTTTCGGAAAGACAGTGGTCCCTACAACAACACTCCTGGGATGCTTTGGTCTGGTGTCTGGGACCACTGTCTTTCTGAAAGGTGAAGTTTATCTTTAGATTTAGTTTATTATTTTTAAGCAGGTTTTCTTGTAATATCCCCCTGTATTTAGCGTCATCCATTGTTTTCACTTTTTTCACTTATAGCATATTGGTGTGCAATAAAAATTCTGGCTGGAACAAGCTGTCAAAAAGTCTGTCAAAACAATGCTGGAAAAAGTGTCATTTGTAATCCAAATGAATCTGCTGACTTTTAATATCATACTTTTGCAAGGGACTATACACTGCATGCTTCTTCCGTGGTAGCACAAATACAAATTCACAATGTTGTGAAAAAGAGCTGATTTGTTAGAACTAAACCAAGAGATCACCTTGGCCAGGCAGGAGGTTATCGGTATACCTTTCAGAAAGACACACACACACACACAGAGAGAGAGAGAGAGAGAGAGACTCACAAGCACTGTTTAGGTCCCCTTTGTTTCATTCTCCATTTGTGGCTATCTGTTAATTATACAGAAGGGGAAAGGGACATTCAGCACATAATATCCACACTAATATTCCACTAATATTTGATACGGGTCATGAAAACAGCATATTCTCTTTGGATATTCCAAATTTGGCCTTCTTCTGAATTTAGCATTTTCTAATTAACACATGTGGGATATGCCAATATTATTATCGGGTTTTCAGACCATTCTTTGTACTCATGTACAGCACATTTGGAATACGCATCTCAATTGGAGTTTTTATGCCAGCTTGTGACACACAGCCTCTTACCTGTTTACGGTCAGCTCCGTGTGGTGTTCATCAACCAACCAGACAACAGTTTGCAATGCTGGGGTAGAAATGTGGCTGCATATAAACAGGAATATTAGTGAAATATTCATTTTCATTAGCCATGTACATTGTAAACAGTTTAGTAGGAATACTGTCTCTTTTTTTTTTTTTTTTTTAGAATAAGGGTAAAACCCAAAATATTTTGTGTATGTAAATGTAGTGACTGAGAATGAAAAGTGTGTGTGTGTGTGTGTGTGTGTGTGTGTAGGGATTTCCAGTGCCATTCTTCCTCTATTATCCAGATATGGGGGTAAAAAAGTGTGTATAGGTAATAAATTGTGCATATGAAATATTAATATTCCCATTCTGGGTCTTGTGTTCCTCCCATCCCTGCTCTCTCTCTCTCTCTCTCTCTCACACACACACGCACACACACACAGTTGTGGCCAAAAGTTTTGAGACCGACACAAACAGTCTGAAGTTTTGAGACTGACACAAACAGTCTGAAGGGGGCTTCATCAGAGAAAATAACTTTACCCCAGTCCTCTGCAGCCTGCAAAAAGTCCTGAAAAAAGTTTTCTTCTCTAATGAAGCCCCCTTCAGACTGTTTGGGACATCTGGAAAAATGATTGTCCAGAGAAGAAAAGGTGAGCGCTACCATGAG
>JAODKS010000012.1:51790811-51804903 GCA_028877415.1 Sciades dowii | reverse complement strand
CAAATACAATCTAAACTAGAAACAAGAAAGAAAGAAAACATGAGAATGAATGAATGAATGAATGAAATTTTTCTTTGTAAGAAAGAAAAGGAAAATTCAGACAAAAACTCATCAGGTACACCTCAGTTCATTTTCCAGTAGTTGTATTTTGGGTCCAATCTGTTCCCATGGCCTTCAGGTCATGACAGAATTTATCCGCCACACCATGGACCCAGCAGACTACGATGCGCTCAAATCTGCATTGGCTAAGCAGGGCTTAGTTCTCAGATCTCATCAGCAAGAGATCATTGCTGTTTGCCAGAGCATGTCCTCCATCACTGATACCCTACAAAGACTCTCCTCACAGATGGAGAACCTTCAGGCTTCAATCGCGGGCCAACCAGCACCAGCTCCAACTAGTTAGCTGGCTGCTCAGCCCCCCCCCGTGAGCCTCGATTACCCACTCCACAGCTGTATGATGGTGCACCCAGGACCTGCTGTTTGTTCCTCTCACAGTGCCCCTTAGCCATGGAATTTCAGGCATCTGCCTTCCCATCTGAGAGCTCCCATGTAGCTTATGTCATCATGGTTTTAACAGGAAAGGCACGGGAGTGGGGAACAGCTGTTTTGAATGCCAGGGCACCCTGCTCCTCGAGTTTCAGGGAGTTCACGGAGGAGATGCAGAAGGTTTCTGACCGTTCCTCCAAGCGCAGGGAGGCAGTAAGACAGCTGATGGGGCTGAAACAAGATGCCCGTTACATTCATGATTACGCCTTCAAATTCTGGACTCTTGCCACAGCAGTCGACTGGAACATGAGCACCTTGTATGATGCCTTCTTTCATGGGTTAAATCATGCCATCCTGGATGAGATTACACCTCATTACCTTCCTGACGGCCTAGATGCCTTGGTAGACCTGGCCAGTTGGGTGGACATGCATCTTCTGCTGCTCAATCAGAGAAGAGATTGGAGGTGGAGCTGAAGTGTTGAACCCAGAACCATCACTTCTCCATTGGAGGGTGCCACCCCCGGTGAGTCGGAGCCCATGCAATTCGGCAGAACCTGGGTAACCCCAGAGGAAAGAAGACGCCATCAAGAAACTAGTGCCTGTTTTTATTGTGGATAGTCTAGAGATTTCATCTCCCGCTGCCCACTAAAAGGCTCTGCGCACCACTACATGCGAGGATACGGGTGGGTGTCTTCCCCTGCAGCTAAGTTGACATTGACTGTGGAGATTTCATTCCAAAACAAGGTCCAGTCAGTTCAAGCACTCATTGATTCTGGTGTAGACCAGAGCTTTATCAGGAATTCCTGGGTGGAAGAATTGGGCATCCCCTTGTGTCAGCTAGATTTGCCCCTTGTTACCAGAGCTTTTAACGGGATTGAACTCAGTCCCATTTCCTGTGTCTCTGACCCTGTTCCTTTGAAGGTTTCAGGTCATCACGTTGAATCAATTTCACTCTACACCCTTGACTTTATTGTCCTTGGCCTTCCCTGGTTACACCTCCACAACACCCACATTAACTGGAGAGATGGGACCATTCTCTCTTGGAGTACCCACTGCCTGGCCTCCTACCTATCTTCTGCTCAGACTTCTCTGGCCCCTTTTGTCACCAGTCCTGATGAGACAATAGAGCTTTCTAACATGCCCCCCCAATATCTGGACCTTCATTTGGTGTTCAGTAAGGTGCGCTACCTCTCTTCCTCCACACTGGCCTGATGACTGCACCACAGAACTGTTACATGGAACCACACCTCCCAGGGGTCATATCTACTCTCTTTCCCCCCTGGAGCAGGAGGCCATGGACAAATACATCTCAGAGTCTCTAGTGGCTGGTATAATTCATCCATCATCCTCTCCAGCAGGAGCAGGGTTTTCTTTGTGGAGAAGAAAGACAACTCCCTTAGGCTCTGCATTGACTATTGGGGATTTAATGCTATCACTGTCAAGAACCATTATCCCCTACCACTCATGTCCACTGCCTTTGAGTTACTTCAGGGGGCTCAGATTTTACCAAGCTGGACCTCCATAACACCTACCACCTGGTAGGAATAAGAGAAGGAGACAAGTGGAAGACGACATTCAACACCCTACAGGCAACTGCAAATATCTGGTTCTTCTGTTTGGGCTCACTAACTTCCCCTCTGTCTTTCAAGCCCTGATCAATGATGCCTTATGAAATTTCATAAGCCAGTTCATCTTTGTTTATCTCGATGATATCCTCATCTTCTCCCGCACATTGGAGATCCATCAGTCTCACGTCAGACAGGCCCTGCAATGACGCCTAGAGAACCAACTCTTTGCCAAAGTAGAGAAGTGCAAGTTTTCTTCTCACAAAACAACAAACAGTGGATGACCAGAGATGTCAAGCAGCTGCTGAGGGACTGTGACACAGCCTTTAGGTCTGGCAACATGGAAGTGTACAGTATTGCCAGATCCAAACTAAAAAGAGGAATCAAAGAGGCAAAAGCAGCCTACAGGAAGAAAATCGAGGGACACTTCAGCATGGGGGACCCCCAACGTGTCTGGCAGGGAATCCAGCACCTCACAAACTTTAAGGGCACCACAGATTCAAACATCAGTACCAGCAGGAACCTCACTAAGGAGCTCAACCATTTCTTAGCACATTTTGAGGTGACTGAGGCAGAGACTGGGTCCACACTGTTATCACCCATGAGCGACCTGGCACTCACAGTGAGTATGGAGGAGGTCAGGAGAGTGCTCCATGGTGTGAACCTCAGGAAGGCTGCCGGGCCCAACAGTATCCCAGGAAGAGTACTGAAGGGCTGCGTGGACCAGCTGACTGAAGTACTCACTTCCATCTTCAACCTCTCTCTGTCCTCCTGTACTGTCCCCAAATACTTCAAATCTGCCACCATTGCACCCATTCCTAAGAAACCATCTGTCAGCAGCCTCTCTGACTATAGACCTGTGGCTCTTACCTCGATGGTTATGAAGTGCTTTGAAAGGCTGGCACTAAAACACATCAAAGCCTCTCTCCCTCCCAGTTTGGATCAGCATCAATTTGCATACACAGCCAACAAGTCGACAGGAGATGCCATCAACACAACCCTCCACAGCGTGTTGACGCATGTGGAACAACCTGGCTCATATGTAAGAATGTTGTTTGTGGACTTCAGTTCTGCTTTTAATACGATCATGCCCAGCAGAATGATGTCCAAACTTTACAGTCTGGGTGTAAGCCATCACATCTGCAGATGGATCAAGGACTTTCTAACAGACTGTCCACAGTCAGTTAGGCTGGGGTTCCACCACTCCTCAGTCCTGGCCGTCAGCACTGGTGCCCCTCAGGGCTGTGTACGGAGTCCTTTGCTATACACCTTATACACCCATGACTGTACACCTGTCCATGACAGCAACATTATTAAGTTTGCGGATGACACTACTGTGGTAGAACTGATACATAATAACGATGAGACTGCCTACAGGGATGAAGTCCAGAAACTCACTGCTTGGTGTTTTGACAACAACCTGGTACCCAACTCCTCTAAAACAAAGGAGTTGGTGATAGATTTTCAGAGGAAGAGTGAGGAACCTGCCCCTCTCTACATCAAAGGGGACATTGTGAAGAGGGTCAGCAACTTCAGATTCTTGGGAACACGTCTCTCAGGACCTCACACGGACTATTAACACCACTGCTCTTGTGAAAAAAAGCACAGCAGAGACTGTACTTTTTGAGGTCACTGAGAAAAGTCAATCTGTCCCAGAAACTGCTGTTGTCCTTTTACAAATGTTCTGTGGAAAGCATCACCACCCATGACATCTTGGTGTGGTTTAAGAGCTGCACCATGGCTGACAAAAAGGCTCTGGAGAGAGTCAGGGAGTCGGCACAGGACATTATACAGACACAGCTGCCCTCACCGACAGACATATATAACACCAGATGCTTGTGCTGTGCAGAAAACATCATTAAACCCAGGAAACAGCCTGTTTATGCTGCTGTCTTCTGGAAGGCGCTATAGGTTCATACAGGCCTGCACCTCCAGACTCATGAACAGTTTTTATCCAAGTGCCATAAAACAACTCAACTCTTAGTTGAAGTATGTGCAATATATTCTGGACTGTGCAATACACTTGCTCATCTATTTATTAACTTCTTGTTTTATGTCGATGTCTGCTGTTTTATATTACACTTATTTTATATTAGACTTTTATTTTTATATTGGATGTACCACTTGAGGAGTTGCACTGAAATTTCGTTGTACAGCTGTGCAATGACAATAAAGGCATTCAATTCAATTATAATCCCACCCCAGCCCCTGATGTAAATAGTTCTTGGTTCGAGACCAACAAGTTTGGTGCTGCTCTCAAATGAGTTTTCCTGGCTGAAAACCAGTTCTCTGGCTGTCGAAACAAAAGAACTGCTTCTAGATTAGGCACCGGCTCTGAATCAGCCCTTAAACTGCTTTGGTGAAAAAGGGGTACGAGTGTACACTACTGAAGCCCCTATTCCAATAAGCCACACTCCCTGAACTGGAAGTGTTCCCTATGTACTCATGCTGTTTTTGACCAACTCTTAAAAGCACTTTCCCTGCATGACAAAAAATGCACATGTTTAAATTTCATTTAAAAAACCCCAAACACACATCACCAGTCATAATACAACTTGACCTGTAGTGCATGAGCCATCAACAGTAATAACAGTCTTCAAATCTAACAGGCTAGTCAAAGACATCAGTAATGATGAAACATATTGCAGCATGACAGTTTCCAACACATCCGTTCAGTAAGCGAATCGGTGAGGCAAGAATAAAGAACTAAACTTGCCAATTTAAACAGAACTACTGAGCACCCAAACATAGCTAGTTACATTCTGCAGAGGTAACTGGCTACCAAATTTCTATATTACTCTTGCAAATTGGCTAAAAATTCTCAGAGTTAATGCGCAACAATAGGTGTATACGCTCAGATCAGTGACTCAGACTTTTAAAGCAATGACAAAGCTTTTGCAAGGATACTTAGCATCTCATCACAACCCAATGTTTACATAGAGATCATTTGTTTTACAGTACAGGGAGGAAGCCCTAGAATGGTAGTCAATTTGGTCATGTCACTGTGTACAGAATAATGTCAGTGTTATTTAGGACTGTACTCAACCATCAACTATCATTGAATGTGTCATGGGTGTGATTAGAATCTGACCTGTTTGACTTTCTCCAGTTCAGAATCCTCTCCACTCTCAGCATCATTCGATGAGCCAGCTGCTTTCATTCTGTTGGATAGAGAGAGGAAGTAATGAAGGAAAAAGAAGAGTCATGATGAAAATACAGAAGGCAATGCAGAGAAAGGAAAGAAAAGGGGGGAAAAACCCATTCAATGCTTTGAAAAAACAGCAGAAGAGCTTTGCTTCATATAAACCCATCTAAAAGTCCTATGTAATTGTGACTGACTGAACTATTATTGGTTGAATAAAGACTTCCTTTCACAGCAAATTAGACAAACTCCGATTCAACTTCTGATTTGGACTGTAACCGAGTCTCTTTCTAATAAAGATTCAGACTGATTTGCCAATGGTGCGATTCCAATTCTGAATATAATTCAAGGTTTGACCTCTGATTTAAAAGGGATCCTCCAGCAGATTTACTCTTAAACTTATGTTAAGTATTCGTTGATTTCAAATGATCAAACATTCATTTTTGGAGACCAAATAGTGTTCTAGAATAATTCATTTTTATCCCCCGCTGGCTGAAAGGGGATTATGTCGTGGCAATGTCCATCCATCTGTCCCGGGAAGGGTACTCACCTTCTGAAATCAACTCCTCTCACAATTTTTGGAGGAATTTCACAAAACCTGACAGGATTCTTTGTTATGCATCAGTAATACGCATATTGCAATTTCGTTCAATTTGGTTGCATTTTACAGAGTAATGGCATAGTTGCCAGTGGGGGTACTGTGCTCTCAGAGCACTCGTTATTAAAATACCAGATGGGCCTCCCACGGAAGTGGGTATGCAATGACGTGGCCTTGTGGAAGCTTGAAGCAAGTCAGCTGTTTATACCCTCTGCTAACATTATAGTTTTACAATTATTTTTACCGAATTTATAGGTTTGTAAATAAGTAAAAAGTATGTCTCATTGCACAGCATATAAATGCCAAAATGATGCTTAAAAAAAAGGACGAGAAAATAGCTTTACACCGTTTACCTGGCCAGAATCAGAGTATTCGCAAAAAATGGATTCATGCAATCGGAAGCCCTCAAAACAATCTGTCTGCGGTGCCCTATTTATGCTCCAAACACTTTGAATCATCCTGTTTCAATGAATCGATGGCATTAAAAGCAAGATTAATGGGGGCTTCCGGAATTAAAAAAACCAAACAAAAAAAAAACCCGATGCTGTGCCAACAATATTTGCCCATCGTTCAGCTCCAAAAGTCTGGCGATGCAGTATTCAGCAGCAACAGAGACAATATCACCAGGAAGTTAGTTTCGACTTTGTTCTACCATAATTCTTTGTAGTATACAGGGATGGATCCAACCCAAGAATTGGACAGATGCACATTTGCAGAAATATTTTCACTAATTTTACCACATCGCTATGGATTTACACAGGGGCGTAGCGCATGCCGAACCCTTTCCAAAGAGGGCAGCCATAGCCGCGGCTCGGCCCGGTCTGTTGGTTGAACGTGGCTATTGCTCATGTAGCCGGCTAGCGGTAAAGTAAACAAACGCCCCATGACTGATGCCAAGTGGTGCACATATTTCTGCATGCACATCGGTCTGGATCCATCCCTGGTTTATTATCGGTGTCTTACCTGGTGAATTATAATCGGTATTCCAATGCGTTGTAGACTCAACGTACACTGGAAGAAAATACGGGTAACAAAGAAAACACCGACGTTAAAGAACAAAACACCGACGGATCAAGAGACGGCGCATTCGACTGAGCTTCAGGTACGGTCTACTATATTCCAGATAAAAGAACTACTCAGAACATTTTGCTTGAAATTTCTGAAGTTTTATTTCATGGTAGTTTCAGTTTAATTTTCATTTATGTGCTAGGAATGTGAATTGACTGGAAAGAAGGATATGGCTGTGCCAACAGATGAACCAGTCAGGATTGAAATCTAGACAGAGACAGTTGTCTTTGAAGACAAGATTATCCAGTGTTCTTTGTTGGGGGATGAAAGCGTCTCAATTAGATGATTCGTTCAAACTCTACTAACAAAACCATGATGTAAGCCGAAGATATAAACAGCAGAGTTGCTCCAAGCTTCCACTAAGCCATGCCATCGCACACGTCACTTCTGCGGGAAGCCCATCTGGTGTTTTAATAAAAATAAGTTTTTCTAGAACACCATTTGGTCTCGCCCTGCGATAACCTGGCAACTTGTCCAGGGTGTACCCTGCCTCTCACCCATAGTCAGCTGGGATAGGCTCCAGCTTGCCTACGACCCTGAACAGGATAAGTGGCTACAGATAATGGATGGATGGAAATGCAAAATAGATGAAAGATATGAATGATATTAAAAATGCAAAAAAGTGTGAACAGCTTGTTAAAAATAAATATGCAAACAGTGTATCTGTACATTTAGCCTCAACTACATGACTGATATGATGGCAATAAAAAGTTGTTGACACTTACTATTCAAAACAATGGAAATCAGTGTTGCTTTTGGATCTGATCAGTGAACAACAGTGCCATTTCTGATTATTTGAGTGAGATGACAGGTTGGGACCATAGATAAAAATGATGGCCAACATGATTTGAGGGATATCAGTTTTCACATCCACTTCTTACTTCCTGTCTCATGTTAGTCACTGTCTGGGCTGAGGACATGGCTCTAAAAGGGCTGTTCTGGATTTGAAGGCTCATTGCCACTATAATGCCTCTGCTCATTGAGCTGTGACAGGCAAGTGTGACATACTGCCCCAGTGGCTAACCTACGCTAAAGCAAAAGCTCTTTATCATAACAGCAAACAGCTATATGGATGAACTACACTCTCACACAAGCAATGTTCTGGAGAAAACACAACCACGTTTGGTGTAATGAAAATGTTTAAATATATATTAAATTTAAAAAAAAAATCTGGAATGAAAGAAGACAAATAAATGATGCTACTTATCTGTAATCAGCATAAAACAACCCTGAAGTCATATATAAATGCACAGAAGTACACTGAATTCAGTGCAAACAAAAATGTCACTTGCTTCATGCCTCATACATTTCAGATGTTCTGCACTTGTAGGATCACACTGCTTAATGCCACACGCCTGTCTGTCCGCCGCGCTAACGAGAATACAGAGGTTCTATTGTGTGTCAGGAAAACAGCAATTTGCCAGTGCTGATAGCAAGAGGGCTGCTTTCCAGTCGCATCATATCACACATTACCGGGGTTGATTTGCAAAAGCGCCTCAACAGCCACCAGCAACTCTGTGCTCATGTCATCTGCAAATCACAAATCGCAGCTTCTGATGCGAACCGCTGCACAGAAGCCAAGAGCCAAAGGGCTTCGGCCGAAGCCGGCACCAGACTTAAAAGTGATGCGAAGCAGGGTGCAAAGGGGAGGCAGAATTTGCCTTCAAGCCTAACAGACAGAGCTTCAATGGTATGGAAAAAAGAAAGGTGGGTGGGGTGTACAAGAGAGAGGGAAGCAGCTAAAGACAAAAAAAAGCCAAATCATGGCCAGCTTCTCAATCATTTCTTTTTGAAAGGTCAAGATTTTGTAGGTAGAACAGTGGACAAGTGGAGTGTTGCAGATGCACTGAACAGCAGGATATTTTCTGCTGCCATGACCAGATAAGCAGGACTCCTTTAAAACACATCTGCTCGTAAACATTTTGACCAAACTCCAGGTCATTTACCCTGTTGGAGCAGAAAGCATCCAAGCATGAACATCTACCTGCAAAGAGCCATGCACCACATGTCACCAGCTCAACCTGAATGTTCCTCGCCTTTTGTTTTCTAACTTTGTGCTTATAAGTCAGCTGATATGCCATCTTTAGCTCTGATGGGGTAAACAGACAGGGGAATCTCAGTTTTTTTCTGAAATAGCCTTGCAAATTATCTCAAGAAGTAGCCCAAGTAACAGTAATGCTAATATGTGATCATCACCACCATTTTAACTCATTAAAAAAGATATGCAGAACCTTTATTTTTAAATAAATTTCTGAGTGTATAGTATCTCCATCCTTGACTCTTGTATGCTGCATAAATGGGAATTTAAAAAAATATTTTTTAGAGTTAAAATCAACTGCAAAGTTAGCATTCGAGTTGCCCCGCTGAGCCAGCCAGCCCTGAGTGCGTGACGTCACAGTGGTAACCGGTTTTAAGGCCGAGGCCTTTGACAGCTATAGACCAAAGTCGTATCAATAAAAATTTATGGTGAAAGTAAGAAATACCGTTACCGACTTGCTCAACTAAGACTGATTTTGATTTCATTGATTGTCAAGGGCTATGGGAATGGAGATCGGTGCTGCCCAGTGCGCCTAATTGCATGGTGCAGGAAGGACTTTAGACTTTATATGCTCTTGTGCTGGTGAAGAGAATTGCAGTCTCTGCTTATTTAGATTTGACTGAATATATTTATTTCTACCCTTAAACAAATTTGTAATCTGCACATCTTTTTGTATTTCTTTTTACATTACTATGTTGTGGAAGTAGTTGTTGTGTAACAGACAACTGTATTGATGTTTAACGTCCCTGTTTTTTATGGACAGGTGGTCCGAGGACACTACAAAGGCCAGCAGATTGGCAAAGTTGTCCAGGTATACAGGAAGAAATACGTCATCTACATCGAGCGCGTGCAGCGTGAGAAGGCCAACGGAACCACTGTCCATGTGGGCATTCACCCTAGCAAGGTATGAGACCCAAGTGTATGACTTTAGAGTGAGCCTTTGGCTGTGTCTTTGATGTTAACACGTAATTCTTTCATGCGTGTGGAATATTGAGCTATCTGTACAGTGTTATTTTACCCAAATACAAGATGTGCATGTCCTGTGTTCATTTGGTGTGTCGATTGTGCGTGTCCCAACGCATTATTTGATATTCTACATTTACATAACAGGCCCTGATACTTACAAACGCAAACTCGGTGTGTAATTTGACAGCTCGTGATGATGACAAAACATTTAAAATGAGGAATGAATAGAGCTCGTCTGTCTCATAACATTTCCGAGTTGGCATGAGATTGATTAGGAAAATTTAAGGATGTGGAAAAGCAGTCATGACTTTGCATAATACGGGTAACTAGGAACAAGACAAGTTTGTTATGAGTTGATTTTCATATTGCACATGCTGGAGCAGTCAGATTTGTATCTAACTGGAGATTCATTTAACTTTGTTATTAAAGGATACAACAAACAGCCAGGAGGAAACGAGCAGCAGATGTAAATGAAGCTGCTTGTGGTTCAGAAGTGACCATGAGAGCACAGCTTTAAACTGAACCCCTATTTTGTCTGTGGTGTGATCCCTAGCTGGTTTTAGTTCATGTTGGTCCGTTCACACCTGAATTGTCAAAGACGGTTTATACATCAGGTGATTTATTTGTGTCTTTAAGATATAGACTCTGGTGGAGTCGGATACAGAGTCTGAACTGACTCATGATTTTTGGTTATGATCAAAGGATTAATGGTACGGTCACCTCAAGGTCTCCGTGGGGATGTTTTACAAAGTTGGGTAGAAAATTACTGAATTTTATTGGTATTGAAAATACCAGTTTGAAGAGCTTGGAAATACTTGTATCTGAGGCTGCAGACAGATTTTGCAGTTTCTAGTACTTGAATATCATTCTGCACTGAACAAGAAGAAACCTGACTTAGCCAGTCCAAATCATATGAAAAAGATATCGTCTTTAACGCTCTGAGTGGCAGTGTGTGTAACACCTCTCTTAATTATTGTGGCTTACGGAATTTGCTGCGTTTCTGGAAGCTGATCATTTAAAATGGACAAGTATTGCAACTGCAACCTGTTGCTTTCTTGCAGATGGGGAGGCAACAAATTATTCAACAAAAGACAAAGGATGGGCTGCATGTATGATTAAAATGCGCATATAGCGTGCAGTGCTTTTGAATGTGGCCAATATTGTGGTGATAAATTGTGCACATGGTAGCAATTGTCTAGCAACTGAACTAGAAGTGGCTTTTTTGAATTGCTTTACTTTCATATGGTACTATCTACTATTACCGGGCCACAAATATTTACTGTTTTTATATGCTGCAGAAGTTTCTTAGCAACCCAGTTTCTTTTATTCATTGTTACTTCAGGCTAGGAAGGCAATGCCAGGCTTTCAGGTTCGTTTCTGAACACCAGAATAGCATTTGTGTTGAGCTCTAAAGGTTGTGGGAAACATTTTTGCTCTTGAATTGGTGTCCGTCCTGCAATGTTCTTATAGATGCCTTGTATTAATCCTTAATGTTGAGCTGCTCCTATTCCACTGGCACACACTATGCCGCATATATATAATAAATGTATTTAATTTTAATTAACTTGTCGACATTTGGTTCATAGATTCACTGGTTTGTGTCATGTCAAAAAGCCAGGTCAATGTAAAGCGCACAGAATTTGTGACTTGGTTAATTGACCCTTTTCTTTTGCTTTAGACAGGTTTCTGTATTTTGCACAACTCTAAATTTGCCCCTTTTTCCCTTTTTGACCAGGTTGTGATCACCAGGCTAAAGCTGGACAAGGATCGCAAGAAGATCCTTGAGCGCAAAGCCAAGTCACGGCAAGATGGCAAGGAGAAGGGCAAATACAAAGAGGAGACCATTGAGAAAATGCAAGAGTGAACATTACCTTTTTGCTAATAATAAAACATTCAGAAAAAGGATATGCATTGTGTTGGGTCTTTTTGTGGCTGTTGTGGAGGGGGGGGGGCAATTATACTCTTCAACAGCAAAAAAAGAGACGGCTAACGTCTATTGGGTGTAGTTTGTGTTTCCAGATTTTATCAGGTAATAAGATATACATGTGCACAATTTGAGGAAGTTATTCCCATGTCCAACCTAGGTAGGAGAATTTGGTAATGCATATATGCTCAGCACAACAAAACTTTTCTTTGCAAAAACTAGCTGGGATCAGAGAATCAGTCACGGTACCTTGTCCCTGAAGCAGCTGAGGATTAAGACCCAACAGTGGTGCTGGGATTTGAGTTCATGACCAGAGCGTTGTTCACTTAGCTACCATTTCCTGATCTACTTGAGTGGAAGAATCCCAAGTGGGTGGAGTTTGCTACTTTCATTACAGCTTTACACAATTGCAAAATCTGTGAACTGGGAAAAGGGAAGCTTTAATCTTGAGTTGAAGTGGTAGTCTTAACTGCTGGTCATTAAACGTGAGCATCTAGTGTGCAAATTAAATAAATTTAAACATGAGCAAACTTTAGAGATCTTAAGATTGAGCAGGTACATTTTCTCCTAAACAATGATATGGACAAAGCATTTATATTTGTCCTGTCTGGGGAGGTGGGGACTGGTGATGGGACTCCTGCCTCTTAACTGATTCAGATCATTTGACTCGGCTCGGAAGCGAATCTTTCGGATCACTAAAATACCATCTAAATAACAATATACCAATACTTGATATTTTATAGCAAGCTATTTAAATAATTGTTAAATCAGCTGATCAATATGAGTATGCATTGGTAATAGAGTAATTATCCCTGCATTTATGTTATGTGAAGAGTCGACTCCTGTGAACGACACATCACTCGTGGCACCAGTTCTAACGGACCGCGAGATAAAAGTTTGGGAGATAAACCTTACTGATGCTCTTGGTCACTTAGATTTGTGAGATGCGAGTAAAAAAAAAAAAAAGGATATATGTGGGAAAACTGAAATAAATATAAATAGACGTGTAATAAATAAAGTAATTAGTGACGTGGCTCCGCCTATCGCTTGTAGTCACGTGACCGTCCCTCAGCTCTGTGTTGTGGAGTTTGTGGAAGTTGGTGAAAGCTGCTTCAGCTTCTTGTTCCATTAAAATTACTGTCCTGTGTCTTTGTTTGTAAAGAAAACGATTGCAGAAATGTCTTTCGTGATCTCAGTAAGCGTCATGACCGTGTTTTGGGGCATTATTGGAATAGTGGTACCGTTTTTAATTCCTAAAGGACCGAATCACGGGTGAGTTGATTTTAGCATCGGAGCTAATAAGCGTTCCTGGACCAAGAAATTGAAGTTATTGCATTTTATCTGAAAGTGTGTCGTATAATGAATGATTTAGGCATTTGATGCTAACTTATCTGAACATGATATATAAAATATTTGACATTGTTCTCTACTTAAACTTTAATTCTTAAAGTTAGCAACCGTAAGTCACGTGATGAAGTTTCACTCCACTGTATTGAATAAAGTCAGCCACACTTTCAGGAAAGGAATAGCTATAAAATGATCTGTAGCTATGTTAATAAACTAGCTGGTTGTAGATATTATTAACACTTTTTTTTAAATAATTCCAGAACGAATGTTTAAAAAAAAAAAAAGTGGAAACTGGCTGTAGGGAAAGATTAATCATCCAGTCTCCTTCCTTATATAAAACACCAGCTAGAGGCACCAGGAGTCACGTGACAGTCAAATGACCTGAGAGATCAGCTTTAACATGGTTTTCTAGTAAATGTTTGTCAACTAAATTTTTTTTTTTTTCAATTTCTTACACGTTGGTTGAATGACATTTCTTTTATTGGACCACAGAGTTATTGTGATCATGCTGGTGCTAACTGCAGTTTGCTGCTACCTCTTGTGAGTATAATTTTCAGTACTACTATAACTACTAATAGCCTTCAGTTTTACCCATAGAAATGGGATGTTGTGAAGCCCCCTTCCTGAAACTACTATATAGTTTTCACATAATTATCATGATCCCTTTTTTTTTTTTTTAATACTCCTGGTTAGCTGAATGTCAGACATAGCCTTTGGGTGCTGGCCTTTCCATCAGTATTGATTACACAAAAAAACACAGGCATGCCAATAGAGCATTCACAGAAAACTCAGTTGATTATAGGTTCAGAATTGTTTTGTGGTTCTGTATGAAAAGAGCATGTAGTGGAAATGATAATAATAATAATAATAATCTCATCTCGTTATCTCTAGCCGCTTTATCCTGTTCTACAGGGTTGCAGGCAAGCTGGAGCCTATCCCAGCTGACTACGGGCGAAAG